>CALYDF020000007.1:781038-917367 GCA_944474145.2 Dicrocoelium dendriticum
GAAGATAGCAAAAATTAGCTATATTAAAATGAGAGTAAGCTGAATGTGTTGGCGGTGAGTGAAGGGGTGGAACTCTGTGCTAACGAAGAGCGCAAAACCAATGCGGCCGATTTACTGAGCGTGAGCTTGCCTGGGGAGAAGAGCAAAGACAGGACAAAGTTTCAGTAAAAATTCATATTGTATGGACTTAGTTATACTGGTATCACAAGCACGGAAATCACTGTACGACCGTTTCACTCCAAGGTGAATCATCAGTAGTGCGCTTTTCACCTGGCACTTGTGAGTTTTAACACCCAAAGCCCGACTAAGACTAGTCCGTGAAGAAAACTGCTGAGCTAATGGAACGTTAAGGACCGTCGTGAGGAAATTACTGTATGTTACATGGCACCGCTTACTAGAAGCCGACTTAAAGGTTACTAACAAGCAGAGAATAGGGTGGTACCTCATCGAGAGACAAACATGCCAACCTAATGCTGCCAGTTACCCTATCGCATTATAAACAGTTTGGTCAGCATAGTTGCTACAAAGGCGTATTGCCAGAAATTAAATAGTCCGGTTCTAGCCTCAAAAGAATGAAACTGCCGTACAGTGCATTTTCAAACGTGTGGATTTTATCTGACAGAGCCTAAATACCATGTACTACTACTGATAGGACGCAACTCCCGATATTACCTCCTGGTAAAATAAAGTGTGTTTATTAGCTGCAGAATCTATCGAGATAGGCTGACGAACGCTCCTCAACTGTTTTTTTAGGTACGAGCTCATGCAGTCGATTAATGATGTACCGGATCCGATCGGACTCAAACAATTGATTGGTGTAGTAGCTTCAGAGATGCACTGTTAGCAGGTGAGAGCTTAGTCACTTATAGCCGAGAATAATGCAGAATGCTAAGTAGCATTTGCTGTACCCACTGTGTTGTTGGATTGCGACTCGAAATCTCTATTCAGACATCGGTTCTCTTTGAACTAGACCTCGGTGATTACAATCACAATGACCGCATACGAATAGGTGGTTCGATGCTTTTCCTCCCAACCCTGCATGCAGAATGCACCTATGCTAAACGGAATCAAGTCGATTAATATGCTTTGGTAAACAAGATGTACTCGTTATTAGTTTGAAAAGTATTTGTTAGACTCGCCAAGCCCTTCTGCAATACTGTGGCTGTAAAAAGATGGTAAATTTCTATGTAAGCAACGGACTATAAACATACAGCAGGATATCCTTGACTGTTGTTGGTCATATTCCGTCTTCTTATGCTTGATGCACGAACGACAGTCCCGCGTGAAGACGAAGATAATCAACATTGCATTACAACGCTCGTCCTCAAAATTCGTAAGGAAAGCCGTTCACCTTGGAACAGTGGCTTCAGGTCACATGCATTAAGCGCAACTCTGATTTAGTTGACTGGCTAAAATAAAACCAACTTTTCCACTTTTCACCAGGTCAGGAAGAAAACATCTGGTTGCATGTAGACGCAGCATATGCAGGAAGCGCGCTTCTTTGCCCAGAATTTCGCAGCTTTTCGCGGGGATTAGAGGTAGGTTAGCCATTTTTAAATTTTGCGTAATAATATTCCTAGTTTCACCCCTTGTGTCACGCTGTAATCAAGTATAGTGTAAAAATAAATTCCCTTCATTTCCGTTTTCTTGTTACGGATGACCATGGTTAGATACTGCTTCACAGATAAAATCAACTTTTTCGATATTCGTAAAGGAATTTTAAACCTTTGCAACTGATTTGTTTAGTTAAAACAAATATTTCTTACGAGTGCATGGTATAAATGCAGCAGCTTAGTGTATTGTGTGACAATGATAGGTCTACAGTACATTAGTTCCACTTCAGGATGAAGGTACTAGCCTTCATCGACTACTTACTTCAACGTAGCAAATAAAAATCATTTTATTTGCGACGGTCGCATAATAAATGTGCTTTGAGCGGTTATAGCTTTTGCGTCTCTCTCCTCAACCAATGTAGTTACCATACACTCATTCGAATTGATTTAACTTCTCGTATTCAGTGGGCACAAATTATCGCTTACGGATGGTAATTTGTGTGACCCAAGTTGTTTTAACGCGTTTCGTGCTCACATGCAAACGTACAACATGGTGGTTGTGAAACAACTTTCCGGTTACGAAACAGTGATCGATGAAAGTACTCCGCGATACCAAGTGATCCTAGCTTCACTCCTACAGGATTATTGTTGGGAAAGCCGGAACACATTTCGTGGTTTCATTTGCACTTGCCAACACTTAGCTGCTGGCAACCACCTGCTACAAGCTAAAATGCAGTGTTGATCCTAACAAGAACCATTGTCGATTTTGAAAACCGCCAAATCGCTTGTACATGTGTTCTTCCCGTGGACACCCACTTACTATAACCAATGTCGACAGTGCGAGTGGAACAAAGAAGGTGATGATCACACGCCCTCTACCTCGGAGGTCAGGAAAAGTGTAGCGTTCAGGGGCAACGACGGACCTCACTGATTATGATTCCACTTGAGGGCAAATGTTGTGAGCCGAAATGAGCAGGTGGGAGCACCTGTTCAAACTATGTCCTTACTTTCCACTTCAGGTGTGGCGGTGCCTGTTAAGTACAACTAAAACGAAAAACCAAACTGACTGAAGCGCAATGGTTTTGATAATCATGAAGTCATTTCTCATTGTCAATTGCACATAGGTTCTTATGAAAAGCGAGACAACTGGCTGAAATAACCCAAAGGATAGCGAGCTTTAGGGCTTTGTCAGCGAAAGCTAGCAAGTTCGATCTCGTTCTACAACAAAACCCTCAGAACTCTGTTTATTAGTCAAAAGGTAATGTCAATCTTGCTTAACACCTCACGGAATCTGTAATGCCTAATATGACACGTAGTAACCCTCTAAGTGGATAAGTCACATTCGGTACGACTGCTTTTAACCCATTTCAGGATGTTACACTTAACGAGTCAAGCACAACACTGTCAGCCCAGTGCCACGTCAGTCTCGTAGATAAAAATGCCGGAAGTAACAACTGTACATCCATTTTGCGAACGTTGTGCGATGTGCGTTGGTGCCTGCTGGACAATCCGACTTGTCATCCACAAAACTCAACCTAAACTTTAAACAGAGACACAGAGAGTGTTAACTCACGTGTGCACTAACGTTCCCCATTCCAAATGTGGCACAACAAAAGGCAAGTTGCTATACGATCGCAACCAAAGAAATTCCACCTGCTATGCGCTTGGGATTCCGGTTGTGCCTACTATGATTTAAAGTGTAGCGCGTCACTCAACTTCAGTGCACTAGGGTAAAACTCGATATCTTTGAGTAACAGTAAACTCGGCAGAGAAGAATGATACCTACCTGATTTCAGCAGTTCGACTTCGCAACTCATCGATCACCGTACGCATACTATCAGATGTTCCGTAGAAAGGACGGTCCACAGAAAAGAACAGTCATAGCAGCGCTTCTACAAAGTAAGCAAGAAAATAACGGTTGTGCATGAAGTTTCTAAACTATCGGATTTTCCTAAGCACGAGGCGCAAACCTTTGACCGACAGCAGTGCTGACATCCGCGAAGCACTCTCTCTGGACGACGTTGCCACCAAATCGTTGACGAGCATTCTTTCATCTCCAAAATACAATGATTGCGGTTCAAAATATTGAACGTAACGCTGCACTCCGAAGGAATGGCAGAAGTCCTATCGGATGATGATTAAAAAACGCTACAGGTAACCAATCAACCTTTGTCTAAACTAACAAGCGCATGGCCATGCGTAGTAAACATTTCGCTGAAACATGCAACCTCAGTAAAAAAATTTGCCTCCGCAGCCCTGCGGTTATAGACTAGGTAGCACTCATGGCATCTGGCAGGACAGAGACGCACGTGAGCACATCGCGATCTGGAAAGCTCCGCACTGCCATGCAACCATGCCGAAATTTAAGCAACAACAATTTACGCAAAAACAATTGTCGGCAGACGGCAAAACGGTCGGCATAAAACAAAATTTATTCCGGCGTATACTAACACACATCTAACATCCTTAGCACTATCCTGTTTGTACACCAACATCTAAGACCTTCGTATTAAGATGGCCGAACTTATAGAACGTCAAGCCAAACAAAAGCGGGATCTCATCCTGATTACCTAGACCAGGTTAAAACCTTAGATAACCCATTCTGTAATCAATTCACCTGGTAAGTCGCTGCTACGGAACCATGAAACTGGAGGAGGTTGTGTTGTAATTCTGTATTACAAGACTAAGCTCCGATTTGAACTTAATGATCACCCAGAATTCCCTGCATTTGTTCCACTTTGGTGCCGGTTATGTTTGAGGAACAATGACACCAGTCTTGCAACCGGAATTTATCACCTGCCAAACCCTAGTGTGAACGGGGCTCAAACGGAGCCACATTTTTCGCGTTGCGATGAACAAGTTATACGGTCACGGTCTCAGTGCGGGCGACTTTAATGTGCACGACAGGGAAAAAAAGCAACCAATAGCTCGCAGTTTAGTGTCTGTTGGTAGGAGCTAATTTCCAACTAACCACTGTACAACCAATTAACCACTCCCACCAGATTTCGAACTGCTAATCTGCCGTTGATACTTGATCCTGTACGCACCAAAGAAGAACTCGTGGTCGACGGAATAGGTACAAGCATTCCGTTTGGTCGCGGAGGCCACGTTAGTTTACTGTATGATTATTTAGGCTATGCTACCGTTCAGAAAAATATGATAAAGTTTAGAGCGTCCTGCACCACATGTTATCCGTATTGTCAAGGAGATATCTTAGACAATCACAAGTGAATACCCCCAGAAATCACCTGGGATACCTTTACAAGGACATTTAGTAAACTGGCAGCACACACGTCTTCAAAAGAAAAGCAAATCATTTTTATGGAGCAGAGCACGTAAATGCATATCTCTGAGGAATTTGACATGTAGAGCACATAATGGCTCCCCGAATTCGGAAACCCGGACTGTGTACTTGGCATAGCTTAATTTTTGTGTAATATTGCTCTGCGAGGACAAATTGACGCAATAGCAAGCGTTAACGGAGCGATTTGATGCGAATCACAAACTCATGTACAAGCATGTTAATTGCCTACGTAAGTGGAGCGCAGAAGTTTGCCACTCGTTCTAACTGGCGAGTGCACACGATCAGTAAAGGAAGCAGCCAAACTCATACGGTTCCTGTACTCACATACGTTCCCGAGGGTAAAAGGGCAAATCAACATCCCGGTTCCCACTTTCCAACCGTCAGCTTTGTCTCATATCACTAATGATTCAGATGCTGCGTTGAAGAATCTGTTTTCACTGCTTACCTACATCTGTTGTGGTGTCTATAACATTTAGCCAAAGGTTCTATAGCTAGCAGCCAGTGATTGGGTGAAACCATTGGCCATATACTGTCAACGCCATGTAGAGGCGAACAACAATCCAGCCAAATGGAAGCAAGGAATCATCACTCCTACTCATAATAAAGCAACTCGCATTGACCCAACCAATTATCGTCCGATAAAACTGCTCTTATGCTTTCCAATGATATTGAATCAATCACTGCGGATGCATTATGAGGTATCTGGAAAACCACAACATAATAGCCCCAGAGCAGCAAGGCTTCCGACGAACCGGCTCATGCACTACCAACCTGATAATTACACGCAATATCTGGACTGAATCAGTTGATGGTGGAGCAAGAGTGGATGTCAATTATCTGAACTTCTCAAAAGTGTTTGCTCGCTTAAACCATCGAATTCTTCTCTGTAAACTTCAGCTCAATGACATTGGTGACCCACTGCTGCATTGGATAAGCAAATGCCTACATGAACCTCGATTGGAGATGAGCTTACAGAAATTGCTGCCCGACGCAATGAAGGTGGAGTGTGGTGTAATACAACGCTTCTGCCTCTTCTAAGCATATTCAGAGGCGGTCTGGCGAGGGCAGTTATTACCGCTTTTCTATGTTTCGCTGGTGATATCAAGCTATGGCAAGCAATCATAAGACCGAACGACAAGGAAGATTTCCAGTGCGCCCCTAACAGGATCTTGAACTTGTCACGTCAGAATGCCCTACCATGCAAAGCTAGGTGTTTTGTTCAGATCACACATACTGCGAACTACTTCCCAGGAGGACGACCTTGATATGCTCATTCAAAGTGAACTTAACTGTTCCAAACAATTTGATGCGGCTGCAAAAAGAGCCAAACAGGAGTCAACTTGTTGGGGAGGGAATGCTGGAGATTTGACCCACCAAGCATCCCGATGATGCACAATTCCTACGTGTGTCCTCAGGTTGAATACATCATCCAAGTCTGACAATCTTGCTTGGAGGATGATCTGGAGCAGCTAGAGATACCATAAAGCAGGGCTACGAAGAACGTCAAAAGTTTACGGAAACTGGCTTACCAACGATGGCTGAAATCACTGGCTGGGCTGCGATCTCAGATAATTATACCAAATATTGAGTGACTCTGATCACGTATGCTGATAACTGCTGAAACTCAGGGATAACACGGAGCTCAGAGGAAACTGCTTGACCTTGAGTGAACAAGACAGTCGTCTAGAATGCCGAAGAAAGTATCATTCTCTTCAAAATTTTAACTTTTGAACTCTTCCAACCACAGCTTTTCGTCCTCTCTTCATCATCATCATTATACACGCCAGCTGGAGGCGGGAAACACCTCAGCTACTGTGCCGCAATATATACATAAAAAAAAGAAAAAAGAAAAACGATAGTTGCATGCCAGATGAGCAACCAGCAACGGATAGGCATCGTTCCGGTAAGCTACCAACCGGCTACTAGGCAAAAAGAAAAAGTTATTATGTTTTAAGCAAAGAAATGAGATCGTCTGTGGAGGGGAGGCAAAAAGGGATGGAGAGGGACAAAGAAACTCACAACAGGAACGCCACTGAGGTCTGCTCCTTGCCATGTCCGCAAGTGTATCCGGCCAAACGTGTTCACCGTCTTTTGGACCCCAACCAAGGAGCCGTGACGCTCCAACTGAGGCCAGCATAGAAGTGAGGGTCTTCATTTCTCTTGACCAAGTCATCGCTTGGCCACCCCTCCTCTTCTTCCATCCATACCTCCGATGAGCAAACAGTGCACGTCGTGGAAGTCGATGGGCTGGCATGCGCAACACGTAGTCCAGCCATCAGAGCCTGGTGCGTGAAATGACGGTGCTGAGCGGTTCAGTTCATTTTCCTGTGCCATAAACAAGGCGTCGAACACGCTCGTTACTCACGCGGTGTTCCCACTAGATGTGAGCCAAACTGCGAAGGCACCGAGGATCGAACGTAACTAGCCTCTTCACATCGGCCGATCTTAGGGGCCAGGTTTTGCAAACGTACAGTAAGGTTGAGCGTACCGCTGCATTGTACACTCTAACCTTCAGGGCGAGAGTGATGTCGCACGGCCGCCATAGGTGGCGACGGTTAACAAATGTACTACGAGCTTTTGCTATGCGGTTCGTGATCTCGTCTTCGATCCTAAGGATGCTGATATAACTTCCCAGATAGTTGAACTTTTGAACGACTTCTAGCTGGTCCCCACCAAGGGTCTGCGCAGAAGGAGATCCCTGACAACATTTTGTTACCTAAACTCCTCTGTTGTGGATTACGCCAAGTATGTTTTCAACAGGACTAATGTATCAAATGGACCTAGGTGAGAGACCATATTTTATTTTCTCACTCCTTACTTCAACTATCACTGCGTCCCAGTGTCTTTCTGAACGTTTCCGCGCGATATTTCTTTTTCATTTTACACTGATGTTAATTATCAAAGTATTCATCTCGGCAGACGTTCGATAGATGACCCAGACATATTTTAATTGCATCATATTCAGCGCTACCATCCTACGGGACGTGTCAAGCACTTGCTTTTATCCCGTGATAAATCATTGTTCATGGTTCATTTTTCAATCTTAGAGGAACGCCTTGCATTTCGATAGTGCAAAGCAAAGCCCGAAGCGGCTGACAGTCAGTGCTAATCTGTCCAGCGCGGCTTGGCACGTCTGGGTGCTGTCACAGATTAGGGCAATATCATCTGCATACTCCAACTCAAGAAGTCGTTCGCCTGGGAGTAGCTCCACACCTTCCAAGTCATGTTCTGTAAATGCAATCTCCATGACTTCGTCAATAGCGAAGGGGAAGAGGAAAGGTGACAACGGGCATCCTTTTCTTACAACGCTGGAGATAGTAAAGGGTGACGACAGCTTGCCGTAAGCCATCACTCTGCCCGAGCTACGCGCGTATAATGTTTGCATAGTATTTACATATTTCTCGGGCACACCTTTCCTGAGTAAACAATTCCAAAGGGCACATCGATCAACCAAATCGAAGGCACCTTTGATGTCGAGGAACACGACTACAATGGGCCGCCAATATGTGTGACGGTGCTCCAACAAATGACGCAAGATGAAGATGTGGTCGATGCAGCCACGACCACCACGAAACCGGGCTTGCTCCTCACGAATCTGGATTTCAAGAGCGCCAGTCAGTCTGTGAAGGATTATGGAGGCGAGTACTTTGGAGGTGATCGAGACCAGACTGATTCCTCTATGGTTGCCGCATTCCGAACGCGAGCCTCCTTTGAAGATGGGAACAATAACGGAGCAGCTCCAGTGGATTGGGACAGGCTCCTGATCCCACAGTTTCACTAGTAACTCATGTAAAGCATCAACAAGAGCAGAGCGTCCAAATTTGAGGAGGACTGGAGGAAGATCATCTGGTCCCGCGGCTTTGTTCAACTTCAACAGTCCGATCTCACGTTCGACGTCTGAGACAGAGTGGATCCAAAGGGACAGCCCACGGAGCAGGGCGATCACTGGCCGGCGAAGAATCGAACAATTCTAGCTGATTAAATTGATTTTCAAAATGCTCAGCTCAACGCTCCAAGCGTTTTGACAAATTGTGGATATTAAAAAACGAGTTGCTGTTGTTCTCGGCCTCCATCACTTCGTGGACTAAGCTGTGCGAATAAAGAATATATTAATCATGCCTTCAAGCCGGATCTATGTGGTACAGAGACCAATGGCCGGGGTACATCAGTGATTATTCATGCTTTAATTTCCTCACGGAGTACACCAGATTAATTACCCACATGTAATCTGGTTTATGCATTTACTTCTCATTATGCACTACAGTTATTCAGCAACGCATTAGCTAGCTAGTCACCTAAATAGACCATTCACATATCGTTTGTCCTCGCAGGTCTACCCCTGTTATCCTGGGGGGCTTGTCGAAAGATTGCTATTTTATAGGGATTTTGCAGATGTACTGTCCTTATACAGATGCATTTCAACTCCTCAGGATATGTTTTCCTTTAAGAGTCACCTTTCAGCCATGGCGCTGGCAGTATCACTCCGCAGCTACTCCACTTTGTTTTATTGTTGCCAAAACTCCTTTATTACTACTGGTCGCAAAAGCAGCGCTATGTGAGGTTAACCTAGTATAATTTTGTTGACAATAGCTGTTGATGTGATGCATAAACTTTGCTGATTCAGCTATTCGCGATTTCTATCCCGTTTTACATATGAGCAGTAACAAATGTAATATGTACAATGCCTCACACCTGTGTAAGTAAATTATCGGGTATACCGTAACACTTGATTTAAAGAGAAGAAAATTTATTACCTAGTATCGAATCAACAATAAAGGTCAAGCCTTAATCCGCTCAGGTCGATAGACACCACACATGCATAAACGCACGCACACATCGCTCTCATCGTTCCACCACTGAGTGACGGTTGAAAAGTACTTGTCTGTCGCTCATTAAACCGTGTTTCGTACACGTGTATTTCTTACACTGCGGTCACGCGCCCATAAGAGCATACGCTCTCAAACCTTTAATTATCGAGACTACGGTACTTTATTTGGCGACAGATATAACAATGCCTATCGTGAATGCCATAATCCATCTATGGCCAGTGGAATAGGCAGCAAAAGCTTTTCTCACTTCCTGAATAACTTCCAAATTTTAGTCCACTGGTATCTAGTACCGAGCAACACAAGCTCTCACTACTATCACAGCTCGTCGCTGACAATAGTCGGAAATAATTAGGCCCCCTATTGATTGTCGACCTCTGCGCAAGTGCAACCGATGTCTTGGATGCGTTCAGTAATCTCTGGGGTAGTCGGTAGAACCCGTTCAAGGCCAGATATCTGGCAAATCATAGCAGAATTACAGGGAAGTCTGCACTCACAAGATGACTGCGCATTTTTGGGAGACGGCTTCTTCAAGCCGCAGTTGAACGGAGAAGCTAAGAAAATAACTGGGTACTTTGGCGCAAGTATGAGGTCAGTAAAGTTACACACGGGATTGTATACACCACAAGTAAAAACAAAAATTCGTAGGTTTTTGTGATAAGAACGAACCATAGTTAAATTAGACATGGCTAGCTAACGTGTCCACTCTACCTACAGCGTTGTACGCTATACCGAAGGATAGAGAATACAGAGACATATAGGTACGGAAGAATCCATAACAATAATTAGCGCAAACGCTGTAAAACTCCCACCCACCTTATCATCATTCACTTCCAAACTTCAGGTGTATACGTGGGATTGATTCATGTTCTCAGCAACTGTCTTGTCCGGGTACAATGCCGTGCTTACACACAATTCCTGTGTAGAAAACATCCTATGTTATACGAAGCCTACTCTAGAAACATTATATAAACGTATTCCCAAGTGTGTGGGATGTTCTTAGAACCTTGATGCAGCCGTGTGACTAGGAAAACGCTTGAATCAGTACTTAGTTGTTTGTCCGGATGGATTTGCATGGCTACAGTAGCTTCAAGTTGTCATAATATGGAAGGAAAATACCTCTCCTAAAGTCATCGAAGCACGAACACTGCCGTACGCTGTAAAGCACAAAGTAGAAAAGAATTAAACCGCTAGCAAATTCAACGAGTTGCAACTGGGAAACGCCAATCGTACCGGTGGCCAAACCGGATGGCTCTTGCGAATTTACGGCGACTATAAGAGGATTGCCAATCAACCCTTACGATTATCAGCTGCCCCGTTGGCAGCATCGAATACAGGTATGTTACAATTGTAAGTGGTGAAAAATTCACCAAATTTGATCTCAGTCATGCAAATTCAAAGTAGATCTTGATGAGTCCTCTCGAAAACTTACTACCATCACTACACAGACTAGACTTTACCTATTAACCAGTTTACCATTTGGTATCAACTCCGCACCTGGTCTCTTTCAAAGCATTGTAGATGATTTGGTGCGCATTTTGTGCGCATTTTGATGATTTTCGCTTCTGCAATCGTTCAGACTCATAAGACCTACCAACACTCTGTTGTCCTTAAAATAATAACACGAAACGGCCATAAATTGCAAAGATCTGAGTATGAGTTCCTTACTTCATATGTGTGCTATCTTGGACATAGGCTTGATAAGGTCAAGTTACCAGTGCTAATTGACAAGATAAAACCCAGCTTAGAAAATTCTGAACAGAGAAGCATTGATGAGTTCCACTCGTTTCTAGGAATGTTATCTCACTATCTCCGTTACTTGCGTGATGCATCCACTAGGTTAGCTTGAATGATTTACTCCATATAAACGTGCCGTGGTGCTGCAGTCCTTGGCAAAGCAGTGCGTTAACCGAAGCCAAACAAGCTCACGCCTTCTCACCAATGTTAGTTCATTCTGATAATAGGAAGCCCCTTGTTCTCTAGTGTGACGCATCTACTTGGGGTGTGGATGCTGTCCTGTGTCACCACATGAATAAACAACATTACGCCCCCATAAAGTTTGCATCACGCGCTGTGCAACCACGGAAAGAAACTATTCACAGCTAGACCAGGAAGCTCTATCCATAATTTTCGGAGGAAAAACCCCTCCGAACCTCCGGGGTGCTATTTTAAACTTTACCCAGACCACAAGCTATTGATTTGATTGTTAGAAGAGACCAAATATATACAACAGATATCTTCACCAAGCTTGTGGAGATGGGCTCTGATGTTGAGCACATACAATCAAATATTACCTATATTCTTGGTACTAACAATTGCATAGCTGATGCCTTGAGCCGCTTAAAAGTTGCAGGAACGTCACCTAGGCCTGATCCGCCCTGTGAATTTGTCCACTGGATGCAACATCTAAGTACAACGTCTTTACGAAGAGCCGCAAACCATCGAGATATGGCTTTCAGGTTAATGCCGCATGATCTCATGGGAATTTTTGCCGCAAAATAAACTTCGGTATTCTTATCTCACCTTGTACAACTAATTGTTATTCAAATTAGCCACTTCAGTGCGTCTCAAAACCGATAACCAGTGAAAGTTTATTTCCGTCCCACTGCCAATTGTGTTTCAATCAATCACTTGTCAGGCTCGGCTAGTAGTATTGCCTTAAAATGCTCAAGGGGTCAACTGAAGAACTACTGCGTATTGTCGTCAAAATCACCTGCATGTTTCCGGGTAATCGGTTGGATGCAAATTACTTGTGCAAAAAAACAACGAAACAAAACGAAAAATTCAACTACCCTGCGCTGATTGTTTGTTCAATGACTTAGTACTCTAGTTCGGAGACTGCAGAAGCTCCGAGGGTTGGTGCGCACCTGCGAGAGTCCTGTTCATCAGAAATGCGCTTTTCCATTGGGCATGCATGCAATCGGCCATCTTGCTTCTGAAGTCGATAAGGCGCGGTCTAATCATGAGCGCTATGGGGGCCACTGACAAACCTGTTTATTTTCTATCATGTGCTGTTCCTTTACCTGCATTTGACTTTTTCATCGAGTTATTCAGCAAATGTTGCATAAACCTGCATTTATGTATTCATGGAAGGAATCCGCTGCTATTCCCGTGTTGCATGTATGTCAAATTGGATTCAAATACTGCCATCACAGCGGCGATGCGAATATTTTCCTGTCATGTTTGCGATATCGCCAGTTGAACGTAAAGCAACAATACGCCTTATTCACTGAATTAATTGACTTGCTGTTAAGGGCATTTTGGTCACCCACCAGCTACCTATCCCTTGTAGTAAATTTAGACAGCATTCTTGGTGTATCACAACAACAACGCGTAGCTAAGGAACTCCAGTGAGAAATAGAAGACAAAGAACTGTGGGCAAGATCAGTTATTGAGGAATTCAGAGGCAACCGGAGTACAGAAAGTAGAAATCAACCAGGCCCTGAATTCCCACACACAGAAGTTGCACGGCAAAGTTTCCTGAGTCAGTTTACTTATTGGGTACGAACAGGCACTCAGACAATCCCAGCACGCAGACTGTCATCACATGTTGCATGGGTACTCCGCTAACGATCCAGCTATGTACCGCAGCTCAGAACCGGTAAGCATCTGTCCTGAATTTCAGATAAGCATTTCACCTAATCGGTGCGGCTGCGTGACGATATTGGGTGTCTGGTTCTTAAGCCCCGTCACAGTAACAGCCCGCCTACGCGACAGCACGTGTGTTGGTGGACATGTTGTGTACCGTGCTGGCCTACTTGGGGACGACACTCAAGCCTGGTTTAGAAGGTTGCAGCTCTCGAGATTTCGTCCTTGGCTGCCTGCTTACGTTGTCCGCTGAGTGCAATGAAACTGGTGTCACCCATACTTATCCTATTATGCGATCCTTGGCTGTTACGAACCATAGTGTACTTGGCGGAGGCCGACTGAAGTAGTTCTGAACCGGGTACAATGATTTCAATAATCCACGAATCTCTGACACAGAAACAGGACGGTGGTTCGGCTAAAATTTCGGAGACTGCGCATACACGTCAGCCGCTATTGCACGATCCTAAGTTCAATCATAACCGTGAGCAAATAATTTTTAATTTGGAGACATTTAAGAGTTCCTTCACAAAACAACATGCATGACACCAGATCCTTAGGTAGAGTAATCCCGGTATTCTTACTTAGTTTAAATATCATGGAAAGTTGCTTTCCCCCATTAATACTACATCAATTAAGTTTCGGTTCTCTGAGGTTTCTTTTTGGATCTCCTGTAGCGCTGCTTACCATGCATTTTACTCCATCAAATCTTTCCAAAATCACGCTTGTTTCAATTTTCGCACCTTCTACACTAAAAATGCATCCTGTTTGGCATTCAGTGACTTACCTATCCGGTTGCTTATCTCGTCTGTCCGTTGAAATCGGAGACAGTGATTGCCAGTCTCGAATAAGACTGCTAGTATTTCGAGCAAGGCAGGCTGAACTACCCAATGAACAAGTGGCTGTGTAAAAAAAACGAGATATAACAACATTTCAACAGGATAATCTGAAACCAGTTATTTCGCGTATTGTTGTCAGCCTATATATATATTTAGCGGATTCGATAGATTGCATACAGAGATTAGCACGGTGTAATATACACGGGGTGCATACATATAGCCGCTACATGAATGACACTTTCGTCGTTGTACACACTGCCGAGCAAGCAGAACAATTACTGTTAGCGCTAAGCAACTGTTACCCCGCAATCCAATTTACAGTTTGGAACGAATATTACCACGCCTCCCAATTTTAGATGTCTGCTTAAAAGAAACTTATATGGTACACTAAATAGTTTGACATTTAGTGTCCTGAGAATGGTAATGAGCTCCGGCTTGTACCGAATTTGCGAGAGCTAGGCAGGTATGCTCAGAGGAAGCGATTGCATGTGAGCTACAACGCGTCACGCCTACAGTACACAAAAATGTACATCCGGATATGTTCCGAACAAAGCACCCAAACAGGAACTCAAAAACCGGGAACGAACGAGTGCCCGACGTCCCTAAGAAAAACGTGTTCATAAACATACCAGTCAAAGATCATTAAAATGGCAGGGGATTCAGATATCGCCCCCGTCAATTGATAACATAGATAATACGCTGCTAAGCATGCGGTTTGACACCAAGTTAAGCAGTGGATGTTTAAATCCACCCTGGACATGACAGACACTTGCTCTTCACCATAGGCGCTACCTGAGTATTGTGCTGCTGCAAGCACTAGAAATGCATTGTGTGCATGCGTTGTGGAGCCAATGTCATCGTCTAACAAGAATACAGGATCTCGCTCATTTCCGATGACAACAAGTATCTGCGTAGTTTGCACGTCGGCAGCAATGAATGTCACTACGTACAAAAATGGCTGCTTGCTTGGCTGCCTGGGATAGTTGTCCATGTCAGGGTTAGCTTGAACGGATCCCGATGTAAATTGCTCACAACAAGCTGCAAGGACATTAGTAAATGAGATAACAGCGTTTGGATGGTTTCCGTATTTACCTGAATAACCCAAGTGAACTTCATGCGCCGTCACAAGTTATTGGCCCTGCTTTGCTGCCTTCGGTGAGGATGTGACATTTAGCAGTTCGGCAGCTTTTATTGCAAAGTGGTGTACTTCGTTGTTGAGTGCTGCGATTGACGAAACCTTGAGACTAGCAGTCAAGTCGCTGGATGTAATAGAGTTTCCATTTGTGTTCATAAAACTTTAATGGTCCCCTTTTGTTAATCCCTTGTGACTTCCAGACTGGTGTAGATCTCCGGTATGGAGTACCTGTACTCAATCCAGGCTCGGCACCGCAAGTCCTCCCTTTGAACGAGCGTTTGGTTTATCACCACGCGCAGTGCTTGGCCGGTAGCATGTTTTGCAATACGTTACAACTTTTAAAAATTTTCGCCGCAGTCACAGCGTCTATGTACTGAAAGAGTACGCACCAACTGTGGTTCGTAAGAAGTCACTTTTATTCTTCTGCTTTAGCTCATCTGGAATGCAACGGAAATGAGCAGGCACGTGGGTTATAGGCTCAGCATGCTTGTCAGAGCACATTTTCCATGTCTTCGGTTTCACACTTCCTGTAAATGGCTACAGTGATATGATGCGACAAGGTGCTGGAAAGAGCTGGTGTGGCTGACATTATGCAGTTGTGCCAGGAGATAAAGCAGTAGACATTTTGCAATGTATATATTTGTATGCATAGAACCGCGTCCATTCAAACTCCCTACATATGCGGCAAATGTCAAATACATGTACCCGTTATTTCTGAATTAATTCACATTACCAGCTAAGCTCAGCGTTAAGCCTATTACAATGTATCCTTGATATACCAACCCTCTCCTTTCACAAGGCATACCAGGGATCGAGGACGACATCCAACTTCCACCCGTAAGGTTATCAGTAATGGATTCGTTCCCAATGCTCCCACACATGTTTACCGCTCAAATGATCCACGATTACAATGACTTACACAACAGTGACGCAAACGCTGATTCCACCACTTGCCATATGTTCCCATTACTTTTGATTGACGCCAGATGGATCACCAACAAGCATGCTTGTACATTTAAACGAGTTGAAAGCAATCCTCGTTACCGAAACTTGGTACCCCGCGGATTTATTAGGCCATAATCAAATTACCCTCTTTGACAACCGTTACGTAATGATCGCTGTAAAAGAAATGGTGGTTGATGCCCCATGCAACTCCATCACATATATACAGCTGAACGGTTTGAACATCTAAAGCTGAGAAATGCCCCTGATTCTCTCTGCTTCTCCGTCTCAGGAGCATCGGTTTAATTGCATCCATCCGCATCCCGCCAAATTCATCAACCATGTATGTTTCCATAGCGCATCAGCATTTGATTTTACATCGCAATTGACGCACAAACGAAAGATAACTGTAGGTGATTTCAACATACAGAAGATCTTCTTGTCTATACACAGTCTTCATGTATGCAGTTAGAGTAGGTTGGACACCGTGGGTAACCATACCATCTAGGTTGACGAACACATTAGGCGTAATGTTTACATTGGGTATGGCCAACGTACAGAGAGAGGTTTCAGGCAAACAACCCCGTTAGTGACGGTAACATGATACTCTTAACCTCCATTGTTGAAATGGTCACCAACCAAGTATCTCCTTTCCACTACACCAGACGCACTATTAACTGGAAACCCTTCCGTCAAATAATCCGGTTCTGCGATTGAGACGCTTTCTTCCTCTCTGATAATGCATGCACAGCCATGGAGGACTTCTATCAATGGTTTCAGCAAAACATACCCCTCGTTGCTGTAAAAGCAAAACAAATCAGTGACGTTAGAAAAGACGCAGCCGAAAGTTGGTGGAGTCAGAAATCCAGCAAACCGATCGCGCTCTAATATAGGATAGGATATTTTACAATGATTTCACAGCTGCGTCGACTCAGCTCTGAAATCAAGCACTACACTTACGAAGAGAACACATGAAGGTCAAACAGCGCTAGAATAACATGTAAGGCAAAAGATCTGGGCAGATTTCACCGTCGAAGCAGTAACAAATGCTTTTCAGGGATCACTGGAAAGGTGGACGATACCCCTACGCATTTAGCGCTTTCTTCTTCTTCTTCTTCTTCTTCTTCACCTACATGCCCTTGACACTAACGCTATATGTACATTAAGGCTCCATCTAAAGCACTATCGCTCTGCGCAATGTCCGCCAAACAACACATTCAATTCAACCGTGCTCATATCTGGAAGCTGATCCTATCCCCCCGTCCGCCACGAACCTAGGAGGGCTTGATATGCCACTGCTCCTTTTGTATATGTTTGCCGCTTCACTGGGATCCAAATACTTTGCAGATCAATGGAAAACTTCATTTATCAGCACAAGCCACAAGAGTTGCGCACCACAGCAGATTGCAATAACTGGCCAAGCCAAAACACTCCTATAATAGCCGGGTTATCTGCGCAATTGGGAGAAATGTATAAGAAATTTCCTCAAATCCGTGGAGCTGATAGACAGGTCCTAAACTATTTTCCTTGACTAACGATTCTGCACTTTCTGGTAACTGCATGGTCTGAACTACATACTGGACTCCATTGAGTCAAAATACGTCAAATTAATTCTAAGCTTGCACATACAGAATCCATTCGATCGGGTGCCTGACAAACAGTTACCGATTCAGATAGTTTTTTTGAAGTCCGCAACGCATTAATAGATTGGCTCTCATCACACATAAACGGCCCCGCTAAGATAGTCACCTTAATGCTACTACTGCCCTTCCCCACGTCCAAATACCAGCGCGGTGAAAAAGGATTTGCGCTCGGTACATTAATTTCCCTTCTTTGTGCCAATGAAAGCAGTTCGGTTAACAAACATGGCGTGCCGGATTTATTTGTTGATGATATGACAATTGTCCACAAGTAGCGAGGAGTGAAGCTTCCGAATGTACTACGACTCATTCAAGAATACATTCATTTGCTTGAGATTTGTGCGACAGGTGGATGACGAGCTTTTATGCACAACAATCCAGTGCCATATGTCGCGGTCGCTTGACACCCGAAGTGTCTACCACACAGAACACCGAACGCATCTGTTTACAACGGCCTACCCGTGATCTTGGAATCAGATATTCTTTTAGGTTTATGTTCGTATAGCATATTGAGTACCAGATAGCACAAGCCAGTTGATACTTCAATAACCTCTCTCATAACATGCATACAATTACAGCTGCCGTTCAACTATTGAAAATCATCAACCGTCCCATCCTGGATTATCGCAGCATAATCTGAGGCAATATGAGGAAATCAGACAGAACATCACTATAAAGCCTTCAAAGGTCATTTACCACGCACGTATTGGGAAACAATTCAAGCCTAAATTCTCGGGAGCTGTGCCAGCAACTCCATCTCGATCCGCTTTAGCTGCAAAGAGTTACAGGTAACTGGTGACTGCTGCACAATCTTCTTCATGGCATTACCATTGCAAGCCCTTCATCCTTAACAATGCGGAACAATTACACGCGAGACCTATAAACAAAAAATAGAGCTTACCCTGATTATACCACGAGGCAAGACAAATATGCGGTCTAACTTTCGTCTCACCATATATCTTTCGCTGTGGAATCTGTTGTCATTCGCCATCAGTCGGAGTGAGACTGTGCAATCCTTTCGCAGTAAGTTGGGAAGCTACCTCTACCTGGACAAAATTATGTTCTCCTTCTTGGGGAAGTTTAGTTGATCGTCCATGAAATGTAAGTCAAGGTAACTTCTAATGGGTGTAATATCACCAATTCACACAAAGTAATTAGTCCAAAGTGTCTACAACATACTCCAACTGCACTTTTGCCTCCTAGCATCGCATAAAACAAACACATGGGGCAAATACCTTTCCAGAAAGGCAAACATCTATAAGAAGATAACTTGATCTTTCTATTCAAAGAGCATTATGTCACCCGTTCGTGTATGTTCTGCGCCGAATATTGTCACATCTTTTCACTCGATAAGAAATATGCTCAGTAGTGTTGTTTTTCTTATTCGTATTATTATTATCATCTTCATGCAGTATAGGGGACTTGATGGACTGAATCCGGAACCACCTCCAAAACCGTACCTTCCAAGTACGCGTCGACGGAGCGTTGTCTCCCCGCTTCCTTGCCACAAGCGGAGTTCCACTGGGGTCTGTTCTCGGACTGCACCTTTTCCTAGCCTTCATTGACGACGTCACACCGCAAGTGGAGTCTTCGCTGCTACTATACGCGGATGACGTCAATCTGTGGCGCACAATTAAAATTCCGGACGATGCCCACGCACTTCAGACGGACCTCGACCGTCCACATCAGTGGTCCATAGAAAATAACCTTCCATTTAACGCTTCGAAATGTCTCGTCCTTTCTACCCGCCCTTCCGCTTTTTCTCCTGTATATTACCTGGAAGCGTCTATCCTCCAGATCTCTTCAGCCGAAAGAGACTTGGGTATCATTACCCAGACGAGTCTTTCCGTATCCGCTTCCTGCCGGAAAGCAGCTGCTGCTGCTAACCGCATGGTGGGATTGCTGAAACGAGCCTTCGGTCAAATTGACCCCAGCAATTTCCGCCTCCTCCTTAACGCTTTTCTCCGACCCCACTTGGAGTTCGCTATTCAGACTTGGAGCCCTTGGTTGTTGTAGGACCAACGCATACTCGAAGCCCCACAACGTCGAGCAACCAAACTGGTCCGAGGTCTCAAGCACCTAGATTATCCACAACGACTTCAGTGCCTGGGCCTCTACTCGCTTAAGTACCGACGTCTACGGGGCGACCTGATCCTCGTATTCATGATCTTATCCAACCCTGGACATCCCTGTCGCCACCTACTCACACTGCACCAATCGGGCTATTACCTACGTGGCCACCCACTGAGGCTCACACCTCAGCACAGTCAACTGAACTGCAGACGACACTACTTCTCTTTGCGAATCTGCCGACCGTGGAATGCTCTGCCGGCCGATTTAGTCTTGGCACCCACTGTGGCGGACTTTAAGGCCCGCTTGGACTGTCATCTGGCCGAGCTACAGAGCCATATTCCCTAATTTTAACTACATTCTACTGGATGGAATTTCTTTCTTTTTTTTCTTCCACCTTCCTTTCCAAAGCCGTTTCGGAGGACGTGGTGGGATGTCTCGCTTTGAGCCGGCGTGCATTCTGTTTAAATGCCACATAAGCCCGATGAAGATACGGCTAACACGCGAGTCCAACCCGCTACAAGGTTGCTTGGCCTTTCATTAAAACCGACCCGTACTCTTTTTACCCTATCGGCCACGTAAAGCTCCAGCTTTTATTCCCATTAAATACAATGTTCCAATGTTTAGTGTTTCGGCCGGTGGCATTACTAACTTGGAGCTTAAACGTACTACTGTTACTGTGCAACTTGGACCGATCACCCATTGTGCGTTCGATACGTCCCGGACTGCTAGTACAAACGCTGGACATTTGATACAGGGACACCCGCTAGCGGCACGGTCAGCATACAAACCAATCGTATCTCTTTCGGACAAAACCTCTGTTAAAGTGGTGTTGAGGGAGAACATTTAAACACCTCATCCTCGATTGACCAGCTACATTCAGGCGTATTGTTGGTGCCTTCTAACACTGATTATCTCATCCATGTATGCCTCCCGTTAACAGTAATGTGTCAATCTACTTGGGAGCATTCTTGTCTCCCATGGACGCATACTTTTATCCCTGTGCTTACATCCAGTGAGTCGCATTGCCTAACGTCCGATGACTAAACGGAATGCCACTGATAGTGCGTGCTCTCGGTTCATTTGGAACAATCCTTTGTAACGTCTCTCAATCTTCTCGCAGCTTAGTCACCGCACGCTCTTTCGAACCGGATTTACCAGCGCTATACAATGCTCTAACATACGTGGAATTCTGTTATACGACTAAAGTTTTAACCATCACCAACCGATTTGATTGTCGTCCGCGATTGAACACAAATGGATAACTCCTTCACTTTGTGCCCATTGCCATTGTGTGTACAACGATTCGGTGCAGAATTCTCGAGGCAGTCCGAAAAGCCTAAGCTTACTCCAATCCGACTTTTCTCAAAGTCTCCGTGAAGGAGTTTGTGATCTCGCGATCTGTTTGCACCGCTGTGTAGTTACATTTATTAGGTCCCAAAGGACCCGTACCTACTATTGATGGATCACACGACCGACACTTCAACGTGTGTGCTGAAGAGAACACTGGTGACAGCCAACGCGGCACACTGACTCACGCTTACTTTGATGCGGGAACATGAAGTGATAAACAAGTGACCTTAAAACAGCATGGCTACTGCGAACATGTATCGTATGAAGAGCAAATGCGAATCATGTGCTAAAGTGATAAAACATGATCTAGTTTGTACCATGTGTTGGCAATCCTATCACACCACCTACATGGGGACGAAGCCAACAAAAAACAAAACCGTACACTAACGCGGCAGAGACGGTTTAGTTCTGTCAAGTATGCAATTCCATCGCAGTTGTTAGCTGTCTACCTGTGCTACTGAAGAGGTGTGAAAGCCTAACAGAACCGGTCGAGCAACTGGTGCGAGCCAGGGTTACACCCATGGGCAGAAACCGACCTGCACTTTTATGTGAAAATAACACCCCGAATCCCCTTGTCAGGCCGTAGAAGAAAGCCAGGCGTCCCAAATGAACTCCAACGACTCAGCCTCCAGCAGTATCAACTCTATTCTCTCACCCACCTATTAGTAAAAACATTGCCTGCAGCGGGCCTGTCTCAACTTCTGTACAGTGTGTCGCACCTAGAAAACCGTAAGCTACAGTCAACCAGCCATAGTGAACAACACGGCAAGGTACGCATCGGTTGCCGCCAAGCAAACACCGAAAAGAGCACCGGTAACCTTTGTGTCCGGACTAGAGAAAATTACAGTGTCGCAGCACGGATGGTCCCCATCTGTGCCGTTCACAAATTCACCAAAAACACCGGATACTAAGGCTCCAAATCCAAAAGCAGTGGACAACAGGCGCAACCATGGTGCGTTAAACCTTGCGTGCACAAATGGCCCCGCATGCAAATCCAATATAATTAAGGGTAGGTTGACGGATAATCGAAACCAATGGGGTTCTATCTGTACGTCGATCGGTGTCCATGCTGATCCCACGACATTGAAAAGAATCTCGCATCATCTAAACGCGTTGCACTACGATGAACCCCGGTTACTTCGGGTAACACTAAACTCGTCGGACGAGACAGAGGCCGTTCTGTTGTCTGCGGATCGTCTCCGCACCACTCAAGTGGAGTACGCATACTACCTGAAATCCCGTAGAAAGAACGTTCAGCGGATTTTGCTGACAGAGAGAGGTACAGAAAATCTCCAGATAAGAAACCAGTAATTGCTCACGCTGTTCGTGAGCTTACAGATTCCTCTTCCAACGATGCTCAGAAGCACGACCGCGAGCGATGGCACTACATCCGGGATGCTCCTTCTCTCAAAATTGTCGTCGCTACTTTATCGACAAGGATCACCAAATCAACAAACTATAATGAGTGCGGTCCCAGGCTGTTGTAACCTTTGTTACAATCAAAACTAACGGGCACAAACCCTACTAAAGAAGTGGATTAAATTCCGTAGCAGATTGCCAACAAAAATTCGTCTGCAAGCAGCGGGAACACCAGCACCCACTAATGACAATTCAGTGGAGACAAAGCTCTCAATGAAAATGCCAACTGCAGGACCTGACTCGAAGGCGGTTTCAACAGTAACCATAATATCCAGTGGGATACAGCAGAGCACGAGCAAACACCGGGATCCGGGGCATCAGATACTTGACTATATACCAAATTCATCGCGAGAGTCTGCAACCCATCCAAAAAAGGATTAGTCGCTCACTCACTCATCTGCTTCACTCACTTGCTTCATCCATCCAATCTAACGCACTTTTGGTCTCCGAGAGGTTCTCATGCATTTACATAAATTCCCAAGGTCTACTGAGCAAATTAGCTGAATTGAGACTTCGACACGCGTCAGCAGCTTGGGATCTCATCGTTCTAAGCGAAACCTGGTTACGCTGGAAGATAACGAATTCCGAAATCGCGCTAACAAGCATGTCCGTTGTCTAGAAGAATCGGGCCAGCAAAGCTGGGGCGGTAGCCCTCAACTTTCGTAATAACCTGCAATGCGAACCCATTAACGATTCGGAAACCGACGTACCTGACTCCATTTGGAGAAGTCTCCGGCTGAGAGGAAACGATCTTGGCCCATTGGTTTATGTTTACCGCCCACTATTGTCTACACCTGAGATGGAATGCAACATCGTGGCTGCGTTGAGGCAAGTGCTAAACAGGAAGTACAGTCACATTCTAGTCACCGGCGACTTCAGCTTACATGCTCTAGAATTTCACGCCACACCAGGAGAGCAATTCAAAGCAGGTCTGCAACATCGGGTTTTAGACTTTCCGCCTTATGGCCACGTCACTGCGCATACCAGATTCAGGAGAACTAACAGGCCATCCATATTGGAACGAATATGCACCAATGAAGAACTGATGGTCGAGAGAGTGATAACCGATACTCCTCTGGGCCTCAGGGATCACGTGCTATTAGTGTTTCATTACACGTGCTCCGCGAAATATCCTAAATAGCATGCCGCATAATACCATGTCGTAAGCAAATATGACGACAACTCCGACCTTACTGGTGCAACAAACAACTCATTCTTAGCCGAATTGACCCCTGAGGTGGCCTGCGGAGAACTCGTCAACATACTTAGCAAGCTCGTGGCAAGGACATCTGAAACCAAAATCTAACGGCCTAAAAGCATGAAGTCTTTCGTAAGGAGCAGGACATATAAATGCATGCATTAAAGGGACTTGGCATGGCACGCCTACATAGCCTCCCCGAACGATCATACCTGGGAAGTCTACACAATACAAAGAAAACACTGTGTCAAACTCGTCCGGCAGCATAAACTGAAGAACCAACAAGATCTAGTGGAACAGTTTTGCTCCGAGCCCAAACTGCTATACAGACATGTACACAATGTGCACTGAGTTAAGCGCGATATTCCTACTCTGCACACAGTATGCGGGTTAGCCCAAACTGCACAAGAGGCCGTCAACGTTCTTGGACAACAATTTGGCCGTACACTCTAACGGGTGCAATCAGCATACAACCTGCCTAGGCAAATAACGCGGCCATCAGGGCTTTATCACATATCGTTTACCTCCGCAGCTGTACTGAAGAGGCTGATGCCCCTGCGCGAGTTCAGCTCCCCGGGTGCGGACGGCCTTCGACCGAAGCCAGTGAAAGTTGCTGCCACGAGTTTGGCGGCGCCACTAGCAATTTTCTTACGATGGTGCCTAAAGGAGATGCACGTTCCTACGACGTGGAAGCACGGAATCATCAAGCCAACCTACAAAAGTGTCAGCAGTGCCGAACCAGCAAATTATCGCCCGATAACACTACTTCCTGTGATCTCCAATGTTAGGGAGTTCATCGTAGCTGAGGCTTTGATGAGGCACCTGAAGAACAAACAAAATCTCGTTCCGCAGCAGCACCGATCTTGCCAAAATCGGTCCTGTACCACTAATATGTTGATTGCTCGTGCAAGCTGGATGGAATCTATGGACGCTGGTGTAGGAGTCGACATGGCCCCCTGGATTTCTCAAGGACATTCGACTGTCTATGCCCTCGCATCCTACTCCACAAACTCCCGAAACATGGAATCGGTGATCCTGTGCTGGGCTAGAAAGGAGAATTTCTAGTTCAACGTCAGCTGAATATGTGGGTTCGAAGCAATCTATCGGAATCCATTGAAGTTTAGTGCGGCGTATCTCATGGCTCGGTACTTGAACCATGTCTGTTCCTGGTTTTTAATAATAATCTCCCGAACGTGTCATCTTCTAACTCTTTATTCATTGCTGATAACCTAAAGGTATGGCGTACTATAGCTGCAGTGGAGGATCACACAGTGTTACAGGAGGATCTGGACAAAGCGTACACGTGGTCCATCGAGAACATAATGCATTTCAATGTCGTCAAGTGCATACTTCTCAGCCTACGGCCCAAGAGTATGCACAAGTAGCGCCTAGAACCACAAGTTCTACAGCGGGCTTCTCAAGAGTGCGATCGAGGCATGATAGTTCAAGATGACCTCAGTTGTTTGAGGCAGACTGTAAAGTCATCTGAGAAAGCAACTCAGTAGCTCGGACGTCTTAGCAGAGCTTTCAAAAGTTTTGTCTTCTCACTGCTCCGACGAAATGGCTTAAGGGGACCCACTGTTTTACCTCATATGATGTCGTAGGTATCAGTGGGATGTGCTTGCATACGGGAATGACGAACGATGAAGTTTCGATACCCGGCATGTCGCTGATTTGGAGCGATAGGCTCACGAAAGGAGGAGGGGTAATCCTGTGCTACCGAAGCGACTTACAGTGCGAAACTGTGGAGGATTCAGACTCGAAGTTCCCCGACTCTCTTTAGTGCCACTTGCAGTTAAAAGGCAGGGACGCTTGCTTTATTGTCTTGGTGTACCGCCCCCCTAACTCTACACCCGAAACCGACTGCCACCTTACGGCTGCTTTAAGATGTAGTTTACAGCGAAAGTACACTCACATTCTTATCATGAGGGAATTCAACGTACATTCTATAGAAACCCCTGATAAGATCGGAGAACAATTCAAAGCCGATCTACAGGACCACGTAATTACGGTTCCTTTTTACAATCACATCCCTTTGGCCATTCGGTTTAGAAGAGGTAACAGGCCAACCGTGCTAGATTTTGTGCTTACCAACGAGGAGCATATGATTGGTGTTGGTTTTAGATTGCGCATTGAGCTTGGGTTTTGAAAGAAATTTCTCGGCTAGATTCTGTTGGTGCTGTATTTTATCTTCGCGTACCAAGTTTACGCAGTGATTCCTTTGGATAATGTATGCTTCCCATGTTTCGGCACTCGATGACTCCTTGTATTTTGGCCAGAGCAATTTCCTCGTGACAATACACTTGCGTGGCCTGCTGCGTGTGAATGATTTTACTGTCTACGCTCGCGAAGGTCTTTTTCTAGAAGCACTAGTTACTAACGTGTTGATTTGGTGAACAAATTCAGACCAGGCAACATCTGAGATCGTTCTGCTAGAAATGCCCAATTTGTATCACTTATGTTGGATTTGAGCGCTGTAGTCCGTAATGAGCTGACACTCCTGTGTTTGCTGAGGAACACTGCATAAGAGATGTAATTGAACAAGAGTGTTGCATGGTCACTACGCCCTAAAGGACTCTCTATGGATACCGTTTCGATCATAAGCTCTTTGGTGGTGAATGGGTGATGCAGGACACCAGTTTTTTCCCGTCCTGAATCTTGTGGGAGATGTGATGTGATTGTAGAGTGTTAGTCCACTAATTATCTCCTGTACTTCCATTTGGAAGTGTTCGTTGATACAGGCTGGGGTTTCTATGGTATGAATATTGAAGTCACCAACCAGGAGAATGTGGCTGTACGTGAGAATGATCTTCATTGTGGAGGCTAGGCGGTTGTTCATTTCCAAAGTAGCCGACGGAGGACGATACACCACACCCCACAAATATGCGTCCCCACGACTTAGGTGAAGGCGACACCAAAACGCATGGACAATCTGAACCTCGAGGTCATCGATGAGATCAATGTGCAGTTCGCTGCGATAATAAAGTGGTACTCCACCACCTATACTTGGTCGATCGTTGCGTAGAATAGACATCCCAGGTAGTGCGATTTCTGCATCAGTGATCGCTTCATTCAACCAGGTCTCGGTTATCGTAAAGAGGTCCTTTGACATCGAGGCCTGACGCAGGCGAAGCTCCGTCAGTTTGCTGAAAAAAGATTGTGCGTTGGTATAAAAACAGGAGAGTGATTCATAGGTTACAAGGTTATATGTGGATGTAGACAACTGGTTTGAAACTTGGTGGACCCTCTTGAGATCGGCTGTTACTAGATTTTTTGGAATTGTCTTAGGCTCGCAAGAATGACTTGGAATAACTCTCTGCACCGTGTGATCAGGTTCATGATGATCCTGATGGTCACTCCCCTCCTGCAGTGTCCCGCCGGATGCTATGACGGCAGTCAGATCAGTCTCTGAGGTGGACTCTGCAATAACGGTTGTTCCCACTGAGTTGGTTCTCTCCATTGAGTAACCAGTAGCCTCTGGTCGTAAACTTATCTAAGGGAATGCTGGGCAGCACGTCTCCTCCAACTCAAGCTACGTAAGCTAAGCTTATCATAATAACATCAGTGGAGGCCTTTCACAAACGTAGGTTTAATATCTCGCGCAGTTCTCTTTGATCAGTAACCACAGTTTCCTCCCACCGGGGTCACACTATGAATGCCCTTTGCCTCAGTAGTTTAATAAATACTTATGAGGGATTTATTTTTACGATTTCCCTTCTTTCCTGTGTGGAGTTTGTCGAAGACAATGTTTTTCACTGCTGCAGTTTCACTGATGCGCATAATAAGAGGAAATGCTTTGTTTTGTTGTATTTTGACCGCACTTTTAGTTTAACAGGCAATGTTTTTAGAATAGTCGAGACTAGTTGTGAACTCAGTCTACGTCCTTGTTGCGTTACTGCAAGTCCAGGCAGAATTCAGCGTTGTAAAGTTCGTAGGTTACTGCAGCAAGGTTGCTTGCCTGAAAGAATCTATTCCGTCTATGAATAGGAAGAGAATGGAGGAGCTGTCCAAAATACTCTGCGGACGCGGCCGATAAGCGGACATTGGTCACGCAACGCAACTTCTCAATCTAATTAACACAAAGGTGAGTCCCACTACTGCATAGTCACTGTTTTCGCTGTTGTCTTAAGCACTGATAAATGCACAGGAGATCTATGTTTTAAAAATAAATAAATAAATAAATGCGTGCCTCGCAGTGTGGAGAATAAAATATTTATCTATTTATTTATACTGTGTCTAGTCACTTGCCATAACAGTGTCTGAAAGAGCCCTAAATTTTGGAGGTGCTGTCTGAGAGTCCCAATTGATGTGCACAAATTAAATTCACCACCCACTATTGTGTGAGCAGCCAGTAGTTCAGAAACTTGCTAAGTTCCGCAGCACGTTCCTTGGTAGTGTGTGGTGGGATTTAAATGCAGCCAATTAAAATGTCAAGTTGTTCCCCAGTGCTCTGCACCCAGCTGAAATCTTGGGGTATACTAATAGGCAAGACTTCGAAGGTAGAGTCATGCAAGTCCTCAGGAGTATAGAAAGGGACCACCCACCACAGCTAGTGACGCGTCCAGAATAGATAGTTCAATAACTCGGGATGAACAATGAACAATGATTTTATACGAGTTAAGAAACAGTTTTGCAAACCCTGTTGGGTCGTCTTGAGACATATCGAAAAACGTTAAAGAAAAATGCGGTTAATACTTCGACTGTCAAAAGATTGAACTTACTGTATGGAATCCTCTGGCGCTGCACTCCGAGCATTTCCATAGCGACAACAGGCAGAAAAAATAAATCCAATCTAGTACCGGGAGTAGAATGGAGAGTAGTGTCAAGTGACAAAATATAAGTCACGCAGTGCGCCAGGGGTTTGAGCAGCCTCCCCTACCCACTCATGCTGAAGACTCTCAAAATATACAGTGGACGTTATCGGCGTCTAAGGGGCGATCTCATAATGGTGTACCTAATCCTGAGAGACCCCAACCACCCATGCCATTCCCTTCTAATACTCAGTCAAAACACCTCGTTAAGAGGTCATCAGTTTAAGTTTGTCACGCAGTACAGCCGCCTGGAATGACGGCGAAACTATTTCTCCCTTCGAGTGTCACAGCCATGAAATGCCCTCCCGGAACATGTAATTAATGCACCCACTCTATCCCTTTTCAAAAAACGCCTTGCCGATACCCTATCACATTTACACTACGTGCTATATCCCATGACCACCAGATGCTGGCACTAATACACAACAGACAGTGGATAATGTCATAACCCTACTCGAGAATGGGTCACTCCAAACACCTTGCACACACTTTGATAAACGCTACTACTATAGAAACTGGATTTCCGTATCCCGTCGACCCAAGATAGTTGCACACGAGTAAGCGTTGCCCTTGCTATTTTTTTATTTTTTCTCACCTATTACATGGTCAATAACCACTCCCCTTATTGCTTTGTGTGCGTACATTATACTTTCAAACCCTTTGCACGGCAGTGCAGTTAAATCTGTAATCGCCCGAACTGACGATTCCATTATCCCTTGGTCTATCTTTTCTCACTCTAAACACCCGACGGGACAAGTCAAGCACCTGCTTTTTTACCCTTTATAAATCATCGTTCATTGTTCATCCAATCGACTTTTAACTATGGCTAGCGTGGGTGCAGATACAACCTATTCGGAGAGAGCTCTCCAAGATTTAAACACGCAAATGGAAACGAAATTTCAACGGCACTTCAGACGGCTGTGTTGTTGTGCTAATTTCAACGAGTGGTCTCTAAGTTTGATGTTACTGCTGAGTTGCAGTGGATTATGTGCAATCAAGTATGCCATTATCAGGTCGCATCGCATTCGGCAATACCGCCAGCTGAATATTCCCAAATGTTTCAGTCTTTTCTCCCATGGAAGGTGGAGCAATTTAATGAGGTATTTGGAAGCCCATACCCTGAGACTGTTTCAGTGTAATGAAGTCGTGCTTCAGCCAATTCTGCCAAGCTTAAATTGCGTATTCGACATGGTGGCGAACATTCTCATTGAGCATCTGTCTGAAAGTAGCGTGTCTATTTGTACGTACGCCCATCGTAACAAGCCGACGTGTTGGTTACCAGTTTTGGTTGTCTTTTCGGATTGCTTGCAACTACACAAGTTCTCCTGAACCATCACATCAAAGTCGCGTTCGACGGATGATCGCTGCACTGCTTGCGTTCCTAGCTTGTAGGAACAGGTACTCAGGTGTCGTATGGAGAGTACCTTGCATTTGCTCACGTTAAACGTTGTCTGAAAGCGGTCCAACAAAATGCCTGCTTCTGGGTGTTTGAGTAGAGAACGCCATTTTTCTCCGAAGCTCGGAAGGAAGATGACCGCGACCCGCATACTAATGCGCAAACACCTTTATTGACATTTGTCTTGATTAAAGCACCACGTTCAAAATCTTCTGGTCGCATGATGGTAACTTTACGACCTACTTATTTTCGAGATCGATTGCGTCATTGCCTTTTCCAGAGAATATCTCGCGAAGGTATCGTCACACGTCCTGGTCAAAATGTTTTTAAATGGTCCTGGATACACATTCCTTCCGGTTTGCGTCCAAGTCGTGCTTCGCCTGTTTGCGTTCGCTGCACCGAATATCCGGGTAGGTGCGGATGGAACATGACCCATTACGGAGGCGAGCTGTAGATAACAAGATAGCTTCTGCATCATTGGCAGACGTATGCACAACTCTGAGTAGTCACGGTTCACCGTAGTGCTCTAACTTCGGATGACTGGTGTAGCGGGACAAATTGACGGGTTTAACTACAACACCCATAGACGTAGGTGCTATCGACGTCACCTAGGAAATTCCACTGGTTCACATCATCGAGTTGTTTTCCCTTTAAGGAATTTGACGTCGATGGTAGGCTATGTGCAGTTCGCGTTCAGATCAACTGCCCAGCTGGTGTGTATACAACCGATGGATGCAGTTTTAGTACAGCTGCACCTCCATTTAATTTGGCTCCGGGAAGATTAGCTGAAGGCCTACTTGTCCAGTTGCCGTTGGCAGCAATCATGTTCCAACCACCACTGGTGTCGACGTATTTCTGAATTTTAAGCACATTATGGTTAGTGGACGAAGTCCTGGCCGGAATTATTCCAATCGGACCTGCGGTGGTTAGGTCAGATGTATTTGGGCTACTAGTGCTGTTGACGTTTAAAGACACAGGTCACGCACTTTTAGTGCTGTCTCCAGCCTCCATCCTCTGTTTTGAAGCGCAGCCTAATAGAAAGGACTGTGATTTACTCTCTGCCAAATGTGCTACAAATGAATCCATTTTGATGTCTCTCATTTGTTCGAACATTGCTAATCGTCTTCAGTGTTTCGGCAATAGTTTGTGTACGATTATACCATTGGGATGAGCAAATACACCTCAGAGAACCAGAAAGAATCTGGTCTATTATTGCGCATCTCCAACTAGCTTACTACGAGTTTGAAACACTTAGAATGAAACTTCCCACGACACTTGGAATGAGAGATTGGTGTTCTTACATATTTCTAGCATGAAGGAAAGCCATCTACTTCTGTTAAGCTGAGCTCTGTAACATAGGCATCTTTTGCTTGGTCGTTACAAACGGTTGTGTCGATCGGTGTCTTTCCGGTCAATGGACGAGGGCCTATCATTGACTGTGTGCCACCTGCGCGCTGAACTGGCTGTATTTCCTAGATCCACACGTTCGGTGCTTCCAGTGCTGACGGGGCAGGTGGGCAACGCCCAATTTCCATCTGCATTGAGTACGGTCCCAGTGATCGCAGTAACTAAGTTTCACTTCAATGTGAACCACAGTCCATTACATTGAGATTGCGCGTCGCAATCCAATCACACAACGTGTATTCCAAAGTTGACCCTCCAATTAATGTATGTTAGCTACTTCGCTTAGCGCTTGAAGCTGTAGCTGGTGGCTCGTCGTATGGATCGCGGAGTAGGCTTCCACTTTGGGACCAAAAATGTTGCTGTGTGAATCGTGATTCGTAAAATTCCGCTTGTGTGTCTGCAGCAATAATGCAAAAACTGGTATTTAGTGAGAAAAGGTAATCCACACAAGCTAGATCTTAAGGATGGAATAAACTAAATAGCACTGGTGAAGCTGGATCGAATAAGTGTAAGCACGCGTGTGTGTGGTGTTAATTTTGACATTAAATTCCAGTTGAGTAGGATGCCGAAGTATGTACGTCCGCATGGCGTGACACACTGGAACTAAGCCAGAACTCCACGCACATCGATTGACACAGCAGTTAAAAGCAACCAGCTGTCTCAATCGAAATTGCCTATCGCAATCCAGACAGACCGCAGTTACTCCAGGACACTCTAATTAACTTCCAACCGCTTTGCCTAGCGATACCTGCGGACCTCTGGCTTAGTGATCGTGACGAAAATTGTCCACCACTGCGTCGCTTTCCTCCTTCATTTCGGCTATTGATATATCTTTTGCTTAGTGTTGGAGAGACAAGTTTGGCACTGCTTTAAACCTTTACTCACACATGCGATAATTACAACTGACTCATGGAGCACAATTCATTTTAGCCGATGTTCAAACCCGCTTGCCGGAACCAACCGATTTTCACGTGCCGTCTGCTTTTCTGCAAGTTTGACGCAGGTTCACACATGTGATCGCTCTAACCGCTACCCCTACCGGCTGAGTCCAAATCAGGACGAAACCGGTCAGTTGTGTAGTGCAGTGTTGGGAGAGAGAGAAATGAACAATGAACAATGATTTATCACGGGATAAAAACAAAAGCACGACACGTCCCGTAGGATGGTTGCGGTGAATATGATGAAATCAAAATATGTGTGGGTCATCTATCGAAAGTCTGCCGAGATGAATACTTCGAGAAATTACATCAGTGTAAAATTTTTAAAAAAATCGAGTGTAAACGCTTAGAAAGACACTGTGGTGCCGTGAGCGTTGATGTAAGGAGTGAGAAAAGTAAAATATGGTCGCTCACTTAGGTCCATTTGATGCATAAATCCTGTTGAAAAGCATGCTTGGCATAATCCATAATAGAGGAGCTTAGGTAACAAAATGCTGGGAGCTAAGAGTAACATCTAATCGATTTTTGAAAACGTCCAAGGAAGGAGAGGATACAACTGAGCCTGGGAGTGCGTTCCAGGGTTGTCAAACCCGAAGGGAAAAGTAATTCCGTCGACACTCTAGACGGCTATATTGTTCCTTCAATTTTAAGCAGTTATCCCTGAGCTGCGTGTTGTGGCTAAGTTTCAGCAAATGGCGGCATACGTGGTTGGGGTCACTCAGTATCTGATACGCTAATATGAGATCACCGCGCAGTCTTCGGTAGCGTCCGCTGAAAATTCCCAGCAACTTCAACCTTCGGTGGTAAGAGTGATAGCGCAAGCTCTTTACGTTCTTTGTTGCTCTTCGTTGTGGTACTTCTAACGCCACTTGGTCGCACTTCAACCAAGGTTGCCAAGCTTGGATAGCGTATTCAACATGCGGGCGCAGGTAGGAATTGTGCACCATTGCGAAGATTGATGGGTCACATCTCTCGAATGCCCTTCGCAGCATGTCGACGTGCTGGTTGCCGCTTTTTGCAACTACCTCAGCCTGTTTTGAACAGTTGAGGTCGCTCTCTATGATCACACCAAGGTCACGTTCCTGGGTGCTGGTCTGCAATCCGTTTGTCCTACGTAAATAGGTGTAGTTATGTCTATGGCGTAATTGTAGAGCGCGACATTTGTCTACTTTGAATGGTAGAGCGTTTTGTACTGACCACTTTGACATTGTGTTAAGATCACACTGGAGCCGTTCGTAGTCATCCGGTCCTCTGATCCTTCGCCATATCTTGCTATCGTCAGCGAAAGATAGGGAATCGGAAGTAATTGATCTCGCCAAACCGTTAGTGAACACCAAGAATAGACGAGGTCCAAGAAACGAGCCTCGTGGTACTCCACACGCCACATCGATTGCATGAGAAAATGTTTCTCGGACTCGCACCACTAGCTGTCGTTCTTACAGAAAATTATCAATCCGACTCAGGATTGGGACGCCAACGCCGTAGTTCCGAAGCTTCTGAAAGAGAATTCGATTGTCTAAGCGATCAAACGCTTTTGAAAAGTCCAGGTAGATGACATCGACTCCCACTCCATCATCAACAGCTTCAGTCCAGCTATTATGTGCAATTAACAGGCTAGTATCACACGAATGCTTTTGAAGAAAGCCATGTTGCTCTGGAGCTATTAAATTGTGCCTTTCCAGTTATTGCGTCTGCGCATCTGCGATGATTGATTCCATCACTTTGGATAGTACTGGAAGTAGTGTTATTGGACGGTAGTTTGCAGGATCAGTGCGGCTACCACATTTATGGATAGGAGTGATGACCCCTCGCTTCCATATTGGTGGAATACGGTTCTCTTCTAAATATCGCTGATAGAAAACAGCCAGTGGTTTTGCTAGATCAATAGCTACCGCTTGCAGAGTCTTTGGTCGGATGTTGTCAGTTCCTGGAGAAATGTGGATATGCAAGGATAACAACTTCTTCAACACAGCTTCCGCAGTGAAGATAATGGTGTCTAAACCAGATGGTGTAGTATTAGAAATGAGGAGAATGTTTGGGCTCGTTACCTGCTGGAATGTTTGGGAGTAATGAAGCCGTAGGAGATCAGCTGCTTCCATTGCTGATCGCGTGCACCCATCAGCCGTGACTAGCGCTGGAACCTCCCGATTCACCTTTCGAAGGCCGTTAACGTGCCTGTACAGGAGTTTGCGGTTCGTGCATAATCACTTCATTAACTTCCGCTGATGAGTGACCATGTCTTCTCGGATCAGTTTCACACAGAAGTTACGATGTGTCACGTATACAGTCCAGGTTTCGGCATTCGAGCAGTCCTAGTGACCTCACCATGCTAAATCCCTCCGGGACATACATTTACGTGTTCTGCTCTTCAGAAATGACTTACGCTTGTTTTTGGGATGGAAGGGCTTCTGTTCTGATTCGTGAGCAACCAGTGTGCTAAACGTTCTTGTAAATGCTTCCCAGGCAACATCTGGGGGGCATTCGGTTAAGAAAGTCCAACATGTATCGTCAACAAGCTTAGATAACACATTGTAGTGCTTGACAGTATGCACTTTATCCTTCTCCTTTTCAGGGTACTCGGCAAAGTATATATAATCAAGGAGTAGAGTAACATGATCACTACGACCCAGTGGTGTGCTTGTAACTATCTCGTCAACCATGAGTTCTTCGTTAGTTAGCACAAGATCCAGTATAGACGGCTTGTTAGCAGTTCGAAATCTGGTGGGAGAGTTTAGGTGGTTGTACAGAGGGTGGCTAGCAATAAACTCCTGCAAGCAGGCTATAAACTGCATACCGTCGGTTGCCGGCGTTTCTATGTCGTGTACGTTAAAGTCTCCAGCGATAAGAATGTGGGTGTAGGATTTGTTCAAAGCAAACTGAAAAACGTGGTTCAATTTAGTGTCCATTTCCGACGTTGAGTTTGGTGGGCGATAAATCACGGCTAGTAGACATGTGTCCTTATTTCACAACCATAGGCGGCACCAAAGGGTATCGGGAGCTCGGATTTCTGGGTGATCGATAACTTCACATCGGAGGTTTGTATTATGGTAAAGAATCACACCGCCACCTCTTCCGTTTCTATCCGTCCGAAGCAGCGATGTACCGGGTAAACTGATCTCAGAATCGGTTATCTCAGGGTTTAGCCATGTCTCTGTAATCATGACGAGGTCCAGCGGTTGTGAGGCATGGAGTTCTCTAAGTTCGGCCAACTTGCTTAGAAGGCCTTGGGCGTTTGCATACATGCAAGCGCTTTTGTTGTTAGGGGCCCATTGATAGATGTCAACTTTGTGTTCGCTTTTAAGCCGGCCGTTAGGTGGCCGGCAATTAATCGTTTTTTGGTTTATGTATTTCAGTCGTGTTGTATGGCATTATTAAGCGTTCTTGAACAGAAGTTTCACTGGTGCTGTGCTCGGTCCTCCTGTGTGCCGTGGGCGCAGTTGTGTTGGTCTCTCCGAAGGACTGTGCAAATAAAGAATTTGTAAAGTTTGCAAGTTCCATTGAATTGCTTACGACTTTTGGTCGTTCGCCTGCTGCTTTTAGCCGGATCTTGGTTGGAAACCTAGCTCGAAACTTTAACCAGCTACCCAACAGAACTTGCGTCATTCCCTCGGAGTGTAGTATTACTTTCATTAGCCTTGGATCGCAGCGCTTGTAGTTAGGTGATGACGGAACTCTTGTCAGGGATTTGGCAAAAACATTGTCAACGGAGAGCGCTTTGCGGATGTAGCACCACTGCTCTCGATCATGTGTTTGTGCATCGTGATCATAAGAATGCAGAAGCTCGGTGAAACTGTTTAACTCATCATACAACCGGTCCACGTAGCTTTTTGACAAACGATATTTCGTATCATGCCACCTTCTCGCCTCATCTTCAGTGCTGGGTGACCAGAAGGCTATCACTGCCTCCAGTGAAGCCCACTAAGCAGGTAACCGCGACAATGCACTGTATGTATTGATTTGTTTGTAACTGTGAATGTAGTTACATTGGTAGTACAAACTGTTGTTTGTTTAAGCGGATTGGTGAGAACATTCTAAATTGTATCACCAATATGACAAGGTAATCACAAACGATACCTGTGTCAATGAACAAGACACATGCTTCCTCGATTACTACACACTTGATTGAATCGTGTTATCAGGTCGACACCGACTGGGCATTTACTGTCAACTATGGTAACACAAACGCCAGTCTTTATGGTTGCCGATGCAGTGGCCATAAACACGCATCGTCCAACACTGTGCATCCAGAAGTAACTGTTGTTAGACTCAAACTCTCTTGGAGTTTTTGATACGTCTTTAACTTGTATCCACATTTTACTTCCATTGCATGTGAGCTTCCGATTTCATCGTACTGATTTTTTGAGGAGCTCCCTGAGAAGACGAATCTCAACAGTTGCATGGATTTGGTGTCGTCTCTTCAGTGCGGAAAACGATAACTGGAAATGAAAAACGACTGTCATATGAGGAAAAGGTGCAAAAACAAACAAAAGGGAAAAACGGTAATCGTGTCTACGCCCAAGGTGGCCTGAGTCGGACCGATAGTTGCCATTGAGCACAAGGCACAGGTGTATCCAGTTTATGGCAACAGCCTCAGCGAAGCGAAAGAGAGGGAATAAGTTGAACGCAGCGGAACTTTGAACGCATGCTGACTTCGATCCGGTGATCTGAGAGTTTTGGTCACCTTACTATTTGATACGTTGCTCGTTTGAAATGAAGAGAACACGAAATGGCATCATCTTGCAACAGGCACTTGCCTATAGTTCTGTTCAAGATTCAAATAGCGTTTCATTTTGTAAATTTTACATATCTATTCTACTGGACTTGTCAAACACGTTTTTTACTTCTGATCAAACATTGTTCAGTGTGTCATGTACAACTCCTCTAACCGCACCCACTCAAGCAGCGGGTTATTATAGCCTACCGTAAAGAGACTAGTTGTGGTGACTCCTTGAGTAACGGCACAACATTGCACTATTCAGATGCGTTATTTACTAGGTGAGTTAGAACAAGTGTGTGAAAATGTTTCGGTCCAAGGTACTCCACTTTTGGTCAAGCACATGCTTCCTTTTCTACTAGTGTCTAGCATAGAAGTATCCTACGCTTTTCAAAGTTTTCAATTCAGTAGACGTCGGAGTTACCATCACCTTATGATTGACCAAAGTTCACGCTACCGCAATCTCCGCACAAGGCATAAAGCCAGAGATGGGTGATGTGCGCATCGCGGCTTACCAATCTAAATGTTCAAACGTTTACATCCTGACTTTGCATGGTAGCACGAGAGGCTCAAAGATCACCGCTATTATCACATGGATCATGGTGTTGGCTTAAATTCATGCACACCAGGTATGTGCTTGCTATAAAAACAACGTGTGCATTTAGCTAACCATGTTTAAGATGAACAAGCTATCACTGATAATTTTGTCATGTGCGGTTTGTGTGCATCTGGCTTACTCGCTCAAGGGGACTGATTCGGTAAGGCTCCAATCTGCCCATCAACATGTCACTATGGTTTATGACGGTTCAGTAGTTTCTAGCTAATGTTCAGCTCTGAACTAGGTACCATCATACGCGTCAAAATGGGGCCTTTTTGCAGCATGTCTCCTTTAGTTTACCCAAGTCCCGTTGTACGCCGCATAGTTCAGTCATACCGTGCAACTGATCATTACCTCATTTCTCTTTCTTCTTCGTCGACTTATACTCACTCAGATATCGCATACCATACCACAACCCCGTGTCTATTGGAGCACGATCATTCGGCAAATGTCCACAGCAAAGACGGATGATGAGTTCGAATTATACAAACGAAAACTACACCGTGCAATCCAAGTGAGTCGCACAACTTTACGTTCGGCAAAAGGTTAAACCTTTTAAGTATGGCGTTTCGCCCATCACATTTCGGTGGTCATTTATTAGCTGGGAATGTACAAATTAATTGAATCCTCCTCAAGCTATAGCCCGCTCAGAAGCACTGTACCAAAAATTTCGACTATTGCTGTGTTTGGTTGGCTCCTCAAAGGGCTGCCATAAAGGTCAAGCTTGGATCGTGCGAAAAAGCAGCATGACTGTCAAAGAAGTGTGGTAATACGTAGTAACGGATTTAGGTAAGGATGGAACAATGATGTAATACGGGTAAGTTGGTCTGTATGAACCACATAATCCCAGAGAAAATTGTTCTGTAGTCTCACCATATTGTCCAGGATACATTCGCAATTACTTAGTTCAGTATGTTCTGTTAGCATGTGGTTTCTTCTCGCTGAAATGAAATTCGTGAAGGGATATTGCTGCATGAAATCAGTGTACCCCGATTTCTTAGGGGCTGGTGAGCGCAATGTTTGTCCGTCTTGTCGGCACTCGATGACCGGTCATCATGTCACGTGATGCAAAGGGAGTAAAGCAGTCCGGCACTCAGAATACGACACGTGACGCGTCCAAGCGGGGACAGCGATGATTGACCGGTGGGAGACAAGGCAATAGGTACGCAGTGCATTGGAGCTAATGAAGTCAGCGTCGTGTACACATGTTTTCTTTCTTGAGTAGATTCATATGCATGTAACAAAACATGCTACGAGTCTACATACATGCTGAAATCGGCAACGTCGAGGTCCATTTGATTTTTACAAATATTCTGAGTTAATAGGTCGAACCTCGGTTACGTTGAGTCAGGCGCATCATTATCTAGTTTTCCAATATTCCCAGACAATTCGAACGTGTGTGGTCTGAATGTCACCGCACCACAAGTTCATTTATCTCGAGGTCTTGTGTACCGTCACTTGTGCACATGGTTCTACGCTGTCAGGGCTATTCGTTGGGGAATCGTGTAAACACGGTCATCAGAGGGAAAGGCCGCATAGTGCTCCCTGTTAAGTGTAGTTCGACGGTTACGAACTAGTAGCTGCAAGTTAGCGCGAAGCCCTCTACTGAACAATTCAACAGAGGGAGTATTTGTGGCTTCCGTTGGAGCTAAATCGTAGGTAAACTATAGTGGTTCGGATCTACTTTGAATAGATCCCGACGGCTGCTTTAATTAATCTCTTTTAACGTTTTACCCAGTGTGATCGATCTGAAAACAAATGATGTCATTTGCATGTAGCATAAGTGAGTTGCAAGAGAACACCGCTGGAAAATTCATTTGCGTGTCCACTGCTTTCTAATCGATTCATCTTCCCCCTGGCTGCATAATGTAAACGCCTGTTGACTTTCGAAAGGAAAAGGTGGTCGTACAGCTCTGTTACAGTTGTGTTAAGGTTCCCGAATTTGTTTAGTTGTGTGAAGTTTACTCAGACCACTTATATTATCCTTATAAGGCTAAAACTCATAAGTCAAGATAACTTTTTGACCAAAGGGAATTATTTCAAACAACTTGCTCAGCAACCGCGTGCTTAAGTCGTCTAATCTAAGTAGTTGAAATGAGTTTCTTACTGCAATCGGAGCAAACCAATCATATGAATGTTGGTAATTGGTACCATTTTTTGATCAGCAAGTACTTAAAAGCTGGCATCACCTTTTAATTCCAAATTGGGAAGTTGATAGACAATCGTTCACCACTTAACGAGGGGGTAGATGCAGACAAATTACACTAGACAATGTTTTAGGACAGTTTCCATTGGCGCCATGTTGGCCTAATATTGGTGAGTAGCCATCCTTTATGTGCATGCAATGATAGCTCACAGGCGGATTAGCACTGCATGTGAGTTTAAAGTAACAGCGTTCAACAAGTATAGAGTTACCCATTTCTTTATAAACGCCGTAGCGAGTCTACGCCAGTTGAGCGACGCACATCCATAGGAACTCAGTGCGTATAAAACCCGCACACCGGTGATCACAACTATTCGATAGACCACCGCCTTCACTCAATGAATTTAACATTTTGGAGCTAGTTATGAATACAGTTAGGACCACAGAAAGGAACAGGGCTTGATAACAGAGTTTCATTGTGTACTTTGAGATGGGTGACTGTGAGCAGCGAATGCAACAGACAATGAGCACAAACATGCATTAAACTCCAGACCCTTAATTGGAATGCGTGATTGAGATAGGCCGCTCAGCAACACGTTCGGGTCACTTACCTCAAGCAACTTGCTTGTGCACTAAGGTGTTTCTAAGTTATGGTCAGTACTCAGCCAATGTCGCATGCCGTGTACACAAAGTCCGATCTTCGTCGCCTTCAGTCATAGTTGGAGTTGTTTCGGCGTTGCTGTTCCCAGAACTGACACCCCCAATCGTTTGCTTCTTCGTTTGGGAGCACCAAGCAGTTATAGTCTGAGCTGGAAGTGCTACTCGGGCCTAACATTTAACGGCTGACATCTTGATCACGGTGGTGGTTTACAGTAATAGCATGTTACACAGGGAAAAGCGAGGTCCATCAAGCAACCTCCATGTTGCTACTTGGGCGTTTTAACCATGAATACCAGTTCTATGGTATGTTGCACTAAATATCTACTCCAACAACTTTCGTCTTTGGACTTCTGTCCTAGAGGGAATCTTTGGCCAAAAGCGATATGGAAGAAATTGCGCGTCATGTGGAGCAAGCGTATGCCTCAACACGACATGATATTTCAAAGGAGGATTATCTGAAATGTGTTGAGGATGTTTTCGAAGCTTTTCAACGGAAGTGTTTCACCTTTGCGCAGGTACGTATACGATGACACATACTGTGTTACAATGTTCCTGTGAGCAATTTACCGATCGCTCTATTTTCTCTTTTGCATTCTACAGCATCCTATCATATCGAGGCATTCCTGGATCCTTAGCAACTTGTGCCAAAAAGGCTACGAAACCGGCAGCGTGGTTCAGGCAGTGTATGAAGTGTGTGCTTGATAATTAAGATCAGTCCTGAACATCACATTTTTGCATCTTGCGTTTTTCCAAATATCATATGGGGCTACCACAGGTATTCAATGCTGGCTGTTATCTACATATGTGAATAGGCCACTTCAACTCCTGTGCCAACGGGCTCTGTGTCTTTCCGGGGTAAAGAAAATACAGTATTGACACTAATGGGGATTGCGCGATTGGATAACATAAATTCGGGTGTCAAAGATTCGACCGTTAGACTGCCGTCTCTCCCTATTGGTGCGTATCATAGTACGCAACCTCCGTCTCCATCAGGAACCGAATCTATGAGCACTGACAGCCTGTGTAAATAATCGCTGGAAGTGGAAGCATCCACCTTTATTGTTTCACCCAAACGGTTAATACTGAAATCTTTTAGTGGAGGGTGCCTCTGGCCTGAGAAACATGCGCCGATCTTCGTGTAGGTAACAGAGGTTTTCTCAGAATAGTGCATGCAAACGGAAGACCATTATCATTCGTCTACTATTCCTTTCGCTGGCGCAGCTATCAGTGTGACTGTGAGTACCTGGAAACAGGACACGGAAATCGGGACAAGACGTCTCGGAGTAACCGGTACTGGAGAAAAACTTTTCTTGTTAGATCAGCTGCATTCCTTAATGTGCCATCGGTGGAATTCGCCTCATCTTTCCCCCGATCACTAATAGTTTATCTGTTAGGACCGAGTAGTATTGCCATAGGGGTTCAATTCGGGGTCTCCAGATTTGATGTTGTTGTGTGATGGTTCCCTACTCATGGTGACAGAACTGTAACCAAGAATTTAGGCAATTCTGAGGTGACGGCCGCATAAACCGTGTACGAGGCAACTTACGCAAGTGACCACCGGGTTACTCACAGTGACAGTTATGCAGGCAAAATTCAAAGTTATTCATATCCGTATCCGAGCGTGCAGAAAGTGTTGCGACCTTCAACCCTAACACAGTAGCCCATCACCAGCGGCGGCCTAAGCTAAACTCATAGTCGCCCCCTTAACTTGCGGAATCAAAAATCACTGTCTACGTTGGTCGCGAGTGAGCAGATCGTTCAGAGCAGTGTAGCGTCCGTCGCGTAAAAATATTGCTTTGTTTAATGATAAAGCAATTCATCTTTCTTAGGTGCTGTTTTCAAAACACCATGATTTAAAAGAGGCCACACTAGAGGTGAAAATTAGGAAGTTGAGTGAGGTGTGGTCCAATGCTCAAGCTGAACGTATTATCCAAACATACCGGATCACAGTACCGCCACCTATTGAACCACGCAACGCCAACTACGCATGGTCATGCTGCTTTCATTGTCTGACAACATAATCAGATTTACTTCACAACGAACTCAGCATCGAACATATTTTAAACAGCTTGCTTACAGATTATGTAGTCCTGGTACCGTCCTCCATAGCTCAGTGGCTTAAGCTGCTGACTAGTTGGCATCAGCCTCTATCGGTCATGGGTTCGATCCCAATTAGGGGACCGACGGAATGCGCATCAGTGACGAGCCGCAATATGGCGAAACTCGACTGGTGCTTTCCCGGATTGTGGCTGAGCTATGAAGCTTGTGAGGTGTTGGGATGAACACATTAAAAGTTTAAACAAGTAGTCCGATTAGCATATGACAGCGATTAGAACACCAGTGCTGACGGTCATGTACTGCAACGCCTCCAGTCAAAACAGGATTGGTTGCACTGACCCCAGTTGAGGGCATGGGAAACCAGCGGCACACAGTTTAAAGACAGTGGAACAATGATAAGTATCAGGTAGAAGCTATTGCCTAACGATTCCCGTAGAATGACCGAGGTGAACGTATCAACATCAGTGAAAATTGTATCCGCAACATTTAGTGTGCACTGGTGAACTCACTAATATGTTTGCAGTCTACAGGGTAAAATTTTTGCAATGCACCGTTTGGTTGCGCTATGGCGCCGTTTGGCGAACATATAGTATTTAGAAATGTAGATGACGTAATGTGTCGTAAAGTTGCGTTGCAAATGTTGTTAGATTGGGGGCGAAAAACGCACACTAGAATGGAGTCCACGGCTGACGCACTCGAACGATGAAGAAAGTACGATTCCAACCAGTAGGATTCCAACCAGCCATACTTCTTTGTCATGTTTGGAGAATGGATTTTCAGACTAGCGTTTTGGCTTAGCTTTAAAATAGGGCGCTAAATATGGTTGAGATTTCTCAAGACTTGTACAATCATTATGCGGTGCCTTTTAGGCGCCAAAACCTTCGCCATCCATTCCTATGTATCTTACTCACATTTAGTAAGACTTCAAACATGTTTGGACGCTCTTTGTTGTGCGAGCGCAAACTCAACGTGACTATGCTTCAGCCGAGAAGCTCTGACTGGGCTGTGTGTTATACGTGTGTTCCCACCTAGGTGTTAAGTATTTCCGGATAGGTAGAAGGGACAAATCGATTTGATGCTCTGAGGCCTCATTTCCTATGGGCACAAAAAGCCGTGTGCAATAAGAACCAGGCTTATACATGTAGTATTCCGTCCTATTTATCGATTCAACACCTTAAGCTCGGTGGCACTGTTTAGGTACTTTCGTATGTGTGACGATCGGACGGCCAGTATCGCAATTCAGTACGAACACACACAGGCACGATAGCCTACAAGGGAAACATAACTCAGCTCACGAAGGGATTTGGGTTGCATTCGCTAGCCCCAACCGCAGCAAGGTAGATGACAAGAATTCCGAGCAAGATCTATTCTGATGACAACAGACATTCATCAAGTAAACACGAGTGTATTTATAGGTCTACTAACTACGTGAGGTTGACCAATCACGGTACTGCTCTGAGATTGGAACGCATTTGCACGTGCTGCTTTAAAATTAAAAAAACGGCTAATAATAAAACCCCATATGTGTTGGTTCCAGTGTACATCTGGCGAAACTGATCTTTTCCTAAAACGGACACATCACGGTTGCGGAAGCGTTGATTCCACTGGACACAGGCATTATTACCAAGACTGACATGATACAGAGCTGCAAAATCACTTCATATCTGCGGACAGCCCAATAATATTGCTGCTAGAAAAATCCTCTAATGTCTCGAACGAATATAAAAAGTCGGATAGGTCAACATAATAATCGTTCGTACAAGAGATAGAAGGAGCTTGCATACATTTGATACATACATTGCTAAACTTGATGTTGACACATGTGATTTGCTTTCTCTATTGCCAAGATTTCAATTCTAAGCCTACCACTCAGAGTATGAAAAAACTGCCTGCTGTGTTGGATGTCGTGTTTTATCGAAGCTCTGCGCACTACTTAGATTTGTAAGCCTTCTCCTCCACTAGAATAATGCGTCTAATACATCAGCTTTGGATCTTGGTCAATCCTAAGGGCTGTCTGTAGGCAAATGCGACACAGATTCGCCAGAATATACAGCGGCGTGTAACGCTCGTTATAACTGTGCACTGGAAACACTAAAATCAGATCATAAATTTTAAAGCTTAACTTGATGGTTAGTCTGTCCGTTTCATGAATTCATTATTACGCAGGTCAATTTCATGAACAAAACATTCTACATTTTGCCTACCTTTAGGGTCAAGGAATGACCACACACATCGAGAAACAAAAGCATGTTAGAGGTTTTGCATCAACGCTCGTGAGTCCGCAGTCACCGGGGCACATCACCACTGACCCAACACTTGTGATACCTCATGAGGCCCAACCATAGACAATTCGAATCAAAATGCCATTGCAGTTATGCACTTAACCTAAGTTGACGGTGCTCCTGCATCACGCATCTTCTGCCTACGTTAGCGAGATGGACAGTGTTGTGCCTCTGTCAGAAAATTGTGGTGGGTACGCCTACCAGACGGACTGAACGGATACTAACAAAGGGTATGTGTAAGTCATTATTGTAAACGATTTCCCACCACAGGAGCTCTATAACTTTGCGATTCGCAGTTGTGGGCATGTCACTCCTTCAATTTAACTACCTGGCATAATGGTCTTCCCTCGCAATCAGACTGCATGATAACGTCGTGCGGCTGTTTGTGCACCTTTTCCGTCCATTGAGATAGACTGGGTGGGGCCCCAGAGCCCCTGAAGAGCTACTCCTACCAAGATAGTCAATGGTTAGAGGTCGGAGAAACTAATTCTCCTGATATTCCAGATTGGGGGTTGGAAATGGGGTGGTGTCCATTTCTATCGAACAAATAAGTGCCGCCTCTCCACTGCGTTGCCGACAAGTTTTTGAGCCAAAGGCTTTGGTTGAAGGCGCAAATCGTTCTCCTGTCAAGGTCTGGGAGCCCTGGCAGTACTCATCCCACGAACAATCATGACTATTTCTCCAAATTACAACCATATCCTGTATCGACCGTCGCGCAGATTATCAACGGTCGCCTTTTCTACTTCATACAGCAGGGCGCATAAGCGAAACACGAAATTGCTGGCGCCTCCTTTCCTTCTTTTTCATTTGTTTCTCTTAATCTCCTCTTGTAGAACGTGCAGCCCTCCGTTAAACATAAAGAATATTGCAGCCAACCAACATTTTTATTGCTGAGCTATGCTTGATTTTATACTACATATTACTGATTTTTGCCTCGCGTCCCATTGGCTTCCGCGCTGGCCATGGGGTTGCATCTATGGGTTCGACTTCCTCGATTATAGGTCGTCCATCCAACTGCAATCCGATCACGACGGCCATGTTGTTTGGCTCTGCCGGCCATCTCTCAAGATTCATGTACAGTTGTCCTATATCTTCCGGCAGGTAATTTGTGGTCTGTGGCTTTGATGCTGACGTTCCCCTTCTAACTCCGGCAATAATGACTAGTCTTGTCTGGCATGTTCTATTACCCGCCCAAACAGCGGTCATCTGCCCTTGAACGGTTCGTGCCTCTTATTAATTGTCTAGTGTAGTAACCGCCATTGAATGCGCTGCATCCTCCGTTTGCTTGTTAGTCTCACAGACGGCCTGTGCTGGTGACTAGCATCCAAGGGTATCTAATTTTATCAAAGTCTGCATCTCTACTTAGCTGCGTCGTGTCTCGGTCTCCGTCGCAAGTAATCCTGTCCGTGCTTATGATTGCCAGCTAAGGGTATCAGCTGCTGTCCCACATCCCAACTCCCATTACTATCCGTCCTAACTGACAGCACCCGCAATGCCGCTGAAGTCAAACCCCATAACAGCTACCACCTCCTGGGCGCGTGTCTCCTGGAGGCCCTTATAAGACCACGCCGTACGGTTTGGTTGGCGGCGTTCAACGTTCGCACTCTAAAACAAATAGGTCAAAGACTGCACTCGCATGTACGTTGCACACACTGGGTATTGACATAGATTTTTCCGAAACTAGGGTCGATGATCCTCAGGGGTTGATGCATTAGCTGCGCCCGGCTTGTCCTCTCCTTTTTGGTCACAAGTATCTGGAGACGTTGATGTGACACCCACTGGTCAAGCTGGGGTGATCATCCTTCTCGACTCCAAACCTGAGAGATAGTAGGTTAAATGGATTCTAGTGAGTAGCCGTTTGTGTGAAGCCCGTTTGACATCAACTAAAGCTGTTTCACGAAGTAGCGCAATACGCTGCTTCTATGCGGTTCCCGCTCATGCTCCCAACCGACTGCAGCTTTGATGTTGTCAAGGCCACCACCATGAAATGAACACGCTGCTTCGCAGTGTTACCAGTTCGGATATTGTTGTCGTTGTAGTGGGTATGAATGCGCAAACAGGTCGTCTGAGTTCTTCAGAAGCATAGCTAGGTGGCAAGTAAAGAATTAACTGCTACCGCACGGACAACGGCGCGCGTCTGTGGCAACTATGTACAGAGCACCAGTTGAACAATGAACACTAATTTAAACGGGTTAAGAAGCTCTGTTTTACAAACCCCGTTGGGTTGTCTGGTGCGTTTGCGTGAAATATTAAGGAAATATGCAGTTAGTATTTCTACTGTCAAAAGAATGGACTTCTCGTGTGTAATGCGGGAGCCCTTCACTTCGAGTGTTTCCAAAGCTTTAACTAGCAAAAACAATTGATCCGAGGTATTTTCCGGAAGTAGGATGGAGAGTAGGGTTACGTAACAAGATGTATGCGACGGAGTGCTTGGTGCAACCAACTTTAAATATGGCTAGCGTGGGTGCAGAAACCACCGCTTTTGAGCAATGGAACAATGGTTTTATACGGGTAGAAAAACTAAAGCTTAACAGGTTCTGAAGGATGGTTATGGTTGAACTTCAAAAATAGCAAATTTGTTATCGAAATTGCTTCTAAACCGGTGAACCCACTGAGGTGTACGTAGTATAAGCTGTAAATCCAAGGTAAATCCATAAGAAATGGCGGCAAATTGGATGTTGGTAAAAAAAGGCTTGTCTCCTCGTGGTGCACACATACATGAGAAGAAGAAAGTGGGACAAAATCTGGGATCCGGCCACCAGCGAAATCGTTTACAAACACTTGCTTTTATCCATGAGTAATGATCCATCTTCCTCATGTCCCTCGAAATAGCCGTCAATTCTAAGGAGCAGGACTTGCAAATGCATGACAATAAGGGATGCATCATGGCGTACCCACAAGTTCAACCCCGACTCAGTGAATCGGGGCATCTTCCTGACCCATTGTAACCATTGCACCACACTTGTCCGAAAGGACAAAGTAACTTATCAACAGTGCCTAGCCAAACTGTTTCAGGAAAACAACCATCTACTGTAAGGCACGTCAACATTCTTCATAAATTAAAGTATGACACTCTTCCACTTTTCACAACAAGCGGTAGAATACAAAGCGCCGAAGAAGCAGCTGATAACCTGCGGCTGTAATGCGCCTCAATTTTCGAACTCACTTGTTCTACCTGTTACATAACGTTTAGCACATTAACGACTCCATGGTTTGCGCATGTAATTTTCAACCCAGCGATTGTGCTAAGTTACCCTCACTGCGCGCTCGTAGCTCTCCGAGCGCAGACATTATCTGCGCAAAAGCATCGACGACCAAACTGGGTGCCGTTGGTCCGTCTCGCCTTCCTGGCTGGGGTCCTTATGATTCGGCTAGTGCTTGGCTCGGGAATTTACAGGACTTGGCGCGTAACCGACACCAGTGGTGCGTCTGCTGCCGTCTAATCGGATTGCCTGCTTAAAGGGTGTTTGGTGCGTAGTTGTCTGCGGCGTAATGGCTGATTATGACGAGGGGCAGTGAAAGCCGCAAGGAAGCTGTCTCGCCGATGCCGCCTTATCTTTGCACGATAGCCAGCTGTTTGTGACGGTATGTTTTCTACACAAAGTGTAGACGTCTTGAGTCTGAATGTTTGCTTAGGGCAATATTCTTTATTTCATAGGTCATCATGCTTGTCTGGCAGCGAAGCATCAGTTTAAGTGGCTGATTTACTGCTGTTGTTGTACTTGTTGTTTGTTGTTGCCCAAAAGCATTGAAGGCTGTTACCACCACGCCGGCTCAACTACTGTCAAAGTTCTTGCAAAATGTTTTAATGCAAGGCAATTCCCCAATATGTGGAAGCGTGGCATTATAATACAATGATTAAAGGCCCTAGGTGTTCAGATCCTGCAAACCATCGCGGAGTGACTCTGCTCCCTGTGCTCGAGGAGATTACGGCAGTGGTTGTCGCTGAGGCTCTTAGGAACAACCTGGGAAAATGCAACTTCTTGGCACCGGAGCAGCATGGCTTCCGTCAACACCGGTCATGCACTACCAAACGGCTGATGGCAAGAGGTAGTTGGACGGAAGTGGCTAATGATGGTTCAGTGTTGACGTCATCTATCTGGACTTTTGCAAATCTTTAGAGCGCTCGGATCACCGCACCTTACTTCACAGGCTACAGATCTAAGGAATCGGAGATCGTGTACTTAGTTTAATTGGCAACTTTCTTTATCAACTGAGGCTTCAAGTGCGTGTTAGATCATCCCTCTTTAACCCCACTGAGGTAGAATATGTTGTCCCACAGGGATCGGTACTGGGACCGCTCCCGTTCCTTGTGTTTAGCATCGAGCTAACAAGTTATCTCCACAAATCCCTTAATTTTAACGGATGATGTCGAGATATGGTAAGTGGTTAATAACAAGTATGATAACGATACACTTCAACTTGACCTAGACTGCAGGTATGAATAGCCAACGACGAACCTACTTCATTTGAATACAGCGAAGTGCATGGAGATCCATCAGCGTCACTACCCAGTGCTTTTGGACAGGATTGGAGAGCACATCTTGCAGAAACCCTCTCAAGAGCTTGACCTGGGTGTAGTGGTACAGGAAGATCTAGGACGCTCAAAAAAAGCAGTGAAAGGGTCAAGAACCGGCAATCATCACCTTGGCCTTTTTCGCGAGTGTTCGGTCAGTTTGACCCATGAATGGAGAAAAGGAACGAACGCATTAATACATAATACATAACGATAGAAAATTTCGGATTCGCGTGTACGGATCGAGGTCGCCAACGTGTGTGAGTAGTAAAAGCTAGTCCGCTGTGCTTAACCGAGTAAAGATATCAGAAGCTCATTGAAACCAAACACAGCCGTCTATATTCAAAGGGCTACACGAAGACGTGGACGGATGAAGTTAGACAATAGTGAATGTCAGCACAGTAACACCGAATGGATGTGTGCGAAGATATAGCGTGCTTCCGTGGGCTCCCCATTTCAGGACCTACATTGGGTCGACAAAAATCGAGGGGGTTGAAAGGCAAAACAGATTCTTTGTAGGCAGCTGGATAGTTTCAGCAAAATGACCTAGTAGAAATCTGAGCTAAATGGGGGGTGCACCTGACGATCACTTCGGGGCAACTTGAATAGCGTTTTCACAAGCGCCGATGGAGACCGAGACTGAAGTGACTGAAAAGATGAACTGAAATCGCACGTGAGATGGGTTATCTAACGGCAACGAATAGGAAATAAGAAGATACAGAAAAGGGGAAGTAACGATGACATTTCAGTCTAAACTGGAAGACATTTTACCTGTTGGTTCATTAAAAACCAACGCTTGTTGATGTGCTTTGTATGGAATGGAGGAGGAAAGTCAGAGGCTGTAATACAAAAGCGAATAGTGTACAATCGATCAGCAATAAATTTTTACGTAAAAGATAGGAGTTACATATTATGGAACTAAAATGACAAAAGGAAACCGTACCCTTATCCTGACCACATCGATCTTTATAATGTGATTATACAGTCCGACGTGCTATACTGACCACCAGTCTATGTCAGCCAACCAAATTCCGCGTTAAGTTTGTCTCCTATGAGTAATGTCCCTATGCATTAACCTGTCTATGGCGACGATTCGTCTAAGGCGATAAGTTTTGTCAGTCCATTGCGTGATCGCCATAGACTGGTTTCACTGTATTATTGTAGTTTCTGTTAGCATCAGTATTACCACTCATACGAATGGCCTACCTTCTTCAGTACCGTAAGACGTTTTCACTATACCTTGTTTATGGAAATTGGGTGTTGCCCACACGAAAACACTGCACAACCACGACGCGTTTCGATTTAATTTCATCTCATCAGGTGACAAAAGCGTTGCCTATCGTGACCCGGTAGCCAAAGGGGTAGTAGTGTGAGCTGCTATTCCAATGGTCATGGGTTCAAATCCTGCTGTCTCCACCTGATGAGATGAAATTACATCGAAACGCGTCGTGACTGTGCAGTGTTTTCAAGTGTGCAATACCCAATTTCCATCTACTTTGTATACGGTCCCAGCGATCGCAGTGACTAAGGTTCATTTCAATGTGAATCACAGTCCAGTAAATTGAGGTTGCGTGTCGCAATCCAATCACACAACGTGTAATCCAAACTTGACCCTCCAATTAGTCATTCACGGTTGTGACAAAAGCGTTGCCCGTCGTGACCCGGTAGCCAAAGGGGTAGTAGTGTGGTCTGCTATTCCAATGGTCGTGGGTTCAAATCCTGCTGTCTCCACCTGATGAGATGAAATTACATCGAAAAGCGTCATGGTCAATACCCAATTTCCATCTAATTCCTGTAATTCGCTCCCCAACTCTCCTCTAAGAATACGTCGGGTGAAGATCAAATCTCCGCGATGACGACGGTAATCCAGGGAAAAGAGGTTCAGTTGTTTGAGTCGGAGAGAATAGGACAGGTCTCGCAGCTCAGCAACAGATTTGGATCCACGCCGTTTTTACTATACCATGCGAGGATGCCACCTCGCATGGTGGTGAAACGTTTGCGAGAAAACCGCCAAGCTCAAAGAACAAATGAACAATTGATTCAAATAATCGGTTCAATTTGAACTGAGTGCATGATACATAGGAAGTAATTAATTGTACAAAGTGTGGTACTGTTATTTCGTTTTAGATTCATCAAATTCACAGAGTATCCAACCAATTCATTTTAATGGTCAGTACAAGAAGAAACATTCAAAGGGTTAGTATATCGTTGTAACCCTACCTGATCTTGAAATGAAATCAAAGTCCTGATATAGGCTATAATTGATCGGTCAATTTGTCGTCAATATTGTTCAAATGAAATGAATCCTTAACTACACATGCTTTCTTAGACATCTAAAATGCACATCTATAGCACATGGTTACCCCGGTGCAATGTTTGCGCTCCTTGGAAAGTAAACACTGCGTAACTAACTTTTGCTGCAAGAAAATGAACAATGATTCCTTATAGTGTGAGTAAGCTTAATTCGAAGCCGAAACATGTTTTTCTCTGCAAGTTGTAGCTTTTTTGAAAAGCGACCATAAATTTTACTTTTCACACCGTTTAGCATATTTTCAAAAATGATTTTGTGCAAATATTTTCCGTTACAAAGAAACTAACATTATATTCTTATATAATTTGAGCATGCTGAATTCAAAGCCACAAGCTCCTTTTCGTTAAAAGATACGAACTTTTTGAAAATTGCCTATATATATTGTTGCAAAAGAAGTAAGTGTTCATAACACTAGTCTTTGACCCAATGTCTCTTAATGCCAACATATATCCTGAACAGTTTTTGATTATGCATGTAATAAGCACAAACCTATGTGCATAACAGGCGTTAATCGGGCAAGCATTGACGTTTTTTATCTTTTGCGCCAAAATGTTTTCTTAGGGCAGTCAAGTTCGATGTTCCAACAATCTAGTCAGTCATCTAGTGTTTACGGGGAGTTTATCAAGTTGGCTGTTCAAGGAATACAACCTGACCTTCATATTGTGCCCAAGATCGCAAACTGCGAACAACATTATGTTAACCTGTTCCTCATAATTAGCTGAATTTTTATTCCCTGGAAAGTCTTGTACAACCGTCACAAATGACTGCCACGCATCCGTCTCCTTGACATCCATCCTTGCGACAAATCTTCATCACGCACCAGGGCTCGAATTTGAGTGCTGTAAAACCCCGGCTTTAATCTTCAACAACGACAAAGACGGAAAAGTGGAAACTATGTACTGAAATCATTCGCCATCAGTGTTCAAAGCTCTCATAAACTGTTTCATGAATCCAAGTTTCAAATGCGGTGTAGTAAATATTATCTCTCCGCTGACAAGCGATTCTTTCACAAGTTTTGACATGCCAGCCTCCAGAGTTTCATTTCTTGGCCACTTCTTCTCTGTCCAATATTTCGCGGGAGCCCGACTGTCCCACAAGTAGAGATAACACGGGAACTTTGTGTAGCCTATCTGCTGACCAAGAAGGAAACGCACCATTTTCGGAACAACATAAATTATCCACTTTTACTCATGATATTTGATGAGGTGAAAAGCTATTTTCGGCATTGTTTTCTTCTCTCAAGTGCGCAGTGTAACCCAGTGGAATCGCTCCATATATACTGTTATTATGCGATAGGACCCATTTCAGACTACGCTTTAGATTATCCATAAGTAACCTCCACTCTCGTAGATCAAAGTAGGCAATCTACAATTGTAATTACAGACCTGAAATACCATGTAAAAAATAAAAAACTGCTTCTCCTCTGAAAAAGGCTAGCAAACTGATCATGTGTTCTGAAGAAGTACACTGTTACTGTGCAGTTAAGGAATTTTTCACATAGTCTTAAAGCTAATAATTCAGCCGGTCTGTTGGAAAGCCATAACTCAAAAACTAATCAATTCATTTCTTATTGCCTGTCACTGCCGACCTGACGAAACTGCAGCGTCAGTTGCAGAATCTTCATAAGTTGAAGCGGATTCACGTAATTGTGCCACATCTTCACGCCCACTGACTACATCATCTAATGAAGCAAAACCTTTACATTTTGGATCTGGAAGCTCCTCAGTGTGTAGAATGGGTGGAATTGCAAAGGAAATAGTGTGATAAAAGAATTTTACCGATGTTTCTTGCCAATATCTTATGTATTCAACGTGCAAAAATAACAATCTGTTATGTTGTTCCTAGGTTCTCACCAACCGATGGGAACTTCAAATGTCAAGCCTTTGGGTTTGCCTTTTGTGCAGTCACAAAACATTTCCAAACGATAATGACACCATGTGAGGTACCCATTTTCGGTCTAAGTCACCAAGAGGTATTTCAAAGTATGCTTTATGGTGTAGGGAACATAAATCATTCACATCTTCAGTATTTTGAGACATTAGCTTTTATTTGTGTTTATATCTTCCCATCATCCATTTGTTTAATTGACAATATCTACGGAACATCTCGTCAATCACGCTGAATAGTACTGTTTGCCTCTGCTTACCTGCCCAGCATTCTGTGTACCTTTTGTCAATCCATGTTGGGTCCATGCTATCCAACTGCTCCCTCTACTTCCGTATTCGGCACGCCTCTTACGTGCCAACTCATTCTAATTGCATCTGAGTAGCACCCACAGTTGGTGACCCCGACTACGAGCACGGTTCCGCCATCTCCAAATCATTTTTGGTGAGCTCGTTCACTTTCTCTTCTGAATTGCCTTTTTGCAACTACTATTTTGTGAAATGTTCTGCCAGACTCAGCTACTAACATGTTCGGCTCATTTATCATGATCACATCACTGTCTGTCCGCCTATCCTAGTTGATGTCCTTTTTTGGTTCGTCTTGTTGGAGTATGACTTGTTGCGTCGTAATATTATTCCCCAACAGTGTAAATGCAGCCATTTGCTACGTAACTTCCCTAGGGACTTCACTTTACAGCGCAGAGACCTAGTTTCGATCCCCAATACTGGCATAATGAGTCTCTAATGCAGGCGATCGTGACCCATCTGGAACAACCAACATGTACGCGAATAAAACAGCTATTTCAAGGCTTGCATCTAGAAGAGGCGAGACCATCCGCTCTATTGAGTGAGATGAAGAGACTCCTCGGCTCGTACTCAATAGATGACTCCATCCTACTATAGTTTTGATTACAGCACTTACCCGAGATAGCTCCAGCTATCGTCAAATCCGCCAATGTCTCTTCCCTCAGTTTGACCGTGCAACTGTCTGGCGCGACCATAGATCATCTTCCTAAGGAACTAGGTTACGCAACGCCACGCGCTACATATCCACCGAATAGCCCTAAGGCGTTTCAGCAGTCACCTACTTCAGGCAGGTACCATGCAGCCTCTCTCTCTGAGTTTGTCATGGTACTTAATGAACTAGAAGCTTTACGCAGCGCTATCGATTCCCTTTCAGCATTCGATAACACAGCGGTACACAACGACAAGTCGGCCAAGCTCAGCAGCCTACTAACTGACATACTATGTTGGTATCACCGCCGCTTTGGTCACCCATGACTCAAGCGCGAAAAATTCGAAGCCCCAAATCACATACCAATAACGTCAGCTGACACATTTCCTGCAGTAGCTTCCTTTGCGTTCAGGACTGCAAATCTGAAACCATGTTCTTGGTTGATATCGAGGCTGAAGTAAGCGTGGTCCCTCCAGCACCTGGGTAAGCGACTCAGCCATCTGCTCTCAGTCTTCGCGCCGCCAATGACGCACTCATTCCTACTGACGACCAACACTCCTTATCATTAACTTAGACCAAAGTAGAACGTTTTGCTGGGCGTTACTTATTGCCGCTGTTCCGTTTGCTATTATTGGCATACACTTCCTTAGACATTTCGACCATTTAACCAATGCGAAGCCAATGAGGATAGTCAACCCCGCAAAGACGCTCAGTGTCACTGACCTCAAAGCTGGTATTGTAGCTATCAACCCAGTCTATGATTGCCACAGATTTCTCCAGATTGCGTCGACCTTTTCTCTCATTCCGTTAACCATTTTCAGTCAACGAACCTAGGTCTATCCGTGGCTACTCAAGTCACGAGTCATAGTCGAACGAAGGGCCCACCAGTCACATCACGCTCGCGCGGACTTTCACCGGAAAAGCTTAAGTTCGCTAGGGTAGAGTTCGAGCAAATGTTCGAAATTCGAATAATCCGACTATCAAGTACAGCCTGGCACGCTCCACTCCAGATTGTCCCAAAGAAATCGGGAAACTAGCGCCCCTGCGGTAAGTACCATTGTTTCATTCATTATACACGTTAGCTGCAGGCAGAAAACACCTCAGCTATAGTGCCGCAATACAAAAGGAAAGAAAAAGCTTGAAACAAAGGCACTCCGGCTGAGTCACCAGTAACGCAGGGACATTGTTCCCGAGTGCTAGAAACCGGCTATTGTGCCGCAAAAGTCATCTTTTGCTTAATAATTAAGATCGTAGTTAAAGCAAAGGCTAATCGGCAGGGGAGGGACAAAGCAACTCACAACACAAACGCCATTGTGGTCGGTTCCTAGCCATGACAGCAAGTGTGTTCAACTAAACGTGTAATCGTCCTTCGGTCCCCAACCAGGGAGCCGAGAAGCTCCAACCGCATACAACTTCGAAGTAAGAACGTTCATTCCTCTTGACCAAGTCATCACGCGGCCACCTCTCCTCTTCTTCCAACCACACCCCCAGCGCGCAAACGGCGCACGTTCTGGGAGCCAATGGGCTGGAATGCGCGACAAGTGGCTAAGTCATCGGAGCTTGGTGCTTGAAATAACGATGCTGAGCGGTAAGATTCTTCTTCCTGTGCCATAAATAAGGTAACGAACAAGCTCATTGCTCACGCGGTGTTCCCACCACATATGAATCAAACTACGAAGGCATCGATTGTGTCTGCTGAACTAATAGGCCAGGTTTCACAACCGTACAGTAAAATCCAACGTACTGCTGCATAGTACAATCTATGCTTCAGCGAGAGAGAGGATGTCGCGCCGGCACCATTGGTGGCGAAGCTTAGCAAAAGTGTCTCGAGCTTTTGCTTTACACTTTGGGATCTGGTCTACAAATCCTACTGTGCTGAGACAACTACCTAGGTGCTTAAACTTCAGAAAGACTTCTAGCTGATCCCTGGCAAGGATCAGCGCAAGAGGCGGTCCCTGCTAATCTTGGAGAAAAGCTTTGCACTTCGATGGTGCATAGCCTAGCCCGAAACGAGTGACAGACAGTGCAAGTCTGTCCAGTGCAGCTTAGCACGTGTGTGATCTGTCCCAGATGAGGGCAATATAGTCAGCATATTCCAAATTCACCTGGTAGCAGCTCCACACATTCTAAATAGAGTCCTGTGAACGCAATTTCCATGACCTTCACAATAGCGAAGTTGGAGAGGAAAGGTGATAGCGAGCATCCTTGGGTTACACCGCTGGAGATATTGAAGGGCGGCCATGCAGTGACTACCGGAAACAAACAGAATTACGGCCCCTAACGGCTATCCTAGCCCACATATGCACGACCTCACGGCATGTCTCACAGGTAAGACGGTCTTCAGAAAGAGCGATCTTGTTCTTGCCTATCATCAGCTAAATGTAGATGAAGCGGTTACACCTATAACAGCCGTCAGCACTCCCTTCAGAATGTTCAAATTATAATAGGAATACCTTTTGGATTGTGCGAAACCGCACAGACTTTTCAAACCTTTATCCCCAACGTCACTCGTGTCTTGGATTTTGCTTACCCCTACCTGGACGATCTTCTTGCAGCCCGTACATCCCACGATGAGCTCCTTACTCATTGCAATTACTCTTCCAAAGGTTGACCCAAAACGGTGTCACCATTTACCCCACCAAGTACGAACTCGGCAAGTCCACGGGAGAATTGCTAGACCACATCGTCTCATAGTCTGGTATCGAGGTGCTTGCAAGAACGGTTCAGACTGTTAAGGATTTCCCAGCTCCGGCGTCCTTTAAGCACCTCAGTCGATTTTGTGGTTTAGCGAACTACTACCCACACATTCTCATCCGCTGCTCTTAGCTGATGTAAAACTTCACTGACCTTCTTTTGGGAAACGAACGTATGTTTGCTTTCCGCGATACGGCATACACGACTTTCAGTGAACGAAAGGAAGTTATCTTCAACATAGCTCTACCCGCTCATTCCGAGCTATCTGCTTCACTTTCACTGACAAGTGGCGCTACAGACTTCGTAGTAATAGCTGTTCTCCAATAACACGTTGGTGGGCAGTGGAAACCTCTCAGTTTCTAGTAAAACGCCTGAAACCAGCGGAACCAAGTTACACAGCTTTTCGTGGAGAACTGCTTGCCATATACTTAGCGATTCGTCACTTCCGATACACATTAGGCCGGCCTTTCACGGTCTACACTGAGCACAAACCTCTCATTTTTGCCTTCAACTCCTCAACTTATAAATGGTCACCACGGGAAACCAGACACCTAGACTTTGTCATGCAATTCACTGCTGACATACGTAATGTTGCAAGTATCGCCAACCCCGTCGCTGGTGCTCTGTCTCACGTCAATCGCACTCTTCCGTTTTTGTCTGCTGTCGACCTTGCAACCTGGCATCTGCCCAAGCCCAAGACGAAGACTTCCAACCCACCCTGTAGTTCATTCCATTGGATGTGCAACCAGTTCCTCTCGGAACTATGGAACGAAGTACCATTTGTGACACTTCCACAGGTTGTCCATGGAACTCGCCACTTTCAGCGGCACAGTCTTCTACATTCCTCACTCAGTGATAACCAAAATCTCTAAAACTGGTCACCTAGAGTTTCGTTTGGCCAAGCGTAAACAATGGTGTTAGTAAGTGGGCTCGAGCTTGTCTTCATTGCCGAAGCTCTAAGGTATGTCGAAACATCCTCAGTCCTCTAGGCTCATTCGCTGTTCCGGATTCGCGGTTCTCATATGTGCCCTTAGACTTGGTGGGACATTTACCTCCTTCTTGCGGATGAGTATACATACTGGCACGTATTGACCGCTTCACCAGATGGCCAAAAGCCATCCCTGTACCAGATTGCACTGCCGAAACAGTCATTCGTGCCTTCTGGGACCGCTGGGTATCACATTACGGAAGCCCATTTACTATCACAACTCAGCGTAGAACGCCTTCCGAACCTTCACAATTCGACACATTCTGCAACTTCTTAGGCTGCCGCCGTATCCATGTGAGGGCACAGCACACAGCGGCGAATGGCCTAGTCGAACCCTTACATTGACAGCTTAAGTCATCTCACTGTGCCACATCAGAACCTGACTGCAGTGAAAACATTTCGCTAGCAGATGGAAATTGGTTGTTACTCGTCCGTAAACACTGCACAATTACGACTCGTTGCTATGACATTTCATCTCATCAGGTGGAGATAGCAGGTCACGAGGCCGCGACCATTGGACTAATAGTAATTTCCGGGCGGAAAACAACCAACTTCCATCTGCTTTAGCTACCGTCCCAGTGATCGCAGTGATCAAGGCTCATTTCAATGAGAAGCACGGTCTACATTGAGATTGCACGTCGTAAACCAATCACACAGCATGTAGTACGAAATTGACCCTCCACTCATTTCGCTAGTGCGTCGATGTATCCGCAGCAGCATCAAACCTGACGTACAGTGTGCACCTGAGTATTTGTTCTTCGGCACAACACGGAAGCTGCCAGGAGAGCTCATTTCGCCCCCTCTCCATAACATATGCCACCAACCAACTTCGCAGTCGCCCTTTCTCAAAGCGTACGTTCGATGCGATCGACCTTAGCGTGAGTAGACCAGAGATGTGCAAATGCACAGTGCACTCTCTATCTGTAGTCACGTTATCGTTCGCATAGAGACAGCGTGTCATCCTATTCAGCCTCCATCCCATGGCCCCTTCAGAGTTCTCCAGCGAACCCACAAATAGTTTAGCATAGTCCAAAGTGGTCAACAAACTACGGTGTTCAGCGACCGTCTCAAGCTTGCATGCCTCGAAGGTCCGCCTCCAACTTCACCCAGCACAGGCGCACGGGTAAACTCACTCGCAGTTGCATCTTCCGTACCAGGCATCCTAGACCCCCCTGTTACTCTTGATTCTCCGCCAACGGGCCGACTCGTTAGACAAGTCAGCTTTCGTAAATGTTTGCGATATTCCTTGGCATGCGTATTTTCCACCTTTCATGGTAAGCTTGTATTTTATCCATAATGGTTTTGCAAAACTACACGAAATCTAGAAGCTATTAAAAAAAGGAAAACAAAAACTCAGTCACGTTTCTGTTTCGTAAACTTGCATCGTTATCAATATGACATCGCGCCGCCTTTCCCGAATACATCCCATCCTCCCCGATTTTTACCTTCTAGAATTTAAGTCCCATGTGGAATCGCGATTTGTTCTGGCCCACCTGCCCACATATTCTGACCCGAAATTTCTGGCTCTAACCGATCAACACTCCCACCTACCGGTACAACGACGGCTGGCCTGGCCCGCGATTTCTGATAAATAGGTCCCCAAATATGACGTCCGGGATTCTACGTGGGAAGACTATAGTCATCGTCGTGAACTGGAGAGCGTTGGGGGTAGTGACATCTCTCAAGCTTACCGTAGGGTCTGCAGCGGAGAAATGTCCTGTCGGTTATTTTCTGGACAAAGCTGGTTTTGTAGTCAGACGAGCCCGCCCCGAAGGCCCAAATGTAGCGACCTAGAGATTCCCCAGCTTCACTGTGTAAATTATTCTAAACTATCTAACTGTGCTGTTTCTTATGTATTAAGGAATTAGGCGGTTTCCTTGTCGGAACGATGTACCCATTTCCTTGAATATACTTCCACAAGTCCGTCCTTGAACCCTACGCAACTGGAATGGCTCGAAAAGCTACCGGTACCTTTCCATGCACTCGAAGCACTGCCACATTTCCCCTAGCTGGATATATTATGGGGCCTTAGATTTTGCATTAACTAGCATTACTGCCGTTGAATAATCCTGCTTCTTAGCCAAATTTTGTTTGTCCTACCGAACGCCTTGTCTGCCGTGCAGTAACCTAACCGATATCTGGCGCATGATACACGCGCCATACGCCGACAATGCAATCCAGTACACAACCAAATACGTAAACAACAAAGACGAATGGACTGAGCAGACTCCACGCGTTCCTTTTTGTCCTCCTGCGCACATAAATTACGAAGCTAAGCTCCTGTCCTCACTTGGTCAAAACACCACACCTCTTTTTCATGCTTCGTTTAGTCGGCCTTCTTGTGATCAGGTTGTCCCAGACCTCCCGTGATCAACTACTACAGACGCACTGCACTCACTATCACATCCCGGTAGCCGTGCATCTTTGAAACTGGTCACCGAAAGCTTCATTTGGCCACGCGTAAACAAGGATGTTCATTCCTGTGCTCGCACCTGCCTTCAATGCCAACGTCCCAAAATGCATCGTCACACCCGCAGTCCTCTTGGTTCATTTCCCTCTCCGGACTCCCGGTTTTCGCCTATGCACCTAGGTCTGGTAGGTACCTTGCCTCTTGTACGTGGATGTGCGTACATCCTCAAGTGTGTCGAGAGCTTCACCAGACTGCACAGCTGAGACTGATCCGGCCCTTCTTAGATCGGTGGGTCTTGCACTACGGATGCCTATCCACTATCACAGCTGACCGTAGAACGTCTTATGAATCGTCACAATTCGATACGTTCTGCAACTTTTAGGTTGCCAATGCATTCGTACCACAGCGTAGCACCCAGCAGCCAACGGACTAGTAGAGCGTGCCATCGACAGCTAAACGTCCTGCTCTGCACCTCCACCGACCCTAGCTGGAGCAAAACTTTTCGCTCGTACTCTCAAGCATTCGCAGCAGCATCAAAGCTGACTTGCAGTGTGCACCAGCAGAGCTGGTTTACGGCACAACGCTAACTTTGCCAGAAGAATTCGTTTTGCCTCGCGCATCGTCGAGTATGCTTCCGATTATCTTTGTGTCATCCCTTCTCAACACATGCGTTCATTACGCGCGACCACACTCCGTGAGCAGACTAGAGATGTGCAAATGCACAGCGGGCTCTACCTGCACTCAAGTCTTCCTCCGCACAGACGCAGTGCGGAGCCCGCTCCAGCCTCCCTACCCTAGCCCTTCCATCGTCCTGCAACAGAATCCGCGACATTTCACTTTAGACCAGAGTGGTCACCGAACAACGGTGTTCATCGAACACCTCAAAGTGGCTTTCTTTGACGAACCACTTGCAACCCATCCTGAAGCTATCACACAAGCACGCATATTTGCAGTGACTTCCCGAGCACTCGATATCCCGAAACCCTCCGTTCCCCTCAACCCACCCCTACTCAACCCCAGCTGAACGACCGACGCCGTAGACAGGTCAAACATCCTTTCCGATTTTCAGCTTTTGTAAAGCTTTTCCAGTTCCATTAACAAGCATTTTTCGGCTTTAGTATTAATCGTGCGTCTCATGCAAAAACGCTTTGCAAAATCGACAAACAAAACCCAAAACAGATTGTAAACCTAAAAAGCATATTTGCTTTTAGCATGCATGCCATGTTCGCTCGCCGGTGTCAGACCACATCATCCGACCCTAGCCCAGCCCCTCTGGGTTTTACCTTCCAGAAACTGCACCACCGGAACTACCAAGGCAACCCTCGAGTGACTCGTCAGCCGGCCCCAGTCCTCTTCCTAACCCAAGGAACAGTCAGTCGCCCTCGCCCGCGGACGGCTACAAACGTAGCAGTCCCCAAACGCCTGGCTACGCGTTGCCGACGAGGACGCTCATATTTGTTCATGAGACGAGGACCATGGACTGGATTACGTTGAGGGGAGTGACGCCTCCCAAGCGCAAGTTCGGGTCTGCAGCGGAGGGAATGTCCTGGCGGGCTTTATTCTGGACTAGTCGGTTTTTTGCAGTCCGACCAGCCCGCCTCGAAGGCCCATTGATGATGTACTCTGGTCCACACTATCATCCTAGATAATTGATAACAAAAGCATGGACCCAGCGAACTCTGTTACACACCCCAGCTTAGAAGTCCGTGCTCAAGCCCATGCTACTATTCGCACCCATCCTCAGCTCCCGTTTTCCCCCACTAACAGCTCCATCGAAGGCTTCGGTCCTTCAGGCTTCTAGGGGAAGGTCCTAGTAGTGTACCGGAAAACACGCGCTTTCAGTAGTTCACAACGTTGGGGGTTGCCGTTGCTTTAACCAGCTAAACGTCCACTTGTTTTACTGACGGCACTTCCGCTGACCCAAAATGCTTTGGTGAGTACCGTGATGCACCGTTACTGGATCTTGTTGATGCGTGTTCCACTTTTGTGGCCTGCGCAATACACGTTGGGTCCAGCTGCCTCCAACGTCTTTACTGTCCTATACTTGATCGTCTTACGTGCTATTGGTACAGACTAGTATTCCACGCGCCACCCAACACGCCCCTGGTCAGTCAGGCTGAATACTACTGTCGGCCTCTGCTTACCTGCTCTCTAGTATTTGTAGATTTGTCAACCCACGTTGGGTCCAGACGATCTAATTGTTCTCCTTACATCCATCTTTGGCACCCCTCTTCCGTGCCAATACTTGCGAAGGGCATCTGAGTAACACTACGCATCAGACACTTCACAAAAAGAATGATATTTCACCAGTGACGAACAAGTGTATAGCAGTCGCGCATATACTAATGACGCAACAGATTGATTTGAAATTTATGTCGACCTGAGTGAGCCGTGGTCAATTCTAAAATGCAAGTACGTTGGGATTTACTTTGCCATTTATTTAAATGATCAAAAAGCTTGAAGACTAGAGCAAGCCGAAAATGGGTTTTAAAATGGGCATTAAAATGTCATGCTGCATCAGTTTAAAAACTTTTGTATCAGAAAGTTGCGAGCATTTTGTTGTCTTTGTTGTTTTTGGTATCGAAGCTTATAATCGGAACCACAAAATTATTTGTCAGTTGTAAATATACTTAACATTAACTATCATTTCTAGATAAGAAAGAAACTAAAAAATGCAGCTGCCAACCTTTTAGAGCACCTTTTATTCCGTTTTAAAAATGGGCTTGATTGCTTACTTTGAACCAATTAGTGTGTTTTAATGTGCTATGTACATAACGACAGGCTACCCAGCTACACCCGATATTTCGAATAATTCGAAATTGCTCCTTTGATCTTACACATCTCTATGGTATCACATAGACTTGTTGTATATAACTTGTTTTGACACCTTATTCTTTACCTCCGTTTCCTGTACATTACATGTTTTAGTATGGCATCTGAACTTCAACTTGAGGACAAAAGGGCCGAGTTCCTCGCGGATTATTGTCTCAAGTCCAATAAACTGAAGCCAGATAAATGGATGAGATTATGGAATACGGAAGAAATGAAGACAGTTATACTTAACTTTTTTGATAAGCCAGAGCTCATGCAATTGTTTATTGTTACTACCCCAACTGGGTTGTTACATGCACAATATGAATGTCCCACGGGGATTAAAACGAAAGCAAACTTTTTCCTGAAGAAAGAAAAAGCCGCTATACTGAAAGATGACCCGGTAAACAAGCTCCTGCTTTATGGAGATGTCCCACAAAATCCCTTGGAATTTTTCTCCGTTTTTGTCGATGAGGTATTACGAACGTTTGCATGACTTGTGTCTTTTGAATAGGTTGTCATACCCCTTTTATCGAATAAGAAAAATTATCCCTCCTGGCCTGATGTGGTCTTCGAAGATATCCTTAAACATGCTTATGAGTTGAAACGGAAAACTGATATCGTCCTAGGCCAATCAAAAGGCAAAACTTTCTTACCTTTATTAATTGATACAGAAAAATATAAGGATCGCATCAAAGACGAGTAAGTAATTGCGAATGCTATAATCAAAGTGCTTTACTTTATATTTTTAGTTTTAAACATCAGCGTTGTCAATAGCAGCTTTACAAGCCAGACGTGCATAATAGTTACAACTAATCGAATATATTTTCATGGTCTCTGTCTTTCAGTCTGAGTAGGTCTTAAATGCTGTTTCTGTCGGATGCTGACCCATTGCACTGACAGCACACTTCTATGTTATTACGCTGTTAAGAAGATATTTTGGTGACTCGGATGACATGGAAATTTTCTCTGATACGACCGACGCGATTGGCAAGTTCCCTCTCTCTAGCATTTTCCCAACACCGGACTTTACGGGGTTTTTAAAAACTCTTTGCGGTCCTTGATTCAGGGCTGTGCGTTCATCACTACAACTGGTGTTGGCTGGGTCTCAGAAACGTCAGTCCGTCAATGCCAAGGGGACGACGGAGCTCCAACTCCTTGGCAAGTGGCGGGCAACTCCACAACTGTCCCAGGCTGACAGTTACATGCATCTTTGATGCACGACCACTGTGAGATAAGGCCATCGTCCGAAGCTGAGTCAAGCCGTGTTGTCTGTGAAGTTTGTGGCTTGGATAATATTATATGCTTCCGTAGCTTTGCAACTGTTGGTCGGTTATGCGTACAACTAGGCGATCCCCAGAAACGCATGTAAACCTTAGCATGCACCATTCAATGATCGGATTTCGGGGACCTTTAAGGTTATGATCAACAGCATGTTACGCTTCAGCATTATCTCAAACTCATATCTATATAGTCAAGAGAAGACCACTCTTACGTTTGAGAAGGCACACACCAGGATGCAGTCGGTCACTTTGAGTGCCAAAATGTGGTGCTTGAAATAAACGGACGATGATCAAAGCAAAGTGTCGGCAGTCCAATATTATTTTATGATCGACTGTCCATAATTACCCCCAAGCTGGTGCTCACTTGGTGGCACGTGGCTCACCTGTGCGCTAACCTCTGGTAAGACTGGTGAGTAGTTTTTGGAGGAACCTAGGTCATGTAGTTGTTGGTTAAAACAGCCTTTGACTGCAGCCGGACTATAGCTTGTGGGAAGGTATACGCCAATGAGGAAGAATGCACGCCTAACATCTGGACGCTTGTGTACATCACACGAGCTTTGTGATGTGAAATGCGTATAACCGACTGGTGACTGAGATTCAGTCTAGCAAAACAAGCTCAGCCATTTCACTCAGTGCAGCTCCACCAGATGCCTGTTCAAAAGAGGCAGCCGCTGGTCCCTTTGAAAGTTGCAAATGGTATATGTTGTTGGGGTTTTTTGACAGGCATTTCTGATGAGAGACCTAGTCTTGCAATCAGCTTTCGGTAAACTGTAAGAACCTTGTGATCACCGGGAATCGAACAACAGAAGTTTGTCACTTCCTTCAGTTGAGATCAGCAAGCCGTTTGCGCTGTTTATCTGGGAGAACCTATGATTATGTGTAAAGTAATAGTAGAAGTAGGATGGGACTGCGACGATGTAGGGGCGACAGTTGAGCAATGGAGTCAGTAGAACCAAAAGGCATAGCAAGAGCGAAGGCGATAGCAGAATCTATCCGTGATCCATAGGTGAGCATGATACTACTCGGTTGCTAGTCCGTAGCAAAGGGCTACACCCCGAGTCTTTGATCAGGGATGTAACCTACGATGCATCAGGGAGATATAAGGGCGTCGCAATACCGAATGAGTATTTGATACGCAAAATAACCAAAGGCCAAAAATACCCTAGAATTAAGATACTGCTTATAGAATGGTAAAGTGCTGTGACACTATTGTGTTATGACTTATCTGCTACGTCACACTGTAGTCACCTAGATCTTTGTGGCATTTTAAAGGAAAATGATTAGCCCAAAGAAAATTATTCACATCATAAAACACTGTCATCGGACCATTCGCTTGGACGGGATAATCCCGAACCACCCAACTGGCACCACAAGAACCTTGTTCGGTAACTCAGTCATTTTAGGCACTGCTAACATTAATAGTGACGTCGGCACAAAGGTTGTTGATGGAAAAGGGTACTAGGGCTTCCATCTCGTCACGACGAGACTGGACTTTAACATGGTGTGATGGTTTGTGTACCGCAGTGGTACATTGAGATATGCATGTTGGCGCACTTTGCACCTTCAAAGCCACTCATACCAGATTGGTCAATGGTTAGAACCCAGACCAACTCAGTCTCCTGGCCATCCAGGTTGCTAGTTACCGTGAGGCTTGCTCATTACTCCATAAAACGGGCTCTCTGTAGTCCAGTGCCAAAACTCCGCTGCATTGGGGTATAGTTGTTCAACCAAAGGATTTGGTTGAGAACGCTAATCGTTATCCTGCCTAGGCTCGGGCAACCTGAGAGTATCCTTCACACATAATACAATGAAGCGTTCTTCTAACAGTTTCTTGATGCTCTGTTCTTCGCAGAGCATAATCAACGGCGCCCTATCTGCTTCATCGAGCAGGGTGGATAGGGATTTGGTTGCTACTGCTCAGGTCTTCACGTCTTCTTATACCCATTCTTGTGCTTTTTATCCTTATCGTCCCGCTTCAAATACTTTTATCCCCCCCATTTTCAGTCCCCTAATCCTTATACCTCCCTCACCTTGCTTCAATAGTCGCTTGTCTGCTAGTTTCAACTCGCATACAGTGGCAGTGGTCGCTCCAATCCAGTCGACAAGTCCATGTTAAATCAAGCGGACAACGTCAGTTCATCCGTTTCCCTTTGGAATCCTCGAGTCTCGCTAAGAATGTCATGCCTCAATGTGCTCACTTTGCTACAGATTGGCCGACAGGCAGCACTTCCCCGCACACTAGAGACCTTCTCGATCGATATTTGTCGTTTATCAGAAACCCACCTGCAAGATTCGAGCTCCTTGTTTACGCTGCGAGCCCCACATGCGACACTGGCGACACACTCGTTGCGCCTGTCTGGCGTTGAGGCAGTTTCAAATGCGGGTCAAGCTGACGTCGGCATTGTTTTTAGTTCCCAGGCTGAAGCTGCTCTGATCGATTGGATCCCACTCAACTGTCAGATGTGCGCCGTGAGAGTAGCTGGTTCGTTCCATGCGACGAAGTCGCGCGGGGACAAACGGTGCCTGTTTGTCATTGCGGCCTACGCCCCTACAAACTGTAGCACTGATTGGATGAAAAATGATTTCTATCAGCAACTTCCCGATCTCCTTCTTTATGGGCGCAGCACGGAAACACTGTGGTGTTATCTGACGATCTAAAAGCCCAAGTCTGAAAATTGTCCTCTGATGAGCTTCATCTGGGCGGCAAACATGGTGTAGACATCCGTAATGATAATGGTGAGCGTTTGCCACAGCTGTGTGAATATGCTCGTCTCTTTCTCGTGAGCACAAACTTTCGACACAACACCAGCAGAAGTGTGACTTGGCGCCCACCAGCTTCGCACCAGCCATGGACGCAAATCGATCATATCGCAGTCCGTTACCGCTGGAGAAGTTGTGTTCGAAACAGTCACTCGATTTGGAGCGCGATGGTGAACTCTGACCACGCACTTCTTTGTGCCGACCTCCTGTTGCGTTGCGGTGAATGTCCGCAACCTCGATGTGAATGAATTGACACCAGCCAGCGTCTGGTGCTTTCCAGAGTAGGCTGTGCTATGTAGCATGTGAACTACTGAGACGAATATCGTAAAATATTTGTGCCAGTTACCGAGGAATTTAGTTGATCTCCGTTGCTCTCTAGATTTTGTGGTCCGTCTTACTTCGCGGACACTCAATGACCGAGACGGTCGAACCGGTTTTCGACCAGGCTCTGGTTGCACTGACCGTAATTGCACACTACGCCAACTTCACTAACTCTGACATGTTCAACAACAACCAATAACTCTGGTGATCGTGGACCACCCGTTGGCATTTGATTCAATTGACTGAACTGCTTCGGAGAACTGTTTACTAGGGAATGATGTACCCGACAAAGTAATAGTATTTCTGTTGGTTCTATACAGTCACACCTCGAGCAAAGTTAGAGCTCACGTCAGGCTTTTCTCTCCGTTTTCTGACATTAACAATGTTTGTTAAGGTTAGCTTACTTTACCTTTCCTCTTCAGTTATTGTGCAACGAGAACTAGAGACTGTCCAAAATTGTAATGTTTACGTCCTGCCTGGAGACAAGACCATCAACTTGGATTAGGCCGTTGATATCACCTTGCTCGAGAACAACTCACTAGCAGTCCAAAACAATTTAAACCACCTAGCGATAGCGAAATCGAAATACGACATGTACCTCACCCCGGGGCAGTAGAAAACACTACTCCTTGATTTGCACGATCCTGTGTCTGTACTCACTATAACTGGTGGCATTCTGGAACGAGTCGATTGCTCCACTTATCCAGAGAGTTGCATCACCGCTGGTGGCGATGATGCTAAGGAGGTCCCACAACGAGCCAAAAATGCTTGCTATGCATCTACCATATTGCGACGTCTAACTCCCTGTCTTGGTATCCGTCGCAACCTCAAAGACAGCGCCCCCGTCTGCATGGTCCTGTTGTACGACTGTGAAATCTGTCCTGTTGGCTAGGAAGACATGAAATGCTCGTCAATTTGTAGTAACCCTTTTCTGTTAAGGATTGCTTGTGTGTGTGGTGAAAAATCACGTAAGCTGAAGAAGAGTTCGCAACCGTGTGTTTGAAGCGGACATTCCATGACTTCAAAACCTTCTCTTCGACACCGCATGCGTTGGTTCGGCTACGTATTGAGCATCCCAGCCTATTGGCTTCCATGTTGAGCGTTATTTTCGTTTCCCAGCAGCAAATGAAAGAAGCGCTGCGGTGAACAACGGAGGACTTAAAAAAGGAGCATAAAGATGACTCCATGCCTAGTCTCAGTTGGACCGGTGCACCATCCGAACTGCGGATCTTCGCGACAGCGAGCTCTCGTGGTTGCTAACGGTGCTCGTTATGTCCCGGAACAGTCACCACTGGTACCATTGTTGTTCTACCGTATCGTATGATATTTAATGACTTATGAAACAAAAGAAACTGTTTTATATTTTCTACTCTTGTCTTCCTTTTTTTCATGCTTCTGATGGCATATCATTCGTACTCATACTTGGGAATTATGTATAGGTGAAATGCCTAAACCTCACAAACAGTAATTTTCATCCGTTGTGTCAGCAGCTGATCTCAAAGTTCAGTGACCGGATGACCAATGCATCGAAACCACAAACGTTCAGTCCCGGGTTCTACCTCCACCTTTACTTGTCCCTACTTAAAGAGTCAAACGTGGACGAACTCTGTCACTTCGGATAAAAGCTAGGGGATCAGTATGGCTGAGGTTGACTCCACAATTGACCGTTGCCCCAAATGAGATTGTCGTAATCCAGACACATGGCAGCCAACGCAAACATGTCAATCATTCGGTATAATATCTATCGATGCTACTTTCAGTCTTGTATAGGAACAAATCCAACGATCCCTCATGGATCAATTAAAGAGTCTTGCCATCATCTATTATTTTTATGCAGCAAAAGCAACCGATCGTTGGTGTACTCAATCGAATCACTAGTCATCTCGTGGTCGCATCAAGTTCACAAAGCCCTGCTCAAAGATTCTGCACAGCCGCTCCTGGATGGTTTGAATCCGACACCATCTGCCGAGATAGACTTTTGGGAAGCCCAAGTAGCAAATTTGGAGAATATTTTTGACCAGTTGAATGCACCCAAAGCTCGCCAATTGGCCCAAATACTCGAGGGTGCAGATAGCAACTATTTTACGCCGTTTAAAGAAATGTTCAAATCGGTTGTGGTCGGTAAGCAACGCACAAGCAAAAAACACATTTTTCATTCGCTATATCCTGCTTGTGTTCCTTTTAAACCACCAGTTGTTGTATGCCTAAGTAGTTGACAGGAAGCGACCAATGAACTAGATTTCACCATTGCTCTGCCAATATCAATGGACAGAAGTGTGGGTGATAAGCTGCAGTTGCCATGGTAAGTGTAATAAAAAGAGTTGGAACAAGCGATAGTAAGGAAACAGGCACAGGCGAAGATGCCAACTGGGCAATTGCTTGCGGAGCTCTAGCATAGCGGCCAGGGTGAAAATCACCAAGCTCCTATGTGCCGGGCTCCATTTTCCGTTCAGGTTAGCGCGACCTGAACGGGCTAACCCAGGATGAAAATGGTCTGGGGGTACAGCGTTGCTAGAGAGAAGCTCCGGAACTCTGCAACTCGGGTGCAGTCCCATTGATTAAAATGGCAGTTACCTTTGAAGTAATTGAGATTGCGTGTCATAATGCAGACACACGGGCGATACTATAGGACCCGGTATTGAATATACAGAGGAGTCTTCGACATGTTGGTAGCGACCATTGGACGGACCTGACCAGACCACCTAAGGTGTCGAGATACAAACATGCGGTTCAATCCCTACCAGCTGTCTATCGATTCAACTCCCGAGAATCAACGTGAAGTTGGAGAATAGAATAAAGTAGCTTCTTCATAAGCCATGAGATCAATCATACAGTGCACAGATTCGAACTGTTAATTCAATATAACAGCTTTCGACTGACTTCTTCTTATAACCTTCCTGCGCTGTGCTTGGGCGTCACCGAATGAATTCTGTCGTTCCCCTCTTGCCCGTACGTCTTTAACCAGCTAACGCAAGCGGTGTTTCATTGGCTTCCTCCTACTGGTCCCCTGTCGACTACATTCACTAGAGCTACCAGCTTCCATAACACTGACATTGCATTTTGCCTCAGTGCCAGACCCATCGTAATGCCATTTGTTATACACATACACTGCTGCAGGCAATATTACTTAATTAGCACTTCAGACAGCAGACCTAGTTCCCTAATCACATTCGTGTGTCGCTGGTGCACATGAGGGCCGACAGCGTCACTAAACTCTGCGGCTAAAATTGTTTCTTCAAAGAGACGAAAACAGTACCATTGCTTTGTGAATCACCCGCTTGTTCCGAACCGTCAGGTGGTTAAGGTGAACGTACTGTCAGTAATAATAGTAATAACAAGAACGACAACAATAATAATAGTGATGCATACTTCTCGTGCTGCCGAGAAACCGTGCTCACAAAAAGACGGATCGTAGATACTTGTGCAACATGCTCACGCATACTGTGTTGTCAACAGTTGAAGATTACGCAGGGCTGCAATAGGTCCGTTTTGGGGTAGAACTTCACTTGGGGCTTTCACTGTTGTTTCCTATCAGAACTTCAGCATTCTGCGTATATTCCGGTGTAGCTCAGGGTACCATAGAGGCGGCGAGCTCAAGGAAGTGGAAGAAACGTGAAGGGGTATGAAGCACTTGTAGTCATCAACCAAAATCAGACAGGTAGCACACACTCGGGCATAAGGGCCTAGAGTAATACTGGTCAAGATATCTGTACTTGGTGCTGTTTTACTCCTATGAGAAATCAAGGCGAAAGCTAGTACTAATATATCAATGCAGTTGCAAATGAATCTTCAGTGGTTCAGCAGTGTTGGTCGGGTACTTTAGGATAGTATGCACATAGAAGGGGTGTTAAGGCAAAGCGAGGTGCTTAGACGTTCCTAGATCAAGATATCAGATTGACCCGATCAAGCAAAATGTGCTGTGTACTACGGGATGGTTGAGACGCTAGGTGGGCTTAGTGAATTTCCTTATAGCCTTCACTTTTAGGTGGAGATTTATGGCTTGTGTGACCGTGCAACGAAAATGATACTATTTAGATAGAAGAAGTTAATAAAAAAATTAAAAAGTTGTTCAGTATAATGCTAGACACATTCATCAATGCAAGCTAGGCAAATTAGGGTCATGTACAAATTACCGAATACTGGGTGATTAGAAATACATACAGATAGCCAATCAATTTTTGGCATAAAGATAGAAAGGAAAGGCAAAGCATTGAAATAAGAGCAAAAAGTTACTCTAAAGAATAAATTACTTGCGGGTGTCAATAAGACAATAGGAAGGTATAATGGAAGTAACTAGGAATAATAGTTCCAATAGATTCAAAGCAAAAATGAGTAGTAAGAAAGAACAAGCGCAATACTACGCTAATTACTGGGACTGACTCCTCGGGACTTACTTCCATGATCCTAGTTTCAGGTCCCGCTTACTTTAGTACGTATGCATCCATGTACACTAGCTTTTCTGTTCTGTCCAAGTTAGGACGCCCAGGGACTTGAGGAAGAAGTGTGGTTGTACCAATGACGTATTAACACGATGGTATGAGCAGGCATATTCTCTCTTTCTACAGCCTTACGTGAGGCACAAGACATTCACGTGCACCTGACTTCGCTTCGGCCATACATACAGGAACTGGAGCAAGCCGAATTTGACCAAATTCCACGTCAAATTCAACCAATCTTCCACCTACTGTGCCTAATATGGGCCAACTCGAAATCGATGAGGAAACCTGGCCGGATTGTCATAATACTTCAAGAACTGTGCAATCTCATCATCGATCAGGTAAGACCTTAATACACACCCTATGCATAGCACTGTTTTCATGTCCAGGAATCGACAGACTGCAGGTGTTTTGGTACGACCTTCAAAGAACTGACAATTTATGATGACCTTGGATGGTGAATTGCTTCACTCCGAACCAAGAATCGCGGTATCGCGGTCCTATACTTTCGGATTGAGGACTAATTTCCGTGATAACGTCGAACTTGACAAACTAGACTGAGCAACGAACCATTTTGGACTAATTTAGGAGAGACAGATCAGGTGGCAGTTGTTCGGGTAACATTACTAAATAATTGAGACACAGTGTTCTCGAAACTCCCTCTACTATCATAGTTTAATTGTTGGTTGTAGTCGGGTACCGTTGCTCTAGGTTAAGGGGATGTGACTTCCCCATCGCCTGCAATTCATTGGTAAGAAAGGTAGTGGGGGCATTGTGATTGTTACCACAACTTGTTACCTAGATCTGTCCACGGCTGACATCCACTACAACCCAGTAGCCTGAGTTTACTATTGCATAAAGTGGCGCAAATTTTTTCGATCCTCTCACAGGACCAGTTCAGTTCAGATAGGACTGGAACGATAGGAGAATCCCGCGAGTGTTCCATCTTGAGTGGATCGTTGAGCCAGGAATTGATGCAGTGGTCAGGGAGTATACACTCCAAAGAACAGTAAAACTCACAAAGGAGAAGCGAAAGGTGATAAGGTTTGATGCTCTTCGTTTCAGGACAGTCTGTAAGCACAGCTAGAAGCCGAGACAATATAGTTTCGTCACTGAAGACGACTCAGTGTGCTTCTGTTAAATTCGGTGTTGCTGTGTGGCACACACAACAGCGGGTATTCCACCAGCTTGGTTATTGAGAGTTGAGAGCACCATACAAACGATAGTTAGGCTAGCTGCAAAGCTTGAAATGCAAGGCCGCTTAACAGCTTGTTGAGCACTGTGACTTTTCTCATCTGGTCGTTGTAACTGGGTTGCCGATTAAACGCGGGAACATATTCGCTTTCGTGTGGGGTTTGGCTTTATGGGCCAGGGATAGTGAGATAAAACTGTAGTGGGACGCTTTCTTTGCTTGACCGCAATACCCAATGTCCCTGGAACTCCGGTTGAAAGCCTAGAGTGATGGATAGGGAGTAGAACTGTCCATCTGATTGGTTAACCTTTGATCCTGTTTTACTGGTTGTTTAATTGGCCATCAGGTTCGACCTTGGTACTCACTTGCGTCGTAGGACGTCGGTACTCGTTCGGCCTGCGCCCGGCGATGCACTTTTGAGCTACGGTTCCAGAAACTAGTGGAGCTAATGAGTATATATATATATATATATATATATATATATATATATATATATATATATATATATATATATATTGCAAAGGTCTGCTGACAGACATAATGCCATCAGAAACCATGGGATTCAAACGAAGGTACAGAAACAGTAAAATAAAAAACAACACAACAATGTCCATGGTTTCCTCAGAGGGCGAAATACTACCCGGTTGCCAAAGCCGAAGTAGGGTGTTGACTTAGGGGACACCACCCCGAGCCTTTGGCTGAATAGCCTGTCCGCAAGGCAGCGGAGCGAATTCAGGGAATCGCGCCCATTGGGAGCTAATGAGTACAACATAACCAGCCTTCTTCGAGGTTTACAGCTTGCGAACGTTACCTCGGTCCAGTGGATTTAGTTAGTAACCGGTCTCGGAGGAGTAATAACATTCACCACCATGGCCACCTTTTCCTCCGTTCCTCCACCAATGTATACTACGTCGTTTCGGAACTACACAAACTGATCACCCCTGGAAGTGCGCTGGGATTATAAGCAGCCCTCTTCCCGAGCATTTGGCTACTAAAATACCATCTGGCTAAGCGAACAGAAACATGAACCATGAACACGAATTGTTCAAACGATAGTGTGATGACACAACTCAAAGCTGTAAAGACATAAACCGAGTTCCCCACCTCGCAATCTCATAACCTACCAGAATCGCTACCAGTACTCGGCAAACATAAGGTATGCATTACCACCTCGACGCAATTATATGGAGGGTTGTTGCTGATTTTGCTTTTACATTGTGTCTTTCAATAATGTGTGCTAAACCAGTGTTTTGCATTCCTGCATAATTCACTGAGGTGAATCTAATGAACATTTGCAAATTTTGCTGCATCGCAAGATAGTACTGGTTACTGTCCAGCGGGTGCTCAGATAGCCATCCCAGAAAGCAGGTCTAGTTACAGTGAGGCTGTTAATTTGTACAATGAAAGATGCTCTGTTGACCTAGCTATAAAAAATCAACACTGAGTGACTTGCTAGCTAGAGGAACGATGTTGTGCAGCACACAAAGTGATCACACGCCGCAACCAAACCGCGCTTCACAGTGAAGGCGGTGTTCAATTTAAACAATCAAACTCAACATACAGCCCGACATTCCGCACCGATCACCTAAGTGTAGAGTGGAATGGTATTTTTAATTGGAATTTTGCACACAAAAAAGCAAAGGAAATCTCTAGACCGCTAGAAGTGTACTTTTGGTATTGCTTCATGAACAACTTTGGACTATAGGTGACATCAGCAACACCACCGAGCGTGGTCACGCGTCGCGGTCAATATAGCCTAATGCAGTGAAGTGCGATTCGTCCTAGGGCTCCCAGGAGTCTAGTCTATAAGCGTATCATTTGACGCCATATATGGTTACTATCATGTCGAATCCTTCATCACAATGGATATCTCTGAATTGATATCTGCGGACAGTGAGGTGTAAACGTGCAGTTTCGCAACCATACTCATTCGGTTCCATTCATAAAACCTTGACTAACGAATTTGCGCGAATTTTATCATCCTTTTTAGTTGCTAACAGTTCACTTAAATTGGGACATTGTGATTGAATTTGATACAGAATCAAAGGCTGATAGCGAAGATTGTTCAGCTGATGGTCGATGCATTCGCTGAGTAACATAATCCTTTTGCATTATTTCCGTCATCAATCAGGGTATTATCATCATTGTGTGTTTGTGTAACATTTCGAGGCACATAGTAGGAGAACGTCCTGCAGAACGAATTCAATCAGTCGGGGAAATAGATACCAAATATGCAACAATACAAGGGATCATCCGCTCAAGCGGACAGCTGACCTAACACCGCATTAAACCAAAATATCGATTAAAAAGATCACCTTCAGGAACAAGCAGGTAGAAGCAACAGGACACGAAACAAAGTTCACTTCGAAGGACACCCGTCCACCTACCAGTCAGGACAAAGCTGGTCAAGCCCATGAGTTTGACAAATCACAAGCGAGTATGATAGTTCATGCAAACAAAGACCCAACACACACTGATAACCGCGCCGCTTCTAACAACAGCACAACAACACACTGGCACTGCTACCTCGACTGAGCTGACGTGTCGCAAAAGTGCTGAGCTCAAGTGGTAATGGTGCCCGAGCAGTTGGTTGAAGTACCAGTCGGAAAGCGGCATCCTACTACCTATTCCGTATTCTTTCGACCTTGGTTACTCCCAAAAATACTGCAGGCCAATCGTCCACCGTTGTTTGATGTTGCTGTTGTCCCCGGATTAATTCACGTGGACTGCCGTCATTGGGGACAAATTGGTGCGAAACAATACGTTTCGAATGCGCCATAGCCATTGGCCTGTCCGCTGTTTCGACAGTAAATTCATGATCAACAGACGGTGTAGAAGAGACCGTGGTGTCTCTAAGGTAGCCTTGTACGCCGAGGATGCGAAGAGCATTCGGAATTTTGGATCCATCCATCTTCTCTTTGATGCTGAATGCCTACGTGCGTCCTCACGTCGAATATGCAATCCAGGCCTGGCAACCCTGGCTAAAACGTGACCTTGCAGCGCTTGAGACCCCACAGCGTCGAGCAACGAAAATCGTCAAGGGCTTGCGCCACACTCCTTACCAGGAACGACTGGAGATCCTCAGGGTGTTCAACGGACGGTACCGGCGACTTCGTGGAGACCTCATACTAGTGTACCAGATATTGAGCGATCCCAGTCACGTATGCCGCCACCACTTGAAGTTCAGTCCGAACACTAACCTTCGCGGTAACAGTTTAAAGCTGAGCCAACAGTACAGTCGTCTAGACTGTCGGAGAACCTATTTCTCCCTCCGGGTCTGCGGGCCCTGGAACGCCCTTCCAAACTCAGTTGTTTGTGCCCCCACATTAGATACGTTTAAAAAACGATTGGACGTCGCACTGAGCCCCCTGCGCTTTGTTTTATGAACGAAAACGCTTGTATATATTTAGGCTGACCAGGCTATTTGGATTTACACCCCAAATTCACGGTTGTAAATCTGTGCGAACCGGTGAGTACTCCTTTTTTATTTGCTACCATCACCAACGATAACAATTCCTTAGCCAGTTTTGCGTCGTACCACTTTATCCACCTAAAACTGTTATACTTCTACCTTTTATCTCACTGACGCTCCTTACTTCAACCACTTATGTGGTTTGCCAATCTGTTAGTATCTCTATTGCCAACCTGCGGGACCCGTTAAGTGTATGCTTTTTTACTCGTCATATACCATTGTTCCGTTGTACTTACTTCACCGACTTCAAGACTTCTTTTTGTTAACGGATAGTGCATTAAAAAGGTATTACCACCCATATAGTCTGTCTACAGGGTACAGCAAGTTTCCCAAGCACCGCCACATCTAAGCGGAGCACAGAGTACACTTGAGGTGCACGGTTTGCCTCGGTTGCTCTTATGAGATTCATAAGACTTAGCAGTGTAGTTGAGAATGACACAGCCGTAGAAAAAATAAATGATTCGGATTTGCGGTACAACCCAGTGACACTGCCCAAACCAGTTTCGTTAACTCGATCAAGCAACGGCGACTATCGCAACCACATGTTTGATTACGTGAGTGTCAATTGGATGTCTAACCACACGAAGAGTTCCCCTGAGCTGTAGATTCGCCAGTGCGCCAGTCTTGAGTTAAGGCCACTGTGAAACCATCGACGCCAGCAAATATACGGTTCATCTGACAAACAGCAAACGCCCAAGTATTGAAACAGATAAACAATAGGTACCGTATGGTTGGCGGCATCCGGTTTCGGATTTGCCTGTCACTGTGGCAAACCACAGAACGCCTAAGTCTACAGAGGGACCATAAATGGCTTGCGCTGCACCACCCACAGCTCCAACCACACACCCCATATCCAGTGTAAACCCGAAGGAATAAGACCGGAAGGCATGCGGATGGGAGCCACGTTTCATCAACGGAGCCGGCCCACACTCCTTCAGAGGCAAACACATTCACGCAGTATTTGGGGTATCAAGCGCACACAAGGTGGCGTCTAGACCGTAGTCCGCTCCACACTGAGTGCATGGAACCACTCTTTGATCCTAACACGGCCACAAGGATCGTGCACCCCGTCCCCTCCAGCAACGACCAACTGTCTCCTGGAGCCAGTATGGACGAGGTAGTGGGTAATAGACAGATAGGCACCTTGTCAACCTGCACATCAAGCGCAGCCACACTGGGGATATCAAACAACAGCCAATCACTTGAGAGAGATATAAAGAAAATAACTCGGTTAATGCATAAGGAAACGGTGACATAAACCTTAAATTAATGAGCATAGGAAATAAGTTGTTTACAAAAGAATCCTAGATAAGTTAATGAGGTCAGAAAGTATACTTTACGGAAATGACACGAACACAAAAATGTTATGGAAATCGAATACAATCGGCTTAAGAGATGTGTGCAAGTTAATGGAATAGAGTACAGGTAGACATTTATATGAGAAAGAAAAGCATTAAGACAAAATTGAGAATCTACCACCTGACATAAAGAGACTTAGCATGCAAGTACGCGGTTAGTAAATCGAATGCAGCGTACCTACAAACGCTGCGCCTACGTTCTCTGCAGGACCTGTCGTCGCTTCTGTACTGGTCCCGAGTGGCCTCGCTCATGGCTCACTAGACATTTATATGTGAAAGAAGTTACCGTATATAAGCAAATATAATCCCATCCATGGATAGGCCGATATTTTGACTTTGGAATATCACATTTGTCCAAAGTCGTAAGTCCCTACATTAGCCGACTCCCAAAAAATGATTGAAAAGTGAAACCAAATTGTTTCTCCACGGGTTTGAGTTCATCACTATCTGCTCTCATTTAAGTGCGTTCAAGCGAATCCCGTTCAACTAGTGGTCAGCTGTGGTGACTGTAACGGAACAATGCAAAGATGGTTTTATACGGGTAAAAGAGCTAATACTTAACAGGTCCCGTAGGATGGTTATGGTGAAAATTTAAAATGTGAAACATTGCTAGCAAAAAAAGGGTTTAAACAGAGAACGCACTGTAGCATAGGTAGAATAGACTGTAACTTCAAGGTAAATCCATGAGAAATGACGGCAAATTGCATGTTGGTAACAATCGTGTCTCCTCCTGGTGTATACATACAGACGGTGAAAAATCTGCAACGAAACCTGGAACCGCCAGTGAAATCTCTCACAGACCCGTGTGTTTATCCACGCGTACTGAGTCATGTAAGATGGTGCAGCGAAATAAGTGCACAGTCAACACGGGCTTCGAACCCTGCAAGCATAGGGGCACATATGACAGATTCCGGTAGGGCACTCCAGGTTCTGCAAAAGTGTACGGGAAAGAAATTCCGACGGTATTCCAAGCGACTGTGCTGCTCTGTCAGCTTGAGATGGTGGCTTCTCACATTATTGTTGTGACTGAGCTCTAGCAAATGGCGGACCGTGTGGTTGGGATCTCTCAAGATCGGGTAAATCAAAATGAAATGCCCGCGCAATCACCGATATTGTCCGCTGAATACCCCGAGCACTCAAAGTCTTCGTTCATACGGCAAATTATATAGACCCTTGACGTTTCTGGTTGCCCGGCGTTGGGGTATCCCCAAGGCGGAGAGATCTCTCCTCAGCCATGTATGCCATACCTGTACCACGTATTCCACATGCGGCCCCATGCACGAACCGAGAAGTTGTGGAAAAACCGAAGGATCGAATCGTCCGAATGCACACTACAGGAGGCCCACGTGTTGTATGCCCCTCTTTGACGCCGTTTCAGCCTGCTTCGAACATCCAACGTCTACCTGGACAAAATCTCCCAGATCCTTTTCGCCAGAAGACGTTCGAAGCTCCTGGTCGTCGCGTTTGTATAAGTGCCCTAGATTCGCTACCCAAAATAGAGCTAACACGACATCATCTGACCCATCCGGGCGGTAATGTGCCCACATTTCGTGCGATCTTCCAGAGCCGTGGAAACGTGAAACAACATCTCAACAGAAACGATGCTCATGCGCTGTCGGCTTTAAAAGGAACGTTTTCGCTTTTGCCGACCAATACAAAAAGTTTATGGCTGTACGCCATATCACAGTGAATGAAAAGCAAGTGATGGAATGGCGAAAGCAAAAGTCAGTGTTGTCAATAATGTATATTTGCAAGAAAGCAACACGTGATGGAAAGTTAGGTTTCATGCAATGGAGGAAAATTTAGCGTAGTGGGTTGTCGAGTCACAGCACAGTGGTTGGCGCTAAGTGGAGATAGGGTTAGAGGTTAAGAGTGAATTTCTTTTTGGTGGATTTTGTATGTGACATTTTTCAAATCGCGTATCACCTACTTATAAGCCGACCCTCGCTCTGTAGAAATGAAAAATTGTCCAAAGATTGTTTATATTCTGTAATATACGGCATGTATCAGGGCTCAACTTGAATATGATTAGTTAATATCCAGTTTCGGTGCTAAAAAGCTTCGCAAGCTATCAATTAGGGTTTTGTGGCACATGTGGAAGTGAAAATTAGTGGTTAGCTTGCAAAAATGTCATTAACTAAGCTGTGAAAATACACCGAATATCTCATGTTGTGCGCAGACACTAATCATGTCCCGCCCAAACGATTGCAAGTTTGTTGGGGTTTTCGCTGTAACTCCTAAATCAGATAGTTATCCACATACCGGCAAATACACTAGACGGTCATTTCGCCCAGTCTGGTTTTGTCAGTAACGCGCATCCATCAGATTGGCGTATAAATCGGCCTGTTTTGCCTAAGGTCCACAGGCTAGTCTCTCCTACTACACAAACTTATCATTTGATGAGGGGTCATAAGTTGCCCTGGTTGTCAATGGAGTCTTATCTGAAAATTGTGGGGGACACCACCAAACCGGTCGCTTACTGTAGCCTAGAGACTGCGCACCACATATTTCGGATGTCAGCACATACGCAACGGACGAATGGTTAATGATTTTGTAGTCGGCTCTAAGCAGCCCACGGTTCACGGTAACCACACGAAGTCTTTGCCTATCACTCTTCAGAAACTTGGGACTCAGGGGCTATACTCCTGATACAATTTTCTCAAAATCAGAAAGCCGAGAATGAACATATCCACAGAACATATGTATCCCAATTATCTTGTTTACTAAAAATTCCTAGTACGAGTCGCGCAAAGTTTCACTGCTCAGGTTTGTAGTTCACAGCATGGGTTTAGATTGCAATTCACAATATCAAAAGAGATCTTGATCATTTCAGTGGTTAGGATCACCTCCGAAATGGATAGTTTTCGGTGTGTCACTTCCAACACTACACTCCGCCACTGCTCGTTTCTTCAGTTAAATTTATCAGGTAACAATAGTCGGAGCAAGGAGTGAAATCCTGCATTTTTTTCACTGAAGGCCATTGAGATAGGCGAGAAACTTAATCAAATCTAGGCCATGTTGTGTACGGTCGTTATGAATCCAAGTTACAGCCTTGTAATGATCACTGATATAAAAGTAAAGTTATAAGAGACCTACTTTCCTCCGATACGTTCACGTTCGTCCATGTGAGCATGTTTCCCTTTAAAGTAAACCAATGTCCCTTTGGAGCTCCGTCTGGCAATCCGAACCCAATGTATGCGCTCCAAAACCCCAATGGAAATCCTGATCGCTGCGTTAATCTTTGCATGTAAATTTCGGTGGCATACTATCAAACTTATTTGGACCCAATAGAAGGTTCGAGGTTGGATTTCATAGGTTACCCGTTCCAACCTTGGGTTGATCAGTCATGGGAAGCACACGACCCGTTCTGAAAAAGCTCTCCCTCAGTGCACCTCCTCACTGACCGCATTGATACACATGGCCAAGATGCGTATAGAGGCTTAACTATTTGACCCCCATGAAGACAAGAGACTTTACGAAGCATAAAAATATTATCTACCTCCCTGTTGAGGAAGCCAGGAAAAGCAGTACTATGTAACCGAACTTTCTACACAGAGGAAACATTTGATCATTGCTCTACTCTATTGAGCGCGCTAGCTGTTGTTCCTGATGTCTACAGTACTCCCAATGGTGCACTTCAGTAGCAACCGCATCGTCAGTTTGATGCCCCATCCAATGTGGCCGGGAACATCTTAGCTCACTGTGCACCACCTTTTTCTCTTCAGAACTTTGATTGCAAGCTTTTGTTTGCACTTTGTTCCATGGGGCAGTTCACCTTTTAACTTGATTGCGCCAGACATTGTAAGCGATAAATTTCGCGCGGAAAGTTCGTATCTCAGTTCCGCCGGGATCAGATCAACAACAAAGTCGAAAATAGATCGAGGTAGCGCTTAAAAATAAATAAGCAGACATTACCAATACATTAGTGATACATGCCTGAACACTAACCAAAGCAAATCAGCTACAATGAACAACCAGCCATGGGACAAACAAAATGCTGAGGCTGATGCATTCATGATGTTTCTTCACCGCAGTTGGGCTAAAGCAACTTACACTTAAACTAGGTCTTTGTAAGTTGTATAAATTTTATTCCACTGTATTTGATTTGTTCCGCCTACCTGAAGACCCCTCCATTAACTTACACTCGTTGCTTACGCTTATTGTGGTTAGCTTCGTTAACTATATTGCGTTTGTGGCATTTTTTGAATAACTTCTGTACGTTTTGTAATTATCGCGGCTTCGTTACTGACCTACTTACTTCGTATGCTAATTTAGCGAAGAGTTATGTTGGCGTAGCCGTATGGTTAAACAGATATATTATATTTTATAATGTCATTTCAAGTGACTGGCATTTGTTTGATATCCCCAGTGTGGCTGAGCTTGATATGCATGCTGATAAGGTGCCTACCTGCCTAGTACCCACTACCTCGTTCATGCTGGCTCTAGGAGACAGTTGGTCGTTGCTGGAGGGGACAGGGTGCGCGGTCCTTGTGGCCGTGTTAGGATCAAAAAGTGGTTCCATGCACTCAGTGTGGAGCGGACTACGGTCCAGCCACCGCCTTGTGTGCGCTTGATTCCCCAAATAGAGTGCGCTTGTGTTTGCCTGTGAAGGAGTGTGGGCCGGCTCCGTTGATGAAACGTGGCTCCCATCCACATGCCTCCCGGTCTTATTCCTTCGGGCTTACACTGTATATGGGGTGTGTGGTTGGAGCTGTGGGTGGTGCAGCGCAAGCCATCCATGGTCCCTCTGTAGGCGCAGGCGTCCTGCTGCTGGCCACAGTGACAGGTAGATTCGAAACCGGTTGCCGCCAACCATATATCTTTGTTTATTTGTTTATTTATTCACGTTTGTAGACAGACAAAGGTGCCTTCCGAATCATGGTGGTAGTGAAAGGAGAATGGAATGTTCAACTAGGAGAGAGAGTGTGTGTAAAACATCAGCAAATTTTTTTAATTTTTACACCCACCCCATTTGAGTGCTTTGTTTTCATCATTTGTTCAAGACTAAAAAGTACAGGATGAAGAGCTGATACAATAGCGTTGACACCATTGACTCCTATTGCCGGCCAAATCCTCCAAGACTTCCAACCATTGGGAATCCGCTTCACGTTGTTTCCAGCTTGGGAGACGCACGGATCCAACTGACGCTAGACACGAAGTTAGAAGCATCATACTCCTTTTCCAGATCATGGGTTGTCCGCTGCGACTCTTTTTGCATTCGCGTGCAGAATGTGCAAATAATGCGCGACGTGGAAGGCAGTGGGCCGGCATACGCAGTACGTGACCGAGCCAACGTAAGCGGTGCTGGATGATTACGCTCAGGAGACCAGAATTGTCTGCTCCCATGATTTTGCTTCAAACTTCCGCGTTGCTCACGTGGTGCTGCCACCATATGCGAGCACTCGAACGCAAGCACGGGTTGTCGAAAGTAGACAGTCGTCTCAAATTTTCCGATCGAACAGGTCAGGTCTCGCAATTGTACAGTAGGACAGCAGGAACTGTGGCATTGTACACTTGGCCTTTGAGCTTGAGACTGATATCGCGACGACGCCACAATTGTTTCAGATTAGTACATCCAAGACGAGCTTTGGCAGTTCGTTGTACGATTTCATTGTCAATATCGTCACCAGCCGTGATGCAACTTCCGAGGTAAGTAAAGCTGGTAACAAGCTCTAGGCTGACACCAGAAATGGTGAGCGTATGTACAGGCTCCTGCCAATCCTGGAGCAAAGCTTTACAATTGGGTGGAGGAAAATACAGACCATACTTAGATGCCTCTAACGCTAAGTGGTTCAGAATCTTTTGAACAACCTGCGAGTCATGCCCCGGAAAAGCGATATCATCAGCATTGTCCAGGTTCACAACTGCTCCCGGGTAGATGCTCAAGGCCGCAGCTCCGCGCTCCTTCCAGTGCGCGATGTGGGACATTTTCGTTGGCAAAGTTGAACAGGAACGGTGAGATAGGACAACCCACGTGCACCATACTGGCAACAGGAAACGAAGAAGAAAGCCTGTCATAAGCTCTAAATTTGCAAGTGGTGTGACCATACAGCTCTTTCAAGTGTATGACAAACTTGTCGGGAACGCTGTTCCGTAGCAGACAGTTCCACAGTGCCGACCTATGTACTGAATCAAAAAACGGCTCGTAATCCAAATCACCACCGTTGTTGGTCTTCGGTGGACATGACATGTTCGAGAATTTGACGTAGGGTGAAAATTTGGTCAGTGCAATCACGGTCAGAAGGAAAACCAGCCTGTTCCTCAAGACACAAACTCTCGCGGGTAACTGAGAGAAGCAGCATGGACACAAAATGTTGGACGTGACAGAGATAAGTGAGCTTCCTCGGTAGTTGGTGCATTCACTACGAGAGCCCTTCTTGTGGATCGGAACCACAACAGATTCTCGCCATAAGTTAGGAACCTTCTCATCACTCCATGCTTTTATAAACGGTGGTAGAATTTCGGTGATAATTAAATTCCCCCCATCTTTGAATAAGGCCGGAGGAAGACTGTCAAGGCCAGGAGCTCTTTGGCGTTTCAGTGGCTGGGTTTCTGTCAGTGTTTCTGCTTCAGTGGGAGGATCTATTCAGGCGGACCAAGGATCACATGATAGCAATGGATGTGTGAAGATTGAGAGAAGCCTTATAAGCTTGTCACTGGCACGATCGGAGCACGCCTTCGGTAACGGCTTGGGACGCTGACCAATCGAACGGATTTGCGCTGACCTGCTGGCGTTAGCTTAGCCCAGGGGACGCGCTGGTGAGACGGAAAATTGAGCGACCGTGAGAACGTTCTTAGCCACACGTATTCGGATGGACGCTGAGTCCTCGTAACGGATGATGCACACGAGAGGGGGTTACGGCAGACGCGCGCTAATGGCTTAGACGCAGACGCAGCCCGAGTAGCGACGCACACGAAAGCACGTGACCTGACCGACTCCCAACTAATGGCGAAGAGAAAGAAGGCAACTTGTCTTCTAAATGCTCTTTGAAGGCGAACAAAGGGCAAATCACAGCCAAAGCAATGGGTCGTTAGGTTGGGCAAAATTGCTACCACGACGGGGTGGTAGTTTATAAAAGAACCTTGTCAACAGGTGCGCAGTTGTGCCGCGTCTCCGAGTGGCTAAAAAACGGCTGCGTTGTGGAGAGGAATTGGATCCCGCTTTCCACAGCCATTCCGCCGGAGTTTGTGGCGCGTTTTTGCGGGGATATTTAACGAGTCCGTAACAATGTGTAACCAGAGGTTGTGTTGGGCAATTAAACTGGAGATCAACGTGCTCTGCCCAGTGATCCAGACAGTTAGGAAATTATACGCAGTGCGAACAAGTCAGAACCCCATCGCCACGACAGGCGATCCCAACTCACCAGCCCTGATTACGGCGAACAGAGAGCCAACCGGGAGAAGCGGCCATTTAACGCGAGGGCGGCGTTCCTTGATTTGCTGTAAGTTGACCTTCCCAGAGCTTTCCACGTGCGTTTCAAATACCATTCACGAACTTTCCATTGCAGCTTTAGAGTAAAAGGGGTGATTCGCTACTGTATCCATGTTGCTCTGCTCGTCCGATCCGATCTTCTCTCTGTCCTGTGGGGGGCCAGCGACTTCGGGTTTTGATTGGGCATCAAGCGTCCATTCAGGCGAGGGACGAACACTTCACAGACGGCTGCGTAGGTTGATGGTCTTTGTACCGTCTGACTCACAGATGGTCTGACTGATGGCCTGAACTTTGCCTCCTGTGGATCCGATGTGATAAAACAATCTGCGACCGTGACCAGCAGAGACAGCGACTTCTATTTCCTTGGACTGTTTAGACCACTAAGATTCACGGTCACGGCGAAGACGCACTTTCAGTCGTATGGAAATAGTACCGTGGAGCTCAACGTGCCCCACACTGACGGATATAGCTCGACAACAGTCGAGCAGTTCCGCGCAGGTAGCCGAGACCCAAGTTTTAATATGCAACGAACAAGACCGACACTGGATAAACCCGCTGTAAACATAATCTGTTGCAATCGCGATCAATGCTTATCAACGTCCGGAGAAGTGTGGTTCTCACGAAACTGCTTTTGGTATTCCAATTGTACGGTGGGGTCTTCCAGTTTACCAGAGTTAAGTCATTTATCTAGTCCTAGGCGAGACGCCGAAACGAATGCAAATCGCTGCACGCACTAGCGCATGATCATTTTCCACGCATGTTGATCAATAGGTTCTGTAGTCCCGAATAATGCCACGACAGCGATGACGTATGGCGATGTGGTCAATCGCTGACCAACGTTGAGTGGATGACGGAGCTTGCCAGGTAGCGTAATGACGTCTAGGGTGGCGAAAGTTCGTATTAGAGAGGTAAAGTTGGTGGACGGCACACAAACCGAGTAGTCTTTTTCCATTGTCTGAGCGAAAGTTGCCTTATCCCGTTCGCACCTCCAAGATGGCGTTCGCTTGGTAACAAAGGAACAACAAGCGAGTTGAAATCCCCCGCCATAATAACGATGTCCGTTTTGGGGCCCCTTAAGAGCAAATCACGAAAGTTCTGATAGAATTGGCCCTTGCCATATCTGGGCTACAGTCAGTGGGAGCATAGTACACGTTTGTCTTCTCGATGCCTACTAACCTTGCACGAGCCATGGAGCCTGACAGCACAAAGGAGACTGTTGATGGGAATCCCTTAGAGAAGGGCGGCTTCGACTTTGGCACTATGGGCGACCCCAACATCAAAAGCGGTAGCCTCGGCGTCTAAAAAATTCGATGGTGGAGACAAGTATAAGGGTGAATCGGTGATGACAGTGGCTAGACTGTGCTGGAATCCTGAAGTCGTGTTTCGGACAAACATCAGACATCAATTGCAAGACTTTCTAGAGTGTACGCTAGACCGGATTGTTGCCCAAATTGTTTTAAGGTGCGCACATGGAACGCTGCCAAGCTGAACTGTGTCTTCGGTTGCAGAAGCGGAGAGGTGAGAATCCGGGAATGTTCAATCCCGGTTTGGCGCTGTGTGATTGTCAGATGATGGAGCGGCAACAGTGATATGGGAGGAAGCAATGCTGTTAATCGTTGATTGATCAGAAAAAAACGGGTAAGCTTGATACAGAAGAGTAGATAAGCAAGTGGCGTGTGATCGAAGGGTGTTTGCAGTAGTGGCATAAGAGTAACGCATCAATAGAGCGAATAGTGCAGTTCAGTTCCACAGTTCATCAGAAGGCGAGATACTACCCGGTCGCTTAGGCCAAAGTAAGGGGTTGCCTTAGAGAGCCGCCACCCCGAGACTTTGGGTCAATAGCCTATCCGCAAGGCAGCAGGATGAATTCAGGAAATCGCGCCCATTGGGAGCCGACGACCGATTGCTCGGTTCATAAGCTTCATTTGCTCAAGTACCAAACAAGGGTCCAATCCTCCCCACGATGACAGCATTTGGCTGCTGGAATACAACGCTCCACTGGAGTGAAATAAGGGCCAGTGACTTTATTTAGTAGTAAGTCACATCCGCCACGTAGCAGTGTTGTTAAACGGACAAATATGGCTTTTTATAGGGAGGACGCTTGTCAGGTGAAAACCCACCACGTCCTGGAACACTGCCGCGGAACCATTTGTTGGAACGGGAAAATCCCCGACCACCCAGCTGACACCACGAGGAGGTTGTTCGGCAAGGCAGCCGCGGGGATAAAATAATTGCACGCCTGTAACTTTTAACAGCCAGTTACATCCGTAGCGCTTACAAATTCTTCCTTCTGGAATTTATGTCCCTCCATAGGTCTATCAAGTTGGCCCTTGAAGCTATCAAATTGCATGCAACTGGTACAAACGGTCTTAGAAAACGCCTTTGGTTGAGTGACCAGGTCAAAATCAGCCGATGATATAACAGAGGAGTACACAGGGTGGGATGCCATTGGCTGAGTGGCGATTGGTCTCTCAGTGAACAGTGGCACTTATGGGGCTCACGCCAGCTAGATGTAATTTGACAGCGTAAAGGACCATCTTGAGAGATCCATGGAGGAATTTGATTTCCTTAATCAGGAACCCGAAAGTGCTGTGGATATAATGGACTGAAACAATTATAGGATGGGGACCCGCAAAAGGCTGAATTGGAATGTGGTGTGTCTATTTGTAGCGTTCAGCAATTAGGTCAGAGACGCACAGGTGCAAAGGATGGGATAGACGATCTATTTGGCTGGCATGTTTAGTTTAGACCTTGCAATTCCAAGCCTGAGTATCTTGCGTGAATTGTCTGTCAGCAATGTTCTGTAATCGTAACCAAAGTTTTAGTGTTCCATTGTGCAACCATAACGTCCAGCTGCTTTAGCTGCAGTCTGGATTAGATGTACTCACGGACGTCGCGGATTATTGAACTACCGCGCTGGATTCCACTTTTCCCTCGAGATTGCTGTGAGCCACGTGCTTTGTCTGCGTGAATTGTGCACGAATATTTTTCTTTTGGTGTAGTTTTCAAGCTGTGTAAATTTGGTGGATTTTCTCTGACTAATTTCGGAGTTCTCATTGATTAGCCCAACTCCTGTCTGTGTCCGCCATCTTGGATTTCTTCTACCGTAATCGGCCATCATAACTACCACACCGATAACCCGAAACGAAGTATTTTGTGCTAATCAAACTTGTGCTAACTTAGTAAAAGGAGGGTTGACTTGCATAAATTGCCAAGACCGGTACCATTCGTAATGCGGTCAACGTCTGTAGAACCGACATAAAGAAATACTATACGCCTAGTTCACTTTGGTTCTATCCGAAGTGCACGACGGTCCCACTAGTAAAATGCGTACTATCCTTAACACAAAAGTACGACTGCCTGGTCGCCGAAACGGAACATCGGTGAAGGCAAAAATTGCTTCGCTCGAGGAGACAATAGCGCAGCTTACACCTTATCCGTCTCCCTTAATTTCTGCCTCGAAACCAAGGAAAACGACCAGGCGTTCACACACAGTACTAAAAACCTTGGGAACCACGGACCAAGTCGCCATCCCGACCGATAGAAGCTTGCCTAGCCATACTGCCCTCATCCTCTTATCCAATGTATTGACGGATGCAACATCGGTAACGCCCACCCTTCCGACTGATCAACGAAATCCAAAGCGCACTAAAGACTGATCCGCCTATGCAACCGTCGCTGTTCGGTCTAATCAAAGTGCGACCTCAGTAGCCTCACGCAGTACAGCCACTAAACGGGTCAATGTCCAAGTGCAGCCTGCTGAGACGTCACTATATCCCTCGATAACCGTGCTTCCCACATCACCGAAGACCAGGCGGAACTACGGGGCCTTGACAATTACGTACACCAAAGTTCCTGAGTCCGAGGCAAACTCCTTGTGGTATAAACAGCAGGATGATCTAAAGCAATGGAATTTCCTTCGTGATAAAATCGCAGTTCAAGACTAATATAATGCGCATCACTAAAAACATCCAACCTTGAATCTTTATGGGAGTCCGGGCTAATATGAGTAACATTGAGAACAATAGATGATGTCAAGACGGTGCTTTGTCGGCATGCCACCTGCGGACGGTAAACGGTGAAATACTCCTATTTCTGAATGCGACTGGATTGAACGCCAGCGGGACAAAAACAATTCAGACTACCACCACCCGGAGAGTAGCGAGAAACATTTTTATTCATGGTATGTCCGAGCTACCGACAACAAACAACGAAGAAGCCAACGCTCAGTACCTGGAAGAATGGCGTTACCTACGTGAAGCTCTCTGTGCGGGCATCGTCATACTTCAGTCAATTACACGGTTACCCGAGTCGCCAAACTGCAGAGACGGTTGACCGAGGATACTGAAACTAACGGTGCAGGCACAACAGATGGCCGTGAACTTAATCGGTAGCTGGCAGTTACTACGCAACACACTTCCTTCGGAACCACGACTGAAGACAGGCACTCGTTGTTCTTACGGAAACGACACCACCCGCGACTCAATATAACCATAACAGCGATGCAGAAACCTGTGCGCTGAGACCCGTAGCTGTCTAGAAGGCTGCCGATGGACTATATACCACAGGTGCGAATAAGACCAAAATCTGATTCCGTCCGTATCTAGATTCGGCGATTCAGCAAAAAAAACGATTAAGTACCGGCCTCTCATCGGTTGGCACAAATCCACATCGTTTGTGTGCACCTAGTCAACAGCGTTTGACATCCGATGGGTTTCCTTTATGTACACTAACGCTCAAGGCTTACTGAGTAAACTTCCGGAAATACTGTTGCGTCAAGGATCAAAGGCCTGCGACCTCATCGCTACTAAACGGAGAATTGGTTACTCCCTGTCATAAGTGACATGGAGATCGCACTGCCAGGCGTGTCCATTGTCCAGTACGACCGAACCAGCAAAGGTGGAGGCGCGGCTCTGTACTTCCGCAACGACCTCCAATTTGAACTCATAGAGGATCCGGTCAGCACGGTACAAAATTCCCTATGGTGCCGGCTACCTTTAAAAGGTGACGACACTTGCTTAGCGGCGGTAATTTACAGCCCTCCTTCCTCCACACATGAGATAGACTTCTGTTTGACATCTGCAATAATGAGGGTGAGAAACACAACTTACAACCACATTCTCATTACTGACGATTTCAACATCCAGGCTATGGAATCCCAAGCAGCTCCCGGAGAACGGTTTAAGGCGGATTTACAAGATTTTGTCTCCAGTAATCCGTTGTATTTCCACATCAACACTTCCACCCGATTCCAAGAAAAAGAAAGGCCTTTGACACTGTGTCGGATATTCACTAACGAAGAACTAATGGTCGAGAGGGTAATCGTCGACGTCCCACTAAGCCGCACCGATCATGTACTCCTACTCTTCGAATACATTTGCTATGCTGAATAGCCCGCGAAAATTGCTGATGCTACGACATATTAGCTCGACTAGGCAAGACAGCCAACTGGACCTTTCTGGCAGACAAGGCACCAGTTAGTGCACGGGAACATTTCGCTAACCAGTTTAACTCTCTAGCTGCCGAAGCGATGGCGACTGACCTTCCGCCCAAGAAACGTGTTCTCGTTTCTGCGAAGCCGGACACGCAGGTGTAAAGCGATGTGAAACTTAAGCTGTCAACTCTACAAACTCTCTCCGAGCATCGAGAACTGGATGGCCCATGCGACCCAACCTAACCACCGTACTCGGCTTGTTCGCGACAATAGAATGGTGTACCAGCAGAAGTTAGCAATGCGTATGGCGTCAAACCACGACAACAGCCTACGTAAGGGGAAACGTTGAATTCCTCCTCTCCAAACAGCGGACGGACCTACACGGACACCGAAGGAGGCGGTGATTACCCTGCGGCTACAATACGCTGCAACATTTCAGTGCGACCACTGGTCACATACCCCTATGGCAATGGTTGTGTCACCATTAAAACACTCACGTATCCTTCACAGCAGAAGCTGTACTAAAAGAGCAGTTGAGTATGCGCAAGCACAGCTCCACTGGAGTTGATAATATACACATGAAATCTTTAGCGGCGGTAGGAGAGAGTTTAGCTGAGCCTTTGGCTCAATTCTTCCAACACTGTTTTAACGAAATGTACGTGCTCGACATGTGGAAACAAGGGATGATTACTGCTATTCACAAGAGAGATGGTCGTTCCAATCCAGCCAACTATCGTCCCTACGGTTCTTTCAAAGGTCATGGTAGCTATTATTTCTGATGCGCTAACCGCCTAGTTGGAAGACGTTAAGTACCTCGCACCGGGACAGCATGGCTTCTGACGAAAGCGATCGCGCAACACAAATCTACTACTAGCACGATTCAGTTAGGCTGAAGTAGTAGACTATGGTACAGGAGTTAATGTGGTCTTTCTCGACTTCTCAGAGCGTTTGACTGGTTAGAACATAACCTTCTGCTCTTCAAACTCCAGACTTTTGGTATCGCTAATTCTCTCCTAGGCTGGATCAAATCTTTCTTCTTCACCGGCGTCCGGAAGTACGTGTTCCTGAATCGTTGTCAAATCGCATCTGAGTATCACAGGGATCGGTACTAGGACCGCAATTATTATTTTTGTATAGTAACGATACCACACGCCTTGTAAGCTCGAACTGCTTGCTTTATGCCGATGACATCAACGTGTGGAGGGCGATTAGTACACCAGATGAGGTCACAGTATTTCAAGCTGGTCTGGATAAGGTATATGCGTGGTAAATGCAGAATCTACTTCGATTCAATGTAGACAAATGTAGAGTGCTGCATCTACGGCACAAGTTGGTGTACGCCTATAAACTCGGCAACCAGGAGCTTCGAACGTCTTCTGACCAAAAGGATCTGGGAGCTTTTGTGCAGTTACACCTTGGATGTTCGAAGCAGGCTGAAACGGCGTCAAAAAGGGGCATACAACACGTGGGCCTCCTGAAGCGTGCATTCGAACGATTCGACCCTTCGATTTTGCCACAACTTCTCGGCTCATACATACGGTCACATGTTGAATACGCAATACAGGTCTGGCCGCCATGGCTGAGGAGAGATCTCATCGCCTTGGAGACACCCTAACGCCGGACAAGCAAGAATTTCAAGGGTCTTTATAATCTACAATACGAATTTAGGTTTCATGTGCTCGGGGTATTCGGCGGGTAGCATTGACATTTGCGCGAAGACCATATTTTGACTTACTCGATCTTGAGAGATCCCAACCACACGGTCCGCCATTTGCTAGAGCTCAGTCACAACAGCAATTTGAGAGGCCGCCATCTTAAGCTGACAGAGCAGAACAGTCGCTTGGAATTCCGTCAGAATTTCTTTCCCGTACACTTTTACAGAACCTGGAATGCCCTGCCGGAATCTGTCATATTTGCCTCCACGCTGGCAGAGCTTGAAGCCCGAGTTGACTGTGCACTTATTTCGCTGCACCATCTTACATGACTAAGTATCCATGGATAAACACAAGGGTTTGTGAAAGATTTCACTGGCTGTTCCAGATTTCGTTCCAGGCTTTTCACCTTCTGTATGTGTACACTAGAAGCTGACACGAGTTTTACGAAGATGAATTTGCCGTCATTGCTCATGGATTTACCTTGGAGTTACAGTCTACTCTACGTATACTACAGTGCGTTCAATGTGTAAACCCTGTTTTGATAACAATTTTCCAGATTTTGTATTTTCACCATAACCATCCTACGGGACCTGTTAAGCATTAGCTTTATTACCCGTATAAAATCATTGTTCCATTGTTTTACTGTTTATACTTGAATTATCTGAAATTCAGTTCAACATGTATCAGGGTCCTGATTGGGATCGCGTGCCTCCATCCACTCACAAAACAAACTGCTTCAAAATGACACTTTCTGTGAACTTCGGTATTGTGGTTGCCTCCCCTTATCTGTTTTTAATACCATGCCGAACCAAAGTGTTCTGTTGAGTAACACCAACATACACCTTACAAACTGCTTTCACGTGCCCGTGAATCAAATTCGGTGTAATAACACGTAACCTGAATGAAACACTTTAACTATAACGCCACGAGACCAAAATAAGATACATAATTAAAAGGATACGGAACGTTACGAATTACAAGAGACAAAGAAGAAACCAAGGTATAGAATGCTTAGTATCATATCATGCATCGGGTGTGAGACGGTGCTTAGAGGAGGAAAAGAGGTGAAAGAAGGTGGGACAAAAAGCTTACAGCACAAACGCCATTGAGGTTGGCTCTTTGCTGTGTCAGAAAGTGGATCAAACGTAGGTGGTCATGGTCCTTCGTACCCCAGTCCTGCATTCGGGCGGCACCAATGAGGGTCAAGTTCCAAGTGAGAGTCCTCACATCATTTAACTGTCATCTTTTATTCTCCCATCCTCTTCTTCCATCCACCCCCGGTTGTGACAACAACGCACGTCACGGAAATCGGTGCGTTGGTATGCGCAAAGCGTAGCCCAGCTATCCGATCCTGTCAGAACGTTATTATTCACTGTTACAATGTCCTTCGCTATTCGAGCCGTTGCTTTTCTTCTCTCTAATCTATGTCGTTGCAGCGAACGACACTTGGCCGAATCATGTCCATACCGTACCATGATGGTATCCCTTTATTTTCAGTGTCGCACTTACCTGGATCCAGTGGAAATACTAAAGGCAGACGCCGAAGAAGCCATTGCGAAGGTGGAGGAGACCCTGCGAACACTGCAAATTTTCAAACACACGTATGATGAATACAGATCAAAGTTGGCGGACTACTTCCGGAACGTAAAGGATGAACGTGGGAAGGCCGTCCAGCCAGTGTTGTGGGAGTTTAAAACCGAGTTGGCATTCGGACGGTTTGACGCATTCACGGAACGAGTCAAAGAAATTCAGGTGAGCGAATGATGAATACTGCTAGTTGTTGCATAGACCCACACGCACTCACACTTACACATGGTTCAAGATGTCACAGCCAATTCTTTAAAAAAAATAAAAACCTATGGCGTTTTGATGACATTATTTAAATATATCAAGTAGGAATTTCTGCTTGTTAGTTGATCAAAGAATTTTGAGTGAACGGAGGCCAATAACCCTAGAAAGCACGCATCGTTGTCCACGATCTAAGTACCGGAGAGAGACGCCAGTCATTTAAGACTATTTCAGCTTGGGAAGCAGGTGAAAGTCTGACGAGGCCTGGTCTGGTGGATAGGATGGACGAAGAACAATTTGGAACCAGAGTCGCTGCTTGTTGCCTTGCTGGCTGTGCGTTGTCACGATAGAAGAGGACGATTTTCGTCATCATTCCTGACCTTTTTTCTCAACTTATTTATCAGAGTAGGTAGGCGCAATATTCTCCCGTGATGATGTGACACCTTTCACAGAAATCCATCAACCCACCACCCGCACATCCAGAAATAGTGAGTCTATCACCTTCGTGTTTGAAAGAAGGACCTTGACTTAATTCGAAGTCGGAGGGGTAGAAATCCTGCATTGCTTCAATTGCTCTTTTGTTCCAGCCTGATAGTTGTTGACCCAGCATTCAATCATAACTTTGAATAAGCAAATAGTCTTTATTGGTTTTTACCAGTCTTGACCTTTTTACTGGTAAGCCCTGTGTACAGCGCTCCTGTTTGTGAGCCCGAAGACAAGGGACTGAGCAGGCAGGAATATTTGCGAAACCAAGTTCCTTCTTCAGGATGCGATCTAGTTACCCTGTGATGTGCTCACCTTGTTGGCTACGTGTGGTTTTGACATTCGACCATCTTGCATGATCCTATGCGTAACACGGTGAAGATTTTAAATGATTTCACACACCTGCCTTGTAATCTGGAGGCACTAGTTCCAGCCTGCGTAACGGACCTGGCGACGCTCGCAGTATCCTTAGCCCACGCGCGACTGGTGTTGGTTGCACAGCAGCGAAGCGTCAGTACTGCGTACGGGCGTAGCGCTGATGCCTTTTGTTGGTCTACAATCTTCATGACCTCTGTTTGTCTGCAACATCCTCCTTACTACGCGTGAATTCTTGTACGCAGTATTTGTGACATGAAGGCGGACTACGGCTCAAAGTATTAGGCACATCATTACGGATTTCAGATGGAAATATCTGACCGCAGTTCGATACTCGGATTTGTCCATTTTGGCCAGCTTACTTACACTTATTCACCTCGAACCATGAAAAAGGAAAGATTATACACAGAATCATTCGAATACCAAATGCAACTATTTTCTGCGTTGGGTTCAAGAATTTTCGGTCGCTTGACACACATGCAAACGGTTCCCACACGCCGTTTTTATCCTTTTGTATTGCGATTAAACATTAGGTAATAGAGGAAAGCAGTAAACAAGGTTGGTAGCAGTGATGTTAATGGCAGACTATAACATCCAAATTTTCCAATCCCTAGGTGTCAGATTCGCATGGTCCCAAATCTAGAAGTTGGACTAGCCCGACTGATAAAAAAGAAGTTACCTAGCTTGTATTCCTTTTCCACGCCATTTATTTTTCACCGAGTCCTTTCTTCCAGTTGCTTCTCGTAAGTGCAAATAAAGCTTGACTGGGAAGGCGATTGATTGGCATATGCAATACGTGGCGAGCTACCGCATGGGGTATCAGAAGATCACAATTTTAATGCGGAGACTGCCCTTTCCAAACACTCGGTCGCAAACCCTCCTAATGTCTGCACGATGTTGCCACCAAACACCAGCAATCCTTCAAATAAAAGTGTTGTTAAAAGTTGACCATCATTTCATTTCTTCTGAGCATACAGTACAAATCGCATAGCCGTACATCAGTACAGAGAAAGTGTAAACGCTACCTTGAGGTTGAGATGGACATCTCGACAAGGCCACAAGCGTCGTAATTTGGTGGATGCAAGGCGGGAATTTGCGATTCGTTGTGGCACCTCCTGTCCAACATCGCGAGTAGCCGTGCTGCAACTCCCTGGACAGGTGAGACAATCAACTGGTTCCAGAATGTCACTAGCAATGGTGAGTGTAGACAAAGCACCTATCAATTAGGTTTTGTATTTGGATATCTCCAACACTAAGCGATCATCTGTTTCGCTTGGTTCGAGGATCCTCCCCAGTGAAGTGGTGTCATCAGTGTAATTCAAGTCTGTGATTGTCTCCAGGGCGAAGTTCGCCGCCTGGGCTCTGGGCAGTTTCTTGTGCCCGTTATACAACATCTTCGAAGTCAGAACTGAAGAGGAAAGGTGAAAAGGTAACTTTGTCAAACACCGCTTGTGGCAACAAACGAAGCGATGAGCACACTGGGAGTCCCACCTGGGACAGACGTGGGACTGTACAGTTCCCTCCGGATAGCAAATATCTTTCTGCCAAACACTTCCTTAGTAAATTGTTGCATAAAGTATATTTATTTACTGAAACAAGCGTCTTACGGATGCGCAAGATGCTTGTAGTCGTTGGTTGTTGGTGGACGTTTCCGAGTTCGTCAACTTGACGGAGCGTATAGATTTGGTCGACGCAATCTCTGCTTGAACGAAAACCGGCTTGGTGTTCTCTGTAAAAATCGTCTCTAGCCGCTGAGAGTCTACGAAACAAGACGGGCATCAGAATCATGGAAACAACAGAGCTCAACGAAATTCCGTGGTAATTTGCGCAGACGTTGCGGGAGCGTTTCTTGTGGACCCGGATAATAATTTATCATTCCCATGAGTTTTAAAACGTCTCATCAGTTTATACTTTCGTGAACATCTAAAGGATGAAACATCATGCAATGTGTTTCAAACCGATCGGGAATTCATGACTTCAAAATTGTTTGAAAACAACCTTTTGGTGTATTTGGAGGATTACCTTGACTAGTGCATCGCCGCCATCATAGAATAGAAACGAAGGAGGCTATCACCACTGGAAGCTTTATAACCTCTCAAAGAGAGCATTGCGACGCAGACCTTAACATCTCTAGGAGGATCTGGGCACAGAGACCAAGCACCAACTGGCGAAAACCGAGTGCCACATAAGGCTTTAATTGGTAATTAGATAGAATAGCGCAATGTATCACCCAACGAAAATCCTCTGGGAACTCGAGAGAAATAACATTCCATCCGTAGTACGCTAACTCGCTAATATTCTCAATTTTATTGGTGACATTCAGGAGATATTCGTCCCGGATTTCGTCCAAAGGACGTGTTGTTGGTTTAGGTGTTGTCTTACCACATCTTTGGGAGCAAGATTGCCGCTTGGGATGACCCGTCACTTGCACGGCCTCTTCCAGAAAAGGTGATTATTTAGTGTCAGTTAATAGACTTTGACTTCGATGCCAGTCTTGCCTGAAGAACCCACTGGGGATATCCAAAACCGTTTTCAGCGCTAATCCTATAGTCATATACCAACTGGCTTCCGGATGACCATTCCTCTTAACGTACTAGTGAAAAATATTTTGTGCCCATTTGTATACTTAGATTCGAGTGTAGAGCTCAGCGCTTCACTGGTTAGCAACGCTTACCATGCTGTGCGATACGGGCTTCGGACGTCTACTACCTCGACGGCACTTGCTCTCTTGCTTCAGATCGGGTCTACGTCGCTAACTAGCCCCTGAAGGCTGCCTTTGCTCCGGTGAACTAGGAGTTGGAGCTGAAAAAGTCGGGCTGAGTCGTCACATGGATCCACTGCGCGAATAAAAAGCTCATTAGGTTCTAGTATTCGTTTGGAAAAGTGCAATGTCTTAATGTCACCTCAGATGTGTGAATCCGGTTGTCAGTTGCTCTTCCACGATTCATCTTCCCCTACTACCCAAGCTGTATTGACTGTGCAACATCTGACCTCTACCCTATGGCTCATCTCACTCCAGTAAGCGAAATAGCTTCAACAATGCCTGCCTCCACTCCGTTCATCAGTGCAGCTCACATCAACTCAGTGGCGATGATAGCAGCTCTGAGCCCGAGTTTGCCGACCATGGAGAATTGGCGGGCATCGTACGCATCGGCTACCCATATGCGAACGCCGGAGGAAAAAGCACTGACTCAGTTAGCAGCACCGAGTAACATTAGGATAACGCAGCTTCTATAGCCAACCAACCTGTTAGAAATGGTATCAATTAGTACCCTTAAATCTGCAGTCAACAGAAGAAATCACGGTGGCTTAACTGCTGTTTGCATGAACGTTCCAGAATCGCAGTCTACACCTTTTCTCAGTTAATTGCATCCATAAAGCTTTCAAACTTAGCCTTAAGGAAATAGGTTTAGTCCATGCATTTTTCAGTATCCCCCTTAACACAATCAAATATCATCCACCTGGCGCGAACGCACCAAAGCGCACGCCTCGTTGTGTGACCAATCCCAACTCAACCAATGGCATATCAGACTAGTTTACGACATGAGTTACCAGAGAAGTTTGGGGGTGGCGCAGATCGAGTGCGATTTGGTGGGTGCCCAGTCGCGCTCGAGACCCGTATTCAGGCATGATTGGTTACACTGAAGCTACACACATGCTAGAGGGTATACTCGCGTAACTCACGTGGTGCCATCTGGGCTTAGCAATCGCGAGTGGTCATGGTGGTTGGCATTTAACCTTTCAAGCATTTCCACTTATACGTGAAATATGCTTTCGCGGTGTGTCCGCCCATTTCATCGCTGAGCTGTCCGAACACCCACGGGAATTAGTGCGAATGAATTGGCCCTTGGGAATAATGACATGAAGTCGCTCACAAATACCGTTGTCGATGATCAGTTGGCGTGGAATTTGGGCTAGTGACTCCGGAAGGACGTGGAGAGCGTGTGGACCGCAATGTGGTTCGGGGTGTTGCATGCTCACTGAGCGCAATAATGAAAGGTCCGCGCTTGATGGGTGTAGCCATTCGAATCAGCTTGAGTGAACATTGGCATCCTCACCGAGTTTTCGCTGGCATATTGTCTCTGTTATGCCGTTGTTCGACTGAGCTTGCTCCTGGGAAATATTTCATATCCTTGCGTCATGGTTCCCACTGCGGTTGCTAAGACATATAAGTGCCTGAGTGATTCCTCCAACCGTTCTCACACATGATTTGTATTGTTGTGAAACAGGCCGAATGTGGTGTTTTACGAGGGACGAACACACTAACAGAAAAAAGAATTCCGCAACACTCTGGCGGTTATACTATTCTGCCAGTTTCAAGGGATGCTCTCAGTTAGGTGTTACTGCTAAACTGCAACAAATAGCGGCGCACATGATTTGGTTAACTCAGAACAATCTAAGCATTAGCAGATTATCAGCGAATCAGCAATACCCGTGTTTCCGCCTCTTTTCATATGGCAACTTACGCGTTCCAATGACGCACTTGGAAACCCCGATGTTGAGTCTTCTCCAGGTCAGTGACATCGTGCTTCAGTTTCGGTTGCCTTGTTTGAATTTCTTGTTCTATGTAGTAATGTCATTTCCGTTTGCTCAGAACAACCCGTCATCCCGAACCAGTGACCTAGATCACGTTCGACGATAGAGAACTGTAGGGTCTGCGTTTCGAACCTATAGATGTAGAAGATGTGGTTTCGTATGAAGAGTATCTTACATGCGTGTAGTCACCCTACATATGAGAATGGAATCCTTCAGATACGCAGCTGTCGAACAATTGTGAACTTTTTGTGAAATAAGCTTTGTTATCATCAATAATCGTACTATGTCACGAAAGTGGAAACTTATCTCGTAAGCGTAGGCAAGTCTCAGACTGACACTACACAGTACAACAGCGAGATGGCGGAGAAAAAAGCCCATTGTGACGCGACTGGGCTGGACTTTAGTTTAATGCGATAGTTTGCCTACCTTCGTGACCTATTGATTGATTGACCTATTGGTGACACCTTCTAGGTGCCATCAGGACTGCTCATACCAAACGTGTCAATGGTTAGGGCTCGAATTAACTCAGTCTCACAATCCTAATCGAGAGTTGGTAAAGGTTCATGGTCCTCTTCCTTAGAACAGCCACGGGATACAACAGGTTTTAGAGTATCTCACAGCTGGATTAGCGTAGAGCACGAGTGTCACGCATTGTCTCTGAAGGTGGAAATGCACCACGCGGTGCTTAATGGTTTGCTACCTCCCGCTTCAATCCAGGCAACTCCTGGTGAAATAGGTGCCAACCCGCCAGTTTACACATGCGGTTGCCTGTGGTCCCACGTGAACTGCCTTGATCCTCAAAGGCTGTATCTGACAGGCCTCAAGCGGATCCCAATGAGACACTGCAATCACACTCTCCAGTTGGACTAGCTCCAGACTACATCGTGGGTCAAGCTGTTGAGCCAAAGTTTCTAGGTGGAGCCACTCATATATATATATATATATATATATATATATATATATATATATATATATATATATATATATATATATATACATTCTCACCACCCCACTGGCGCCACTAACCCTCCAACTTGACTGAGGGTCATGAACTGCGATGCGCCATGTGTGGCCTACAGCAACAGGGTCAATTAGGGTCAACGTCATCGAGAGGTTCGGTAGGCACATGTGACACGATGTGAACGTTAGTACTTGAAAGCAGGGCTGCCAATATGCTCATTAAGGTCAGCACATAGTTGTAGGAACTTATCGCCACTGTCTGTTCGGCATGGATGCACCCCGAAACAGCCTTTCAGGTGTTGTTCAGAGTCCGAAAGCCGACCCACTATGATATTCAGGTAACTAGCAACAATCACAGTCTCAGTAGTTCCTGGTGACGATAAAAGTGGTCTTTCATACCCTCCGACCTGCAGTCACTGGGAGCATAAACAGAAACATTGAAAATGCACGATATCCTCGGACGGTTGTTATTCACAGCAATAGAGTTTCGAAGTCGAACAGCACACATACGGCTGTTGACTGGCATCTAGTCGAGTAGACTGCATGCTGCATGATTGCTGAGGGCGATAAGGATAGTAAAATAACCTTGATCTATTTACTTCGTTTGGACAGAGGCGCTTAGAGAGTAATCGTTGTCAGCAGATTCGGAACCAAGACGTGGAAGATTCGTCACGACGCGGTTATCTTGTATATGTGTTTCGGAGACAGCACACATCAATATCGAGGGAGTGAGCATCAATATTTGAACGAAACCGATATAGGGATAGTGACGCAACTGCCATCAGTACGGTTAAGAGATAGAATGAAACATAAACAAGTGATCGAGTAAAATAGTGTGTACTTAGGTTTGGCCTCCTATATGCACAGTCTGGTTTGCGTAGCTGACAGAGGCGATCGCCCAGCGTGCAATGGCGATGGGGCGTTCACTACAGTCTCTCCCTGTCGCCGACTGATCCGATCGTCTGCTGCCCGTGGTACCATTATTTTTCGCAACCTTAATCATTGACAAGTGGCAATACCACAAATTCGTCGCTTACGACCTCGTTGGCGCGAAAACTCCCGCACTACCACATCAATATGTGGCTTTCTAAATAGTGCTCCCACTGTTTTTCACATCTTCAAGACGTAGCATGGCTGTCATCCAAGATCTCAACCGTTTGTACCTACCGCTGTGTACTCTGATGTGGCCATAAGCTATTTACTAACCATCTGCGTCGTACGTCTCGGGTGCTCCTAAAACGATTATCATTATGCGCCGATTAATCTCCGATGTAATATACGCAAACCCTGACGTACCATTACCGTTGGCATTAACAATTTCTAAGTCTATCCAGAAGATTGGCCATGTCCAATTCAACTTCTGATAGGCATCTCTGCGCTTCCACCTTCAATCCGCTTGGTACTTGAGTTTTCATAAACCCCGATAAATTCGTTATGGCTGATGAACAACGGGAAATATAACTATGCTCACTCTCATCACTAAGCTGTGAAGCGGAACATGAACTGTCGACATCATAATTATCGCTAGTCGGTTAATTGTCAAGATTGTTCACTTGCCACGGATTTTTCAGGGCAATTTCTCGTCGAATGCATAGTCCAACCTGGTCACACCAGGGACAATCTTTAGGCATTGTGTTCCAAATGTCAATCTTTACGCTTTATGCATACTGTAAGCGGCCAAGCGCTGACAACCATTCTATCCACACCTATCCACCGAAGTGGGAACATACTCCATAATTTGCCACCCTTGCATTGATCCGTATCAACAACACATTTCGCTCGAAAACTCCGCGCACGTCAAATACGAATGAGCTCATGGATGGACTGAACCAGTGTTCTAGGATGCACCATCTCTCTAAGCGTCGTGCTAGTTAGCCTTGGGCAGCTGGTCAACCTTGAGTCAAGTAATCTACAAATCGATTTCAAGGCGCAGAATGTAGGCAGCATAGTCTGGTGTGCAATACCATGGAGCTTATATAGTGATGTGAATCGCGGACGAATAATGATACGGAGAGGAAAGATGCCGTAGCTCACCGTCTTAGTATGTCACCGTACCAGACTCCACTTGAGAAGGTAGCAAATGTATCATAGATCATCATGAGTACAAGAGTGTAATGGGCAACAAGTGGAGTAATCGCGAAATACAACCGAGTTAAGTAAGCCCAATACAGGTAGGTTACATGTGGATCATCCGTTCTAGGCAGGTGTAACAGTGATACTATCTTGCTCCAAGTCAGTACTTAATCGTTCTAGAGACAAACCGTACCCGAACGCAACCTACATGCGCGATAGAATAAGGATGACACAAAGAAGATGACAGAGATGGAGTAAGCAACTTTTCAGGTTAGCATGGAAATGGTGCGACTAAGTCCATTTATATTGATAAGCTCAGCTGAGTTAAAGTCCGCGGTGAGAGAAGGGGATTTAGAGTTATGCTCACTTTAACAAAGAAGTAGAAGCGCATTCGAACAGTGATGACTAATCGTTGGGGTGTACTGTGAATGACGTCATCTATATTATTAACTGCACGCTACCCGTGTCGGAAGGTAAGCCAGAGCCGGTCCGGTCGTCTCTTGTCCGGGCTGAGGGAGAATAGACAGGTACGTGAAACCACCATGGACTCCGTCGTGTGTTACTATTTATTTCCCCCTGGTCGTTCGTTCTGACCGCTAACATATCTCGACCAATCCATCAGTGCCTAGAATGCTACCTGTGCCCAAGCATTTCGATTTAAATGTCACGTGGTGTTGCCGCGGTTCCGGTACCAATATTCATGACTTGGCAGAATCTCAGTGCGTGTACCTGAAGGCGGCCGCAGTGCAAGGGGCGTATAGAGGCACTTGAGATGGGATACATTGACCTCATATTTCAAGCTGCAATAAGTCACCGTGCCACACGAGATGAAAGGTACTAAGATCCCTCTGTCAAGTGAAAACGAAGCGAGTCACGAACAGATGTTCGCGTACCCCGTACTTTGTGGGAGACCCAGTTAGACACCGAGGCAGCAGCTAATGATGTCACGAGAGTGAAAATGCGATTAGTCTGTCAAGCTGAAGTGTGGCGCTTACAAGTGTTTCTAAATGGCTTCCACTTAGTCATAAAACATGACGACGAGCACCGCCCACTGAGAGTAGAGATATCAGTTGACATACCAAAGGTCCCTGTTACGAGTTGCAGTGCTGCGGTATTGCGAGCGGGCATTCGTTCACACTTGTGAATGTACTACCACAAGCTGGATGGAAAAACAGTAACCCTCATGAGCAACAGCACTACAAAAGTGCATAAGTATGGATTGAATGTAGGAATACCAACCATATTACTCTAGTGTTGGAAGATCGCAAGTTAAATTATAAGCTATCAATCCGACTGTCCTTGCTTAGTTAAAATCTAAGCGTCAATCTAAATGACAGCCATAAAGTTAGTCGGAAGTGTGGGCATCAACAATAGATAGAGACAGATAGAGGAATAGGGAAGTAAATACCATCAGTACGGTTACCAGGTGGAATGACGCATACATAAGAGGTACCAATAAAACAGTAATGTCTTATCGTTAGTGCGTATTGTAAATACCGTCTTCTATATGTGTTATTAGGCGATAATATCACACGTTCTCTGATGGCCTGTTTGACGCTATCACATCAATAACACATCTAGTAAATCACACTGCTCCCTGTTCTACATTCGACTTTCGAAAGAGTGTGCAAACTGCTGTACGGTTCGTGACCTCGTCTTTGATTCCACCAGCACTTATACTACTGCCTAGATAGTTGGATTTCAGAAAAAATCGTTTAGCAAACACGCACTAACGTTCAGCGAAGGACGCACTGCTTGCCAATCCTGGAGGAAAGCTTTGCATTTTGAGAGTGCATAGCAAAGTCCCAATCAGTCGACTACAGTACTAATCTCTAGGGTGCCGCTTTGCACGTTTGCTAGTTGTCACAGATGATGATAGGGTCATCGGCTGACACCAAACCAAGAACATGTTCACCTGGAAGCAGTGGCAGATACTCTAATTTTTGTTTAGTGAACGCGTTTTTACCAAAACGCTAATAGCGTAGTAAAAAAGAAAGCTGACAGCACGCATAAGTGTCTTACACAGCTCGAGATTTAAAGGGCGGTGATAACTCGCACATTACTCAAGCTACGCGTGTGAAACGCTCAGATAATGTTTACCTATTACTCGGACACACCATTCCATAGAAAACAGCTCCAAATTGCACATCGATGCACTAAATCAAAGGCAACTTTAATGTGGAAATGCTTCAAAAATTGACGCGTTATGATGTGATCGAATCAGCCCGGACCTCGTCGAAACCCGGGTGGCTCTCCACGGTTGCCAACCAATCAGTGAATTATGACGGCGACGATTAATTTAAATACATTCCGAATGTGAGCTTCCTTTGAGGCTCGGGACAAAACGGAGCGGCTCCACTAGCCTGCGACAGTTTCTTGCTTTCACAATTTCAGTAATAACTAATGTAAACCATACACGACATCGGGCCTCTCGGGGTTAAAGAGGGTGTAGGAAGATCAGCTAATCGCGCGGCCTTGTTCAATCTCAGCAGCCTAGTCTTACGTCTGCATTCGGATCGAAATGAAATGGGACAACTAAGGGAGCAGCATGATAATCATCCGATGGGCTATCTGACTATTTTAGCCAAACACTCTGTCCTTCATATGCTCAGGTTAACTCTTCAAGCATCTTGACAATTGCTGGACAGTCTGTCTTATTCTGTCCTGTAGACACTCAATAAATCCACGTTTTTGCTGCCCATCTTCCCCATGGAAAGAATAATTGTCAATGGTTAATAAGCGCAGCGTCATTTACATCCTTAATTCAGGATGAAATCAACAGGATTCGCGGTCTATCTTCACGCCAGCACGCAATTTCGCCCTAAGGCCTTTGTGAGTCTTCTTGTGTTCATTTTCATCCTTAATAAGTCGGCAACCATCAATAAACACCAAAATGAGTAGAGATCCGGTGACCTTCTTGGCTATCAGATCAACCACATAAAGATTTGCCTGCGGCTAATAAGTCTAACGAATATGCAACCAGTGATCTCCAACCGAATTCTGTGGGCGCTGTCTCAGCTCGCATGCAAGCGCACTCGAATACGCATTCAGAATATCTAGCATCGCCAGTTGGCTGGTATTCTTGCGGTCCCAATAAGTTTGCGCACGTCTACCGAAACGCATCTAAACTTGAGCACACACCAGAGCGTGATCAGAGTCTATGCTCGTGCTCCAATTCGGGCTACATGTTTAGGCACAGCCTCTCCAGCGGTACTTGTTTGCAATGTGTTGGATTTGCTTTCATGGGGGATCCAAGGTTCTAGCTGAACTTCACCATAGACAAAAAAGACCAAGTCCGGGTATTCAGCCTAGCAGGGGACAGATAACAAGCATCCAAGAAGCGAACGGAGTTAGTTAGTTTGACTGACATCATCATTCATATGCATTGGTCCTGTGACTACCAGACCTTCCACTCATTTCCGAACTCTTTCCTGAACGCTGCATGGCGCGCACTGCTTCGGTGTCTATTTCTGGTACACAGATAACTGCAAATCCCAAGGGTGCTTCTTCTGTTGAGACGCTGACATGATCTGCTATGGGTTCCTTACTTCCTGGATTTATTTGTACCTCTCTACTACAGGCACTTAGCACAGTGGCACCTAGTTTTCCCATCACAAAATAAAATGCCCACTGCCGAAGATTCCTGAAAGATGGAAATAGCTTTCTAGAGTTTTTCCTTATGTTTGGTTTCTGACTGATTGACGGCGGCAGTAACTAATCGTCTTAGAGATTTATTGAAAGATTATCGACGGAGTTCGCGACTCCGTAAAACGGACGAAACGACCTACTCCCTGTTGTGTCCATTATGTTTACTTGAAAGACAAGGTGAAAAGTATACCGATGGTGATTTTTCGAAATTGTGAATGATAACTCCCGGGTTCTACTGTTTAGTTCGACAAGACAGCGAACTTCATTATGTACGAGGAGATCCTTCCGATTTACTGAATCTGTAGAAGTTGGTATCGGATCTATTCTTCCTTCTTTACAGCACTTGATGGCCACGTACCTAGAGTATATGAAGCTCGAGAAAGTAGTTTTTGGTGGAACATCTGGTCAATCACTGAACGCCCAATTACAGGAAATTTCCGAAAAGTTTTTTCAAGCTTACAAGGTAAGTGGTTGCAGTTGATTTCAATTTAATTGTTACCACGTGATTTTCCTTGGCATTGAAAGTTCAATAGACATTAACGCCTGATACGAACGAGACTGGGATGATCTTAACGTTACACATAAGTAATCAGTCAATGGCCATTAAGTTACCGGAGTCGGTGAGAAAGTCTGGGTTCGGTGATTTGGTATGGTTTTGTTTTATTTGAACTGAATTGCAGGATCCTAATTTCGATCACGGCTAACTTTGAAGCAGGTTTATATCAAACTGATACAGGGTTCAAAGTAAGTGTGCATCTGCTATGCCAAGACGAAAGCAGCAAACAGCGTTGTGTAGTATGGCGATTATCCGCGTAAACGGCAAGTAACAATGTACACCAAAAGAGCGAGCAAGGCATTCGAATCACATGGACGCAGAAGCACGTTACCGATCAATGGTTACGGGCGACGGCCAATAGCTTTAGCACACACACGGGAACGCACACACGCCAAGCGCATCATTGTGGTTTGAACTATCCACTGGCCGTCGTTGGCGCTTTTTACAATGGCCGGTTGCCACCCGGAGTCTGGAGGTAAACGGACATAGATGGGATCAGATACTTCCTTTAGCCCGTGTCTGCTGCTGGTGTCAGAGTGTTGCTTTGCGCGTTCTTGTTTTTCGTAAACCTCCGAACCAAGGGTAGCGTGTAATAAATCCAACGGTGTGCACAATCCGCGCGGCTTCTACCGTTGATTTCGTTTGCCATGTTTCGATAAGCGAAAAAGGCACGGTCTAAACGTACCCGCAGTGGAGCTGCTGGTTGCTTCAGTAACATATTCTTCACTATCTGCGCAGCTCGCTCAACCAAACCGTTTGATGATGGGTGATAAGGCGCAGTAGTTACGTGTCTAAAGCCATTCGAGGTAATGAAGGCATAAAATTCGGCACTGGTGAATGCTGTTCCATTATCTGACACCAGTGTTTCCGGGAGACCGAAGATTGCAAACGTCGTACGCAGTTTAACTATTGTGTTAGCTGAATGTGCTGCAGTCAGGAAGTGGGCATCAATCCATTTGGAACGGGTATCAATGATCAACAAGATCATCTGACCTTCGAAAGGGCCGAAAAGTCTACGTGATTACTTTTCCATGGTGCTTTTGGCCACTTCCGTGGCTGCATTGGCATTTGGGGCACAGCGTTCCGATTCTCTTGACGCACACCAGAAGCGTCAGCATCCAAGTTCCAGAGACACTGAGATTATGACGAAAACTTGACGATAGGATTCGGCCAATGGCTGAAAGGATTGCTCGCTTGCGTGTAAACCTGAAATCGTCGGTTCGAATCCGCGTAGCTGCGGGCAACGTCTCGGTAAACCCAGCCTTCACTTGACTGCCGGGGTCCATGCAGCGAACTTGGTACAGTGATGCCTCTGATCTCTGCGGCAAAGGTTGCTCTAGGAGATCAGCAGCACCGTAGCCATGGTGTCTGTGGGTAAGTACTACACTGCTGCTGCCCATAATTGGAGCTCGCAAACAAGGGCGAAACTCATTTTGACACGCAGGGCTGGAAGCCAGATGCACCCAGAAGTAATCCGTTACTGTCCGATACATGGTAGCTATGAACTGTTACTTAGTTTTCTACTAACAAGAAAACTGGTACTCATTTCTCACGTGACTAGCATGAATCAAACTACTGGAGGCAGAGGAATGAATGCCTTGAACTAGATGCCCAGGATCAAACTCCATTTCGGAACAGGGCAGTCAGACCGGGTGTGAGAGCATAGATCAAAATTTAATAAACCCGGCCACAATGACTACTGATTCGATATAGCGGCTGTTTCAGTTAATCCTCTCGGACTGCATACTTCATCACAACTTCGGGGTACATTCAACACTGTTGAGAGACCAATAAAATACACGCCTATTGTCTCTATCCACACGGCAGACTTACAGTTCATCGTAGCTTCGACTTCTGCCGATAAAGTAGAATTTAAGTTTGCCAATACTAGCACAGGACGTGGTATGCTATCAATTTGCCGACGACAGAAAGCAGCCACACACTCATCCAAGAAGGACAGCACCAAATAGCAGCATAATTCTCTCATTGTTATATGCTCTAATGTGCCTGAATCCGTGGCGAACTCCAAGAAACGCAAGCTTCTAGACAACCAGAAGCAGTGGGGATCCGATAGAAGTCGTTCAAAACTTTAACTACCTGGGAAGTTGTATCAGCGCCCGTGGGGTTGAAGATGAGATCACGAACTGCGTAGCAAAAGCTCGAGATGCTGTTGTTAACCTTCTCCACCTATGGCGGCGGCGCAACATCACTCTCGCACTGAAGGGTAGAGTGTACAATGCAGCCGTACGTTGGCTTTTATTGTACGCTTGTGAAACCTGGCCCCTAAAATCAGCGGACATAAAGAGTCTAGTTACATTCGACCATCGGTGCCTTCGCAGTTTGGCTCGGATCTGTTGGGAACACCGCGCAAGCAACGATCGTATTCGACGCCTTGTTTACGGCACAAGAAATGGTAATGAACCGCTCAGCACCGTTATTTCATGCACCAGGCTCCGATGGCTAGGATACGTGTTACGCATACCAACTCACCGACTCCCGCGGCGTGCGTATTTGCGCGCCAGGGGTGTAGATAGAAGAAGAGGGGGGCAAGCGATGACTTAGTCGTGAGGAATGAAGGCCCTCACTTCGGAGCTGGCCTCCTTTGGAGCGTCTCGGCTCCCTGGTTGGGGTCCGAAAGACGATGAACACGCTTGGCTGGCTACACTTGGTGACATGGCTAGGAGCCGACCTCAGTGGGGTTCGCGCTGTGAGTTTCTTTGTCCCTCCCCATTCATTTTAGTCTCCCCTGCAATCACGATCACACTTCTTAGCCTAAGATAATTTTGCATAATAACTTTTTGGTGCATTTTTGCCGGCTGGTAGCTTACCGGAACGATGCCCATCCGTTACCGGTAGTTCAGCTGGCATGCATCTGTTGCATTTTCTCGTTTTTTTTCTGCCATGTATTGCGGTACGGTAGCTAAGGTGTTTCCCACCTCTAGTTAATGTGTACAATGAATGAATGAGTGGGACGCAATGTGTCATGTAATCGGGGTGCAAACAAAGACGGCGAGTATGCTGCGCCTCATGTGTCATCCAACCTCGGTACGCTGCTGTGAACCATGATTACTCCAAGTTACGCTTCAGTCGGATGATGCAGAAGCCGTTGTGTTGCCGGGCACTCCTCTCCGAACTACCCCAAGCACTGTTCGCGTTTTTTCCCGGTGAAAGAAACGCAGACTAAACTCGTACGAATACCGTCATCAGTTACGGTATCCTACAGCTTCAGACTTCAAGAGAGCTAGAAGTTCAAACACACGACGGAACAATCAATCAAACTGTGGTTCAAAAATCATAAAAACTTGTTATCCGAAACACTTATAAAATGAATAGACTCCGGCCACAAATCGAAGACATGACGCTGCGCAAGCAGATCAACTTGTAAGGCAGCGGAAGCCAGTGACCACTCGTAAACCGGAACGACAACGAAAAGGGGATAGTAGATAAGTAACCACTGGCGCAATGGATGAGACAAGACAAGGCTCTGCGAAAGTTGCCGCTCGAGACGACAGCGGATCACAGGCGGCATCTGGTAACGAGCCTCGGCCCAGAACAACGGAGGAGGTATTTGTCGAGAAAGCAATCAATCAGACACATACGCCGCTAGCGAAACCCACAGGACTGAACGCGGGCCGAGTGATGCTGCCACAGGAGAACAAATCGCGAGCTTTCGAACGACTCATGGCCGGCCAGGATCGGATATAGTGAAGCGGAGATACGTGGTGGAAACATGGTGGCGTTGTTTAGAAACTCAATCTCGTAGGCACTTGGAATGGCCGGTCACACAAATCCTCATCCGCGTTGCGTCGTGGGAAGGAAACACGATCCAAATCTGTACTGGTTTGTGAATTGTCAGTTGCACATTCTTGTAGAAATACACGCTCTGCCCCCCCCCCACCGTGCCGTTTTTGCAACAGCATGTGCTGTCTCGCAGTATGCCGCTCAGAACCGGGACCCAAACAATACACTCTGTCAGCTGAAGGGAGGTCTAGGTTTTCAGGCACTTACTGTGAAGTCCACATACGAATTCAGCATTGTCCGTGGTTCTACGTTTTCGGTGCAACAACAAAAAACAAATGGTAGCTAACCCAAAGGACTACCGCAGTTCGTCGTCAGCCCAAGACGCATTAGCCTGCCATGTGCACTCGGCTCTGTCATCGTTGGACAATAGAATCATGTTCACTCGAGTCTGTTTTTGGACTACGGCAACGCATTCGGCTGTGTAACCCGGCGAATTACTGCTTAATGATCTAATCGATGCCGGAATACTTCCTTTCATGGTCCATTTTTGGGGGATTATTTTACTGGTCGGACTCAGGTTAACTGATTTGGAGATAGTAGGTCCTCGACCCTAAGCACAAACACCGGGGTTCTTCAAAGAGCTATTCTGTCACCATCTCTCTTTTCCAGCTATGTAAACTCAATACCAGTCCCAGGAAAGGCAGCCCCACTTAACTACGCAGATGACATTGTACTGCGCGTCAGTCAATAGACGACTGTCTCTTCAGTCAGGTTGTAAACTATTCTGAACGATCAAATTGAGTGTTGCCCGCCTGAAACCACGGCACTCCATGACGCGTTTCGAGGTTATTTCCTCTCATCAGATAGAGATAGCAGGCATCGAACCCGGGACCATTGAGATGTTAGTTGTGACCGCCACCCCTAACATCTCAATGGTCCCGGGTTCGATGCCTGCTATCTCTATCTGATGAGAGGAAATAACCTCGAAACGCGTCATGGAGTGCAGTGGTTTCAGGCGGGCAACACCCAATTTGCTGCTGCTTCATCAGCTACGGTCCTAGTGATCGAATGGCCAAGGTTCCCATCAATGGGAATCGCGGTCCACTTTGAGATTGCGCGTCCCAATCCATCCACACAACGTGTACTTCAAATTGACCTTCCAACCTATTCTGAACGATCTTACTAGTTGGTCAAAGGTATGCGAGCTGCCGTTCAACGTGTCAAAAAGCAATGCTGTCATTTGTTCACTGCACAAAAGAAATCGATATCAACATCTCAATCAGTGCCCTGAACTCAACATCGTTAAAGTATTTCGGTGTTATGCTAAACTATAATTTACCTTGGTCACACGGAATAAAACAAATTTTCGCAGAAGTCCGGAGGTTATCGTTCTACGCCTCACGCCTGTTAGCTTCCTCTGTCCCCCATGATTTGATCCTGCGCTTTGTCACTGCTTATGTTCTCGGCCACATTGGATGTACTGCTCATCATTAATTTTTCCTGGGCTGTTGCGCAAGGACTTTAGTCTCCAGGTAGTTGAAACACCTGTCGCGATGCAGCGGTGTATCAAAGCTGACCTGCATTGATATACTTGGATCCACTCATGTTGCTTCCCGCAAGAGACTAGCAACAAAAGTACTTGCCGACACGAACGGACATCACAGATTTTTTGGATTACCGTGTTGGATTCCAGTTTCCCTTCCGGAGTACTCTATTCTACGTGATTTTTCTGTATGAATTGTACACCAATATTTTCCTTTTGGTGTATTCAATCTGTGTAAAGTTGGTGCAGGTTCTCTGGCTAATTTCGGAGTTCACACTGTTTAGCCCAACTATCGTCTGCATCCGCCATCTTGAAATTGTTGCAGGCCTGGACACGTTCGCTGAATTGTGGGTATTACCGACATACGTAGCCGTGGAATCTAACCCACCCATCAAACTCCAACTGCGAGAAATCACAAGTTGGTTTTTGTTGCAACAATATATTACGTTGGTGCTTAAGTCTGAATCTCGACAAACTTAGATCGCAATGGCCCCTCTGAAGGCTCGCCGTATTCAGTAACCTAAGCGTGGTGTACTTTTCACGCCACCAGCAAAGCGAATAAAAACCGAGACCCCAAAAGAAAAGCGAACGTTTCCTCGACTCAAACTATACTCATCGCAGAAAAAAGTGATACATTGCTTCCTTTGGAATCACAACTGAATGAGATGAGAAATACGCTGGCACTATTTGAACCCCTCAAAGATTACTTGATTACGCTTGACTATCAATAACCCATTGGAGAAGACTGATCCTGTTATAATGGGAAAAACAAGGCAGCTACTTTCCTCTGTTGTCTCTGAAGTGCACGAACGAATACGTAGAGCACAAAATGTGATTGTTTTTAATGTTCCGCACAGGCTGTCTGGATAAAGTAAAAATAACGACACTAAATGCTTGTAATATGTCTAACTTTGACTGCAAATGCCAACGTTTAAAAAAGAGGACACCGGAACATTGTTGTCCAATCATTTTCAAATTTTTGAGCGAGGAAGTCGCGCAGCGATTCCTCCATTGTGGACCCTTTCTAGGCCAATGTAAGCAATTTAACGGCATTTTGAGTAAACCCGATATGACACCCCTACAAAGATCCGAATTTGGCACTGTGCTGCGAACACCGAAGAAAATATCTAGGCTCTTTGAGAAATCTCAGCCAAACGTCCAAAACACGAGTGCATCCAAGATGGATTCTAGATGCATTGATTTAGACATCGATAATCCAACAAAGTTGTCAACTAACTCCAAAACTGTCCTTCCTTGCTCCACTGAAACACCATCGACACAAGGAACGGATAAAGCGGGTTCTCTTATTCCTGACAACAACACCCATTATATCCAACTCCTCATGTACAAGGATTAAAGGAAAGTCTAAGTGGTTGGGACAGTGGAGTAATGACAACTGCTTGAATATATCACAACACGGTCCAAACCAAGAAGACACGTCCAAGGATAGACAATTTGATGTAATTCATAGTCTACTGTCGCCCAAAGACGACCTCTCCAATCCAGCGATCTGTGCCTTTAAAATACGTATGGACACTATATACTTGGTCGCACCCACAATTCCCTATCGACCAACCTCCTACAACCACCAGGGCAAACAACCTACCATGTTGAATAAGACCAATAACAACTGTCTTTTGGCTACTCCTAATTATTATCCTACACTCCACAACAATCACTGGAAGTGCACGGATAATGGAAGGACATCGACCAGTAGGACTATGTTACCACCTGCTCCCTTCCATGTTCCTTCAACCTCTCAAGCGGCTTCTTCCAACAACCATATTTTAGCGGCGACGGGAATGGACTCGCATCCATTCCCATCTCAGACACATCCCCTGGAGGTCAACACCTTGATCTCACTCTTCCTCCAATTTGTCCAGATGACAAAGCTAGTCCATTGTCAAACCAACGGCAACCTAAGCATGATGCCTCGGTTCCCGTCCTGCCCCAAACTGTCTCGATATCCACACATGACATACTACCCTTATCAACAAACGTCTAATGGCTAACTCGGACCCACCATACTTGCACTTACCTACCATGTGCACCATGCTAGAACGCAAAGATTCAGACGATCACACAACGAACAGCGACCATCCCCCAATACTTAATACATTTTCAGTGATTCTGATTAATGCCAGATCAAGAATCAAAAAATGCATATTATAAACACACTTGCACAGTTCAATGACCCACAAGAGCTCCTCGTCACTGAAACAGGATGTTCTTCAGATACACTTGACTCTACTCTGATGATTCCAAACTACCACCTATTTCGAAAAGATCGCTGCGACATAAAAGGTCGATGGTATATTAAATACCTACGCAAAAGATTTACAGCTAAACCTATAGACCACTCACAATTGGAAAATATCCCTGAAGCTATTTAGCTGTCGGTTGCGGGTGTCTCATCTTACACACTGCTCGCATGTTTCTACAACCCACCGAATGCGTCTAACGTGAGTATCACCAACATCACTTCTGCATCTGACTTCGCATCAGGGTTGCCGCACAGCCAGAAGATTATTGCCGGCGATTTCAACCTACCGAAAATACGCTGGTCATCCCACCCAACATCTAGCTTGCACGCCTCTTTCCTTTCGTCCATCAGAGCTGGGGGTTGGACGCAATGGATTACCAGTCCAACCAGGTCCGCCAATGTACTGGACTTAATATTCACATTGGGGATACCAAATCCACAGACCCAGATCTTAAACAATCTCCCTGGCAGCGACCATAAGATGATCCGACTCAGCTTCCAGATTAAAATGGTCACTAAACTCGCCTCTACAACGCCAGTTGCAACCCATAATATAAACTGGGAATTCTTTCAGCAATTCATTCGTTTCTCAGACAGGGGTGTACTTTTCCACTCTACCAGGGTGTACAACCCTGTGGAGCAATTCTATAAACAAATCCATCACGCTATAGCCCTCCTTGCTCCACAATATATTCATACCCCCCATGTCTCCAAAAATTCCGTCGAGCACTTAATCAGCGAGAAAACCAAAAAGTTAGCTGCAAGACACAGAAGGACCCATGACTTTTCACTTGTCTTACAAATGCATGCATTTACCACCAGAATCAAACATGCGCAATTAACACGAGGAAAAATTGCAGAACATACAGTCCTACGGACAAGTTGCAAAGCTAGTGAGCTTGTCAAAATACTGCGTCGTAGAACGAGTGACCGCTCTCCTCTAGTTACCGAAATTGTTGATGGCGTGGGTCACTTACTCCTTACCCAGCTGAAATATGTGAAGCGTTCAGCAACTTTTCTTGCCACTACCACGAGTCGCGAAGCTGACACGGTGCCTGTGTGCACAGTGTTCACCGAAACAAACCTCTTAACTACAGTCGATATCTCGGTCAACGCTATCCATCAAGTTACCAAATCAATCAGGCTACCTTCCAAGCTGGGATCTGATGGCATTTCAGCAACCACCAATAAAATAGGAAAACCTGCTATACCATTGCTACTGATAAGCATCTATCTTCACTCTATTGCAGGAATCTGGCCACTTTCCAGACCAATGGAAAGCCTCATTTACTATGCCTCGGCATAAAGGAGAGCCCAAACAAACGATTGCTAACTACTGACCAATCCACCACACTCCGATAACCGCTCGGCTATTTGAAGATGATGAAGTTTGTTGAGTATATTGGCCTGATCAACAATTCGCAGCATGGTTTTCTCAATAAGCGATCATGCACCACCTGTCAACTGTATTACCTTAATCACATTTCAGAAGCAATCAATTCCCGCTATGCAGTAGTAAGCTTGTTTCTTGACATACACCAAGCGTTCGACCGAGTACCGCATAAGCGACGGCTACAAAAGTTGGAGAACTTTGGGATCCGGGACGCTTGACTAGGTTGGCTATCGTCATACCTGAGTGATCGTCATCAGATAGTCACTTAAGGTGATTATCGCTCTTCCCCACGCTCAATCACCAGTGGAGTCATTCAAGGGAGCGTGCTCGGCACCTTACTCTTTTTGCTTTTCATCAATGATATCACCACATCTGTAAAACATGTAACATCATTTTTGTTTGCTGACGATATCAAACTGGTCTATAAGTTTTGGCGTGGCGAGCTTCACGGGACATTACTGCTCAATCAAGATGATCTACATTCCCTTGAATCATGGTGCTGCACATGGGTGATAAACCTCTCGGCTTAGAAATCAAGCATCATGACTTACGGCTGCGGTATCCCGAAGAATCTATCACCCGCAACAATGAACGCATCCCTACACAGTTGTCCACGCGAGATCTTGGCATTAGCTACTCGTCTACCTTCAGTTTCTCCTAACAAGCCCAATATCAAGTGTCACGTGCCAGACAGTCTATGTTCAATATATCAAACAAAATACACGCAACTCGTGCTAGAGTTAGGTTTTTCAAGCTACTCAGTCGTCCCTTCATCGAATACTGCAGCATAATATACGGAAATATGATAAAGAGTGACAGAATTGCTGTGGAGAACCTGTAGAGGTCATTTACTAAACATCTGATTGGTAAACACTCTGCTATGCGTTATCGAAAACGTTGCAATGAACTTCATCTCGAACCACTTTGGATTCGACGACTGAAGCACAACTTGTTGCTGCTTTTCGACATGTTAGACAAAAAGACCTATTGCAACCTCCCTGCACTCAATTTACAACATTCCTCAACTCGAGCGCTTCGCAACAAATTGAATATACCGAAGGCTAAAATGAATGTCCGCTTTAATTTCTTCCTCGTCAGATACAGCTATCTGTGGACTAAACTACCAATAGCACACAGGTCAGGTGACAAGGTGGCAACGGTTAGTAGCAGACTCGCCAATTACCTTGATCTGACTACCCTAAGCTCTATATACACATGGGGAAAATCCCTCGATGAGTTATTCCATGAGGGGCCCATAAACATATAAACACCAATGTTTTGATAACTAGGCTTTAGCCTCAACCATCCGGTAGAATGTTAATACATGAAACGCATATCCCAATACTCCACTTATACATGTCACCCACACAATAGCATGGATTCTTCTGTACAAATTGATCTGTGTCGCTGTAGACACAGTTTCTCTCATCAAGAGAAATATACGTATTATTATTATTATTATTACTATAAGTTACCCCTCCATTGTGTTATATATGAATATGTGTCAGCCTCTTCAACGAGACAGAAGTACAAATCCATGCATATCCGTATACGAGCGTACCGTTCGTCACTTATCGCCTACCTAACGCGAATTTCGCTAAACCAAAACAAACTTGTCCAAAAATTAAAAGCTCGGTTTGTGCTATGATGGTATTATTCTCTTACAATTATTCATCCACTTTTTTGAATTTAAATCTGTATCTCCGAAAGCGTGTGTGGTACGGCTACATACTCACCCATTCTGGGTGCATCATACACCTTGACGACTTGACTTGATTCCACAAGAGTGGCCATAAAACCTCGCCCGAAATTCACACCCACAACCGCGCTGCTAACCTCTAAGGCCCTCATCATTTTTGGATACTAACACGCAGTCTCATCTTAGTAAGCTGGCTATGGTTCCTACTAGTCAGGTTTCCACTCATTGGGACATCGTTATAATAACAGCAACATGCTTGACTACCAAAATTACTGATGCTGAACTAGACTTGACCAGTATGTTCCGAAGTACAACCAATCCTGCAGAGGAGGCGGAGTGCTCCTGTATTACAGATCCGACCGGATGTTAATATCATCGGTGATCCAGAAACACATTTTATCGATTCTCTTTGGTGCTGCATGCACATAAGGTGTGGTGATGTGTGTTTACTAGCAAGAATTTACCGCAATCCAATGTCCGCCCTGGAATTGGATCACCGCCTAATTTCTGCTAGGAAGTTTGAACTGGTACAGCTATACAGTCACTTTATTTTGGTTCTGGACTTCAACATGCATGCATTCAAAGTCTCCGGTTCTCCCAGTGAACAGCTCGAGCCAGACTTGCAAGATGCAATTGCCCATGTATCTCTATACAACCATTTCACCTCCCCACGCGATTCAGAACGGGTGGGGAACCATTTGCTTTAGACCTTGTGCAAGCCAACGATGAACAAATTATCGACACCGAAGACGCACCGCTTGCCTGCAGCGATCCTACGACAAGCTCTTCTACTACATCTGCTACGTTGAACACACCTGTGAAAACAACGAGGAAACCCACGTGGTTATCCATTACGACATCCTGTTCAAGCTGGTTCAAGCAACCAAGTGGTCATCCTTAGCTGAGAAACCTCCAGACCTCGCCTGAAGTTTGTTTAGCACCCAGTTCACCTGGTTAGAGGCAAATGCATCGGTAGCCAAAGTCTTCTTACCGAAAGCAACTGAAGTCCTTCTTGAGGAACAGGACCCGAAAACGCATGTCTATAAGGACTTGGCCTGGTGCGCTTATGAAGCATCTCCGAGTGTACAGGCCTGGGGTGCGTAGCTAACGCAACAAAATGCTTGTGTTAAATTGCAGTATTAATCCTAAGCGGCTCTACAGCATCCCAGTTTTGGATGCAATAGATTGTCTGACGCTTACTACATAAAAGGCGACCAATGTGTTTTGGCAACCGTTTACGGACACTTTTCAGAGTGAATCATCACGTCCCCGTGCCTGGCACAGCTCCATTCGACTCAGGGTTAACTTAGGTGTCGTTTACTGCAGAAAATATGATTGCGTATACATAGCCCTCCTGGCGTGGACCACATTAGACCGAGGGCATTAAAGATAGTCACCATGTACATCGCCGAACCATTAGTTCGGTTCTTTCAACGACGCCTTAGTGAACTGCAGGTTCCCACAATGTGGAAAAGTGAAATAGTTACTCTTGCTTGCAGCAGTGGGATTAGTGCGGAGCCATCGAAGTACCTTTCAGTCACTTTTCCCCCAGTGCTATCTAATCTTATGTAAATTATTGTCGCAGAAACACTCTTGAGATACTTTGAAAGTAACCACTTCATTGAGTCACCATTTCGCTGAAATCTGCCATGCACTGCGAACTTTTTGCTATTCCTAGCAAGATGGACTGAATCAATTGATGCTAGAGTAAGAGCCGATGTCGTATACGTAAAGCATTCGATCGCCCGTACTACAACCATCTTCTTCACAAGTTTTGGAGCTATGGAATCGGTGACCCTATCTTAGATTGGGGTTGCAACTTCCTCATTCAAGATCAGCCGAATGTGAGAGTCCGCAACGCCAACTCCGGCCCAGTACGGTGCACCCCACGGATGGCTATGTGGACCACATTTATTCTTTCTATTCAGCAATGATATTGCTAGTGTTTTCCAGTCGAACTTTCTACTATTTGCAGAGGACGTTGTAGGACTAGTCTATACTAGCCCGACAGTGTTCTCGCTGGGGTGGGGATACCAGAAAATCAGAAGAACGGACACAATGGATTGTATTCGAGAAAGGCTACTATCGAACGAAAAGCGAATGAAGCGACGAGAACGTACGTCAGTATCGGAACTCACTTTGGAAACAAGTGGTGAGCCAGATGTAGGTCGGAATGGCCGTAGAGTCAGCATTAAAATAAAAACCAAAAACAAAAATGTACAAGATAAGAAATATCTTTTTGGCTACTACAAACTCAAGATCTGGCCTGACATAAAGACAGTGGACTACCACCCAGCACTGTAGGGAGATCTAGTTAGGTCCCATACACGGTCATTCGAAAACCGAATTAGTTTAACTTTGTTACCTGCAAAGGTTGGAGCATACAAAATGAGTTTATTCATGAATTTTAACCGAGAGAACAGCTGCAACATGCTACGCAGGAAAGCGACCTGGGATTAAACGTTCAGGACTACATTGGCTGCTCTACACAGGCCGAGTCAGTCAGCACCTTGGCCCCATAAGAAGGGTATTTTCGAGAAGTTCTAGTCACCTTTCTTTCTGCAAATATTGTACACTTACGTGAGTCTCCAAGAGGAGAACGCAATCTAAGCCTGGCGGTACTGAAGCAAACACGATGTTGTTACGCTTGAAACGCCGCAACCTATGGCGACGAAAACTTTAAAGCAATGGATCACCTCCACTAGTGACGCAGACTGCAAGCTCTAGGCTTGTACAGCGGTGAATACTGGCGCCTGCGAGGAGACATTATTATTATGGTGTACCAAATACTGAGTAACCCAAATCACGCCTGTCGCCATCTGTCGCGTGAGCCACATTATCAACCCAATAGGCCAATAGCTCAAACTGGCCACGCGCTATAGTCGACTTGCTCGCCAACAAAACGTTTTATCACTTCGGGTATCCAGAACATGGATTACTGTTCTCTTTCAGGTTATTATCACCCCACACAAATGCTTTTTTAACAATGATTAGACTATACTCCAGCTCATTTACATTACGTGAAATCGTCTGTTTCCGTCGAAAGACGACAAAACGCAACCCAAACAGTGTGCTCGTAGGCCATCTTCGTTAAGTAGCGGTGAGGGAACTGCATTTGTTGTTATGTGACTAACTCGGTTAGTCACCTTTCATGTCATTTTAAACTTTGTTTTTATAATACTTACTCCGGTCAGCCTACGGAACATGCCAATCACTCGTTTTGTTGTCCGCTACAATTCATTGTTCATTGATATCCCATTAATATTGCATTGAAACCCAGCCCTGTGCAGACGTTCTGACATCCGAGGTTTTGAAAAATGGAAACTTGGCAACCTGAATCGGAATCCACGACCCAAATACACCCAAGTTCCACTTGCTTATGTCGTTCCTTGTATATCAAGGAAGTGTTGCATCGCAATGCCTGGGCAACCATGTGAAGAGTTTACATGAATGCTATAAGTGGTCCCAATGGTTACGGTGCCTTCCGACATCTTCCAGAGCAGTCTCAGGTGCAGTGTTCAATTCCCTTGGTCCTGAATGTTTGGAATTACTCTCCTCAGCTGGCTCAACTCAGCTCAACCTGGCATCCAATGCAGCCAATACCAATGGAATGTCCACAAAACGGTTTTCATTAGGTCGATCCGCACTGATGTTTGTGACAAGCGTCATTCTCCCGACCGAATGAGACAGTCACTGCAGTTATTTCATTCTTTTATCCGTCTGGTTTGATAAGTATTCTGGAACTGAGTGTTAGGGTTATGCGACACTAGCCACAGGCAGTCTAATTCCCAAGCGCAGTGACGTGCTTGTCATTGGCTATGGACTCTTGGCGAGCTAAATATTTAGCCTCTCTCTCTCTCAGCTCTCATATCACCAGGTTCACCATGTGTTTGAGTAGAGGTCATGCTCGGTTAACTGGCAACCAATCATCGGAATCCTACACACGAAATAACAGGCCTTCTGCAAAGGCTGCCAGGGTATCCTGAACATATCGAGGATCTGGCGTAGGCTTGCTGCTCAGCAACACAGGCTGAGCACAGTCTGTTCAAATATATGTGACATTCCTCATTTGGTTCCACTTGCGATAGGAAATGGATATTTTAATTATCTTGGAGTTGCCTAATCAATATTTAACAGAATGCTTACACTTAGTCTGGGCTGTCGCGAACTCAAGCTTTTCAGATTTGATTAATCCACTTAAATAAAATGTGCTCCAAAAACCAGCATTAGTGTAAATCCTTTGATTAAATTGATATCCTGGCTAGATCAATGCCCTAGCCAATGAAACTCTGAACGGACTCCGCTTTCTATCCAAAATATTAACCTTCCGAGAATCCTTAAGCGATACCTTTAGAACTCAGTGTCTCCACTTCATTTTGGTCGACGTTGAGCTGGTCTCGATTTGGTGGCCCGTTTGTCCTGTCTGATTTGGTGACAACCCTACTAAACTTGGTGTTCAAACTCCGTAATGCGATAATGAACGGAAACCGTGCTTCTAATGACATGAACACTCTGCTGTTGTGGTGGACATATTCCATCACCCATACCAAAAACCCTGTTCCAATCTACTACCTACCAGGTTTTCGGAGATCGCACCTATGACACTATGGATTCACACAATGAAGAATTCACCACAGACTGCAACACCTTCAAAGATACAGTAAAGGATTTGGACTATCGTCTTGCTAATGTGATGGGTAAAGCCATGGATGACTGCACCTCTGCAGAGCAGTTCTTGAAGGTAATCAAATCCTTGATATTGGTTTGATTTTATGCCAGTTTACACTTTATGGGATTGTGTTTTAACGATTTTTGTGAAGACAGCCTGGATCAACCACGTACCTTACATTCTTATCTATCTTCATTCACCGACCTGTGCACGGAGTTTCATCAAATGACCTAATCTGAAACAGCTGAGATCCAAAAGGTCCCTTAGTCATGGTGGTGTTGACAGGTGGAAAACCGTTCGAGTGCATAATCAACCGTCATGAAGTGGTTGCTTCTGCGCTGCTTGCGTACATATGCATTATGACAACGTTCATGAAACTCCTGTATCGTCACCACTCAATCGAAGACAGCCGGTAGAACTAGGAGTTGTCGCTTGGAGTCTGTCCTCAGGACCTAAATCTCGAAGTCTCGGCTGCAGGCGCTTTGGTCATATAAAAAGAATATGGTGGCAATTAACATATAGAGTTGCGCACTAACTATGCTCAAACGTTAGGTCATGTTTGTCCCACATGATGATAGGAAGTTGAGTTTACTGGTGCATCGGAACAGCAGTTAGGAGTCGATGGATCGCGTGTACCTCCGGTGCACTGTGTTTCTCTGGCAAATTGAATCGCACTTCGGACAAAGAAGCTGATAGAGGTAATGTTACAACACAGTTATGTTGGGCGCGCCGGTAGACTGAAAACTCGCTTCCAAAGAACCACTGCATGAAAAAGGCACCATTTTCAACTAGATCTTTCAGCTTAGGAATGATAACGAATTGGTAGAGGAGTGTTTTCTCACTTTTACTATTTCACTTTCCTGTTAATTGAGCCAGGTTCTATCTGTAATATTTTCCTAAATAACCTACAATCCTTAAAGCTAACACGGTTGTTTCAGTTCAGGTCAGTGCAGTTGATAAACCGTAATCCGGGTACCAAAGTGTCGTGGATGCAGTTGCCATGACTCGCTTCGCCAGATTGGCAATAAGGAACAATGTTAACTAAATGTGGTTGGACTTAAATATAGTATTTTGCAAAATATAAGCAAGGAAGTGCTGATTGAAACTAGTCGCATTGGAGTAGGAACCTTTAAAAGCAAGAAAACGAATTCAGGGGCAGCGCTGACTCCTTCAATGCATCACATCCGATAGAGTCTCTAACCAATGGGTTGGGCTACCAAGAGGCCCCCATCCAACTGGCGGACCTTAGCATTGTTCACCCTGTGTTCCCATCAGATACGTGCAATACCGCGTGAGACCCGATGCTCAAAGACCGCCAACCGATTGATGTCTTCCGTACGAAGTGGTCAAGTCTCAGATGCATATAGTAGCACCGACCATATCGCAGTTGTTCCCAGAAGTGCAGCTGTGTTACACCCTGAAGCAAAGCATCCACGAACTCAATATGAATCCACATTTAAGAGGGTCTTACCACCAGATGATCTGCGGAAGCTGTCCTGCAAACGTTTACGTCTCTGCGCAACTATAGCTCACCTGCTGTCAATACTACCCGCCCAGAAGCAAGGGAAGCAGTGTCACGACAACCAAAAGGACCTTTGGCTCAGTCCTTTTGACAGTACCACTTCACCCTGTACTGTTAAAAGTCATGGAGTTCATCATTGCTGAGGCATTGGTATGCTATCCGAAAAATTGCATCATTGCGCCCGAAAAACACGGCTTTCATCGAAAGCGATCGTGCACAACAAATTTGCTAATAGGCCGGACTAGTTGGACCGGGTCAACTGACGCTAGAGAAAATGTTCATGTGGTCTACTTGGTCGATTATAAATACCAAAAACAATCGTGGCCCTAGAACAGAGCCCTGAGGCACACCACATTCGAGATGTAAAGGGTCTGCTAAGGAGTTTCGTATTCGAACCACCAGCTACCGTTGTAGGAGAAAGTTGACTATCCAGACTAAAAGGTGATCACCGATGCAAAAATACTGCAGCTTGCCCGGCTTATCGAACTATCTTCACGTGGTGCCGGCTGGGTGTTTCGGCATTATCCAGTTCTAGTGCAAGATTCGATGGCAGTGTTCCGGGACGTGGTGGGTTTTCGCCTGGCAAGCGTTATTCCTATAAAAAGCCACATATGTCCGCTTAACAACACTGCGCCTTGGTGGATGGGACTCGGCACTAAATAAAGTCGCTGTCCTTTGCTTCCCCTCTCTGGAGCATTGTAATCCTTCAGCTTGACGCTGAATTACTGGGAGTATGGGGCCATTATTTGACAGCCATCCAAACCGAGAAATTGGTCACTTGCTGCTAATGGGCGCGATGCCCTGGATACGCCCCGCTGCCTTGCGGGTCAGGTCCCTATGACCAGAGGCTCCGGGTGGGTCCCCCTACGTCAACCTCTTCCTCGGCCAGGGCAACCGGGAAGCTGTGTGTCCACACAACACAGGAAATGATGGATTTACAACTCTCTGCTTGCGTCTCTCGCTCTCTGAACTCTCTCTCTTTGGCCAAGGTGCTGGCGGCCGAACAAGCTAAACCACACTCTATCTCACCGCAAACCACTTTCTTCGTTCCAGGTTTATTTAATTCTCCAGGTCTTAGCAGCCCCCTCAAGTTTGCTCTGCAAAAGTGCATTGCAAAAAGCGGTAGCTTTAGCCTCCTCAATGAACCGCTCAAATCCGATCGCACACATTCCAATACCAACAGAAGGGCTTATCTTGCATCCCGCTCGCTCTTCAAGCTAGCTACGTTCAATGTTCGAACGCTCATGCAGATTGGTTCGCAAGCTGTCCTTGCGCGCACCTTGGAAACCCTGTTAATGGACGTGTACTACCTAAGTGAAACCCGTTTACAAGATTCCAACACAACGCTGCGATTGCTCTCACCATCTCCAAGTTCCAATTGTACATTCACTTTGCACTTACCTGGAGATGCGACAGCGGCAGCCTCTGGTTGCACTGCTGTAGGAGTTGCATTAAGCGCGCGTGCTGAGGCAGCGCTGATTGACTGGTTCCCAGTCAACAGTCATCTTTGTGTAGCCCGCTTAGAAAGCTCATTAAGAGCTTCCAGTCACTGAAACAGGAGGTTCTGCCTATTCATTATAGCGGCGTACGCTTCAACGGACTACAGCCCGCACGAAGCTAAAGACAAGTTCTACCGCCCACTCATTGACCTACTCCGCAAGAAACGCCGCACGCACATCGTGCTACTCGCCGGTGACCTAAATGCGCAGGTCGGTAGACTAGAGGTTCATCAGCGCAAACCTGGGGGTCAACCTAGCCACAGTACTCGTAGAACGGACAGCGGCGATCGACTTCAACTGTGCGCCGATCACGGCTTGTTCCTCTCCTGCACCAATTTCCGACTTTCCTGGCGCCAATGAGCTACTTTGCGACTTCCGGCGCCTGGTCAAACTTGGACACAAATTGACCACATCGTTGTTAGTTGCCGTTGGCGAGGCTGTATAACGGACTGCAGGTAAATATGATACACGTACCTGACTTCGAATCATGCGCTCGTGTGTGCTAACTTCGTTCTGCGCTTTGGAGGCACGCAACAGCGTTGCCGGAAACGTTTTAACACATACAAGCTCACCGCCCCAAATGTTCTTGGCGCATTTCAGAACTCACTAGGCTCCAACCTAGGTTCTCTATCAACCGATCTTGAGACACACTGGGTACTGATCCAGAGCGCCTTAGGTAAGTCCGCTACCCTGGTCTGTGGCTTCACTAGACGATCTGCTGGTTATTGGACCACTGCACAGTCTCACCAATTAATGGAACGTCGTCGAATAATTCCCCGCCGGAGTTGAGTACAAAGCACTACGCGGAACCACTGGTGCTGCGCTCAGACTGCTCCTCAAGAAAGATCATAAGATGTGGTGGACACAGCGCGTCGTTGAGATGGAGCGGACAGCCTCATCAGGAAACTCCCGCAAACTCTTCTAACTTATTCGCTCCACGGAAAGAAGAAGAAGATCAGTAGTGAGTGAGGTTTCGCATGAAAACGACGGTGAACTAATTCACAAGTGTTACCGTCATCTGGTAAGGTGGGCAGAGCACTTTGAAGAGCAGTTCAACTGGACAACTGCGCAACCGAGTTCACAGTGCTCCCTGATGCGTGCATGTTTCTCCACCGAGAGTGGCTGAGGTTTCCAATGAGCTTCGCCTACCAAAGCACCACAATTCACCTGGCCCAGTTGAACTTCCTCCTGCCCACTTCAAATATGGAGGTCCTGCTCTCACTCGCGAACTGACATTATTCCATCAGATTTCGACTACTGAAACCATTTCATTCGACTGGAATTTACGGGATATGGCACCTGTTTGCAAAGAAGAGATCGAGTCATTTGCTCCAACAATCGTGGCATCAGTCTTATTTGTGTCGCATCCAACCTGCTTGCTGCCCTACTCTTACGGAGGCTCAGTTGCGTATGGGAACAGCACCTGCCTGAACAACAAGCTGGATTTTGCCCGGGTCTCGATTGCGTTGATCACATATTTACGATCTGCCAGATACTTGAACATCGCCATACGTTCCGTCGACCAACTTTAGTCATACCATTAGATATTCGATCTGCTTTTAACTCTGTTGACAGAGTGGCTCTTTGGGACTGCTCAGTGATGAGGGTGGTACCTGAGAAGTACATCAGCATTCTCCGTGCAATTTACCATCAAACTTCGGGCAGCGTACAAATATACGGAGTTATTTTGCCCACTTTCAGTATCACTAGCGGTGTTAGATAGGGTTGCCCAGCCACTTAATACTTGTTCAACTTCGCCATGGACGAGATCCTGTATACTGCCCTGGAAAGCTCTGAGTCCGGCGGTGTTGAAATTCTCCCTGGTGAACGCCTTCGGAACTTAGAGTACGTCGATGACATCGCTGGGATTTGCGAGTCCTCCTAAGCCGCCCAGAATGTGTTGCTTAGACTGGAGATATTCGCTTCCCAATTTGGGTTGAACTTTGCCCCTCCCAAATGTATGGTCGTGTTACAGAACTGGCCGAGTGCATGTCCTTCTCTCACCATTTCGGGGAATCCACTGGAAGTGGTCGAAAAATTCGTTTATCTTGGGAGTTGTCTTAGTACTGGCGGTTTGACAGATAAGATCTACCTGCGTGTCTCCAAGGCTAGAGTCGCTTTCGCTAAGCTTTATCACTTGTGGCTTTGTCGTGACCTCAGCCACACGCTCAATGGGACGAGTCTATAATGCTACGGTACGAGCGATTCTGCTGTATGGCTGTGAGGCATGTCCCGTTCGCAAAAGTGATGTTCAGCAGCCATCTGTCTTAGGTCACCGCCGCCTGAGAAGCATTGCCGGTGTGTGATGTCAGCATCACCTCAGTAATCAGGAAGTCTGTCGGCGAGTCTTCAAATCTAACGAACTCTGCCGACCGATTGACAATATCATTTCATTGTGATGGCTTCGCTGTATAAGCATATGCTTCGCATGCCTACCCAGTAGCTACTACGACGAGCCTTATTTGCGCGCACAGGCGTGGGGTGGAAGTAACAAAAAGTAGGGCAATCCAACACTTGGATCCAATGCATTAAGACGCAAATGTTGAAGCTGGCTGTTGTCGGGCGTTCCCGACTCCCGGGTTGAGGGCCAAGGGACCCCGAAGATATCTGGTTGCAATTGCTGGATGATATCGCTAAGGACCGCAGGCAATGGCGCACTTACCGTGAGACTCTTCTACCCTAATAGTAATTTTCGGTTTCACGCTATCCTTTATTTTTCTTTTGTGTTGTGGCCCCCAGCCGATTAAATTGCAATTGCTATAGTGTTGTATATATATATATATATATATATATGAAGAAGGTGTTGCGAATCCAAGGCAAATTCGATCGATGCGAATTCCGTGAACTACTCAAAAGGGCGGTTTCTTAGATACTGGAGAAGGCACAATTGTATGCGGAATAGAAACACCATGAGTATGTTCCCATTCAATTTACTAATCCAGGCCAATAAGGCGGCGTATGTGGTACGTTTGCTTGCGTGATGAGTAATCTTGCATTTCAGAAGTAGATGTTGCTTGAGCTCCCCTGTGTGGATGCGCCTGATGTGAATGTTGACAAGGTGCCTACCTGTCCATTACCCACTACCTCGTCCATACTGGCTCCAGGAGACAGTTGGTCGTCGCTGGAGGGGACGGAGTGCATTGTCCTCGTGACGGTGCTAGGCTCAAGGAGTGGTTCCATGCATTCAGTGTGGAGCGGACTACGGTCCAGCCACCGCCTCGTGTACGTCTGGTGTGTATGAATTCCCAATTAGGCCGGAATGCTTCCGTTCTGCTTGTTGAAGGAGTGTGGGCCGGCTCCGTTGATGAAACGTGGCTCCCATCCGCATGCCTCCCGGTCTTATTCCTTCGGGTTTACACCGGATATGGGGTGTGTGGATGGAACTATGGGTGGTGCAGCGCAAGCCACCCATGGTCCCTCTGTAGGCGCAGGCGTCTTGTGACTGTCCCCATGGACGTCACAGTGACAGGCAAATCCGGATACGGACGCCGCCAAATCATCAATCATATGTGCCCCATGCTGAGGCTGATGTTGCATTCTTGATGCTTCTTCACCGCAGTTGGGCTAAACCAACTTACACTTAAACTAGGTCTTTTTAAGCTGGATAAATTTCATTCCGCTTTATTTAGTTTATTCTGCCTCCCTGAATAATGTTCTATTAACTGGCCACGTTGCTTACACTAATTGCGCTTATCTTCGGTAATTTTGTTGCGTTTGTAGCATTTTAAGTAACTTGTGAACATTTCTTACTTATCACGGATTTGTTGCTAACCAAATAACTTCATATGGTGATTTTGCGAAGAGTTATGCCACCGTATCTGTATGCATTATTGGATTTATTTTATTTCAGCTTGTCGTTTAAATGAATGGCTGTTGTTTGATATCCCTGGTATGGTTGCGCTTGATGTGTATGTTGACAAGGTGTCTACCTGTCTATTACCCACTACATCGTTCATACTGGCTCCAGGAGACAGTTGGTCGTTGCTGGAGGGGACGGGGTGCACGGTTCTTGTGGCCGTGCTAGGCTCAAAGAGCGGTTCCATGCACTCAGTGTGGAGCGGATTACGATCCAGCCACTGCCTTGTGTGCGCTTGATTCCCCAAATGTAGCGTGCTTGTGTTTGCCTGTGAAGGAGTGTGGGCCGGCTCCGTTGATGAAACGTGGTTCCCATCCGCATGCCTCCCGGTCTTATTCCTTCGGGTTTACTCTGGATATGGGGTATGTGGTTGGAGCTGTGGGTGGTGCAGCGCAAGCCATCCATGGTCCCTCTGTAGGCGCAGGCGTCCTGTGGCTTGCCACAGTGACAGGCAAATCCGAAACCGGATGCCGCCAACCATATATATATATATATATATATATATATATATATATATATATATATATATATATATATATATATATATATATATATTCTCGCTCCGATTAAACATAATGTGCTGGTGCCCCATCATGCTGCAACCATATGATACTGCGAACTTCGTCCGCCTCCAACTGTGGCAATACGCAAGTTTAGAGCGATTGCTTGTATGACGATGCTAGCAAAATTAAGGGTTAAGTAATATAAAACAACGTACCGGTCACGTTCCTGGAAAAGCAAAACGGTCCAACGATTTTCTGACCAGTAATTCCAGCCCAGACCATCAGCTTGGCGCTATACTTGACACGTGACGCTGTGTATCTGCGTGGATTTGAACTAGCCCAGAAATATTGTTTGTTCGTTCTATGCAAATGGAAAACGGATTTATCCGTAAGTATAACGGAGTGAATACACATGTGAGTCAAAAATCAACGGTAAAATGCATTCCGTTTATGCGGATCGTTTGGATTCTATCTCTGTAGCTGTAGTGTACGAAACCGTCGAAGATTGCGTTCTTTCAAAAGCTTCTGAACCGCGCAGCAGGTGGTGTCAAAATGCTTGGCGGTTCTACGTATGCTGAGTTTTGGCCTTTCAGATATTTCACGTACCACGGTGCAAGCTGCAAAATCTGCGGTACTACTGCGACGCCGCCGGGTTTTCTTATGTCACATACACTCCTAGGTTAGTGGAATTTATGCACCAATTTAAGCACGTAAAGGCTGCTGACGGATCGCTTTCCAGCGTTTAAAGTGTTATATTTTCGAGCTGTTTTGGCGGCGTTTGTCACATTGGTCATACAGGTGAATAACTTGAACGCGCTGAGCCTCAGGCACACTACGCCACTTGGTTGCATGAACCTCACCGACGGGAGTGTAAACCCGTGTTCCGTTGCTGAGACGGCTACCAACTGAGGAATAGCAAGAATTCCACCGCTTATCTTGGTCCGCGAAATATTCTGTCCTCAAACACTGAGCAGTATGTATCGATCGTTCAATTATCCGTAGCCTGCGCTTCATTGAGTGCAGCGCCGTGCAATTTGGCTTAGGCAGACACCGCGTTTGTGTGCGTAGCGCTTCGTGTGAGAACCGATTGGACCTCCGGACTGCCGTTAGAATTCCTCGGGGTTTTCTCAGGGTGCGCAAGGTGCGGCAATGTACGGTAGACAAATCCCGAACGTCCCATACACAGGCAACACAGTTTTCGGATGCATATGGCCTTTTCCTGCTTCTATTTATTTTTATTATCGGAAGTAGTCGTAATTAGGTCGTGTGACTGACACAATAAAGCTTTGTGGTCAAAATTCCGCAGAAAGAATACTATCTCATTTCTCACAGAGTGAGCACGGTATCGAAAGGCACCAACTGTAAGCTACACCTTTGCTTGGAATTCGAGTGACTCGTAAAAGCTCTCGGGTCCAAACAAGAAAAGAAGCCGTGACTCCGGTACTTGACAATACCCGGGCAGTTTCGAAACAACCGGTCTTCAGTATATCCAACGAAATGTAAACGTTACTTGCCACCGTACACAAAGGGTCACAGAATACCATGTCTACGATCGAACTATGACCTTACTTTTCTTAACTAAGTTAACACTTGGCTCATTGGTTTGCTGTACAGCGTATGAAAGGGAATGCGATGGGCTAGGCACTTGGGGTGGATTGACTCGGTCAAACCTTGGAGGTGAGAGGAGGATGGAGATGCGTACCCCTAGGGCGGGAGGATGAGCCAAGTTTGAGGTGTGTGGGTGGAGTGGTCCGGACGAGTTGCAAGTGTGAACGAACGGTTTCCACAGTGAGAGGTGAGTTGAAATCGATATAAGATCACATGGAGGATAATCGGTAAGTCGGCGTTCATCAAACGGGGCAGATATCTACTTTGATCACCCAGACTGAGATCCGACGTGCGTTTTGCGAATTACATAATAGTTACGTCGGCTGGCAGGGCACCTTGGCACATAGACTGGGGAGCGGCTCGGTGGTAGAAGACAAGACTTAAATCGTGTTATTCTTCTTGTGACTTACATAACACTTATGTCGGGAGGGCATGTAACCATGGGGCATAGAGTGGGTAAACAAATAGTTGATGGAATCCAGTTAGCTTGTATTATCCATCTTGCGAATTGTGTAGTAGGTTTACCGCTAACACCGACATTCGCATAATTTATCGAATTGTAACTAGAGTATGTTACGAGCTCCGCTCAAGCAAACCATATCTGGAGCGGCTTCTGTTTGCTTCTCAACAAATAACGCACTGTGTCGCATGATCTTCGAATTGTACCAGACTAGGGTGTAGCAGGCATAAGACATTCACAAAACCCTAATCTTTCTACTTTCCTTTCGCTGACGTCAACCCAGTGTACGCGCTATTCTGACTTGACCATCGTCACGAACACGTAAAGTTTCTGTGACACTTCCGATGGCTGCATCAACAACTTGTTCTTCAACCGTCTTGTTGTGCCACATGCATGCCCTATAAATCTATGTATTCAGCCAGCCAAACAAGACAAGCTTTTTAATTATCAATCTGAAGTCGCGGTTATCCGATTCTAACGTCTCTCTGGTAGCGCAACATTCTTTCCTCGTCTGAATTGCAGCTGGCAACAAATAGGTGCGATAGGTCTTAAGCTTGGCGCAATACAGGACCGTTCCATGAGGGTTTCCTTTGTGCTACGCTTTTAGGCCGTGTTGGTGCATGTTATCTTTACCCCGCGACCGCTTCTATGCATTGCGGTAATAAGATCACTGAAATGAACTCGAACGGATAATCGCAATGCCTATACAAAGGAAAAAAACCAACAAAAGCGTGGCGGTCAACACCACCCAGATTGCTGAAAACACCGCCGAGCAAAGTCAATAAAAACGATCAAGCGAACCACCAATTTGAGGAAACCAACGGTAAGCCAGCGATGGCGTTATCGTCAGACCGAAACTGTGATGACACCAGAAACGACACTTAACAGACAATGCGATTAAGAGAACATCACATCAGAACACTAGTCAAGCTTTAATCGAAATAAAACGAAGCTTGCAACTATGAACATTGGTGTAAGCGTGCTTAAATTTGTTCCTCTAACGATACATTGACATGTGGCTGGCGCAGTCGGTCCTGATGCAACGCAACAAGCAGTAGAAAATGGGTCCCTATCATCATCATCAGCATTACACGTTAGCTGCAGGTGGCAAACACCTCAGCTATTGTGCCGCAATACAAAGACAAGAAAAGCAAAACAAACAGTGGCACGCCCGCTGAGTCTCCAGTAACGGATGGACATGGTTCCGCAGAACTAACAGCTGGCTGTCATAAAAGAGAGTCATATTATGCCTAACAAGTGAGATCGTGATCGGATGGGGATGCTAAGCAGGAGGGGGATGGACAAAGGAACTCACAACACAAACGTCATTGGGGTCGGCTCCAAGTCATAGTAGCAAGCGTGTCCAACCAAACGTGTTCACCGTCCTTAGGACTCCAGACAGGTAGTCGGGATGCACCAACCGACGCCAACTTCGAGTGAGGGTTTTCATTTCTCTCGACCAAGTCATCACTTGGCCTCCCCTCCTGCACTTCCAACCGCACCCCCGGCACGCAAACAATTCAATTCGCGGGAGTCGGTGTGCTGGCATGCGCCACACGTCGCCCAGCCGTCAGAGCCTGGTGCGTGATATAATGGTGCTGAGCGGTTCACTCGCTCTTCCTGCACCAAATACGCAATGCCGAACACGCTCATTGTTCACGCGGTGCTCCCACCAGACATAAGCTAAGCTGCAAATGCAGCGATGATCGAATATGAGGGCCACTTTATGTCTGTCCACCTGATGGGCCAGGATTCACAACCATATAGGAAAGTTGAACGGACGGCTGCGTTGTAAACTCTGCCCTTCAGGGCGAGAGTAATGTCGCGTATGCGGCATAGGTGGCGGAGATTGGCAAAAGCACCTGGAGCTTTTGCTATACGGTTCGTAACCTCATCTTCAATCCCACGGGTGCTAATATAGCTGCCCAGGCACTTGAATTCCTGAACGACTTCTAGCAGATCACCACCAAGCGTTAGCGCAGGGTTGGGTCCCTGCCAATCTTGGAGAAGTACTTTGCATTTCCCTGGAGCAAAGTATAGCTCAAAACCATTGACAGCCAGTGCTAATCGGTTCAGTGCTGCTTGACATGTTTGGGAGCCGTCACAGATTAGAACAATATCGTCTGCATACTTTAAGTTAAGAAGTCGCACATCAGGAATAGCTCCACACATTCTAGGTCGTGTCCAGCGAACGTTGTTTCCATGATTTGAACAACTGCGAATTTAAAGAGGAAAGGTGACAGCGGGCAACCTGGTCTCACACCGCTGGTTATACTGAAGGGTGGCAACAGTTTGCCGTTAACCCTCACTCTGCCCGAAATATGCGCATACAGCGCTTTGATAATGTTTACATATTTATCAGGCACACCTTTCCTCAACAAACAGTCCCAAAGGGCACACCGATCGACTGAGTCGAAGGCACTCTTTATGTCAAGAAACACAACGGTGGGTGGTCAATAAACATGGTGGTGCTCCAACAATTGGCACAAAGTGAAGTCGTGGTCGATGCAGCCCCGACATCGACGAAATCCGGCTTGCTCTTCACGAATCTGGCTTACATGAGTGCCAGTCGGTCTGTGGAGAATAACAGAGGCAAGCAATTTAGAGACAATTGAGACCTGACTGATCCCTCTATGATTGCCGCATTCCAAACGGGAGCCTCCCTATAATATTAGAACAATGACAGAGCGGTTCCAGTCAGTCGGGACAGTCTCCTTCTCCCAAAGGTTTACTAGCAGTTCTTGTGAATGATCTACTAGAGCAGGTCCCCCGAATTTGAAGAGGGCTGGGAGAATTCTAGCTGCCCCTGCGGCCTTATGCAATTTCAACAGTCTTATCTCACGTCCGACTTTCCCGCGTGAGGGCGGATCCAAGCAGACGGCCCAGGGAGAAGGTCGATCAACGCCCGAAGAAGAAAGCGATAACTCAGGTTGGTCAAAGTGCCTTGCAAATTGTTCAGCCCAACGCTCCAAGCGTTTTAACAGACTGTGGATCGGCTGCCCACTCTCTTCGCGTCTGGTCTCGCTAACACCAGGTCTCCTGCTGCCTTTTCCCGTATCGGACGGAATAACTTACGATGATTACCAACGGCAGTGGCTGTTTCAATCTCAGAGGCACAATGAGACCACCAGCTTTCGCGGTCCTTCTTCTGGCTAGCACGTAGTTTTGCCCTGAGAATTTTGCGAGACTCATTGTAATCGCTTCCAGTCGGAATACGTCGGCCAGCATCCATAAGTTCCAGAGGCTGTGTAGAGACCCAATGTCCGGTTTGGCAATTTGCTTTGCCACATGAAGACATGCCTGCTAACATCAACGCTTGACGAATATGCGACCAGTGATCTTCGACGGTGTTTAGTGGGCGCTTACTCAGCCCAGATGTCAGCGCACTTTGGTACACATTCAGAACATCTGGTTTCGCCAGCTGGCCGGTGTCAATCCATTCACATCGACGTTGCGGACGTCCACGGAAACGCACTCGAAGGTCGGCACAGACAAGTGCGTGGTCAGAGTCCACGCTCGCGCTCCTAATCGAGCGACAGTTTTGGACACAGCCTCTCCAGCGGTAACAAATCGCGAAATGATCGATTTGCGTCCATGGTTGGCCCCAGGCTGGTGGTCGCCAAGTGTTGTGTCGAAAGTTAGTGCTCGCGAAAAAGAGGCGAGCATCTTCACACAGCTGCAGCAATCGCGCACCGTTATCATTATGGGAGCCTACACCATGTTGGCCGCCCAGATGTAGCTCATCAGAGGACAATTTTCCGACTTGCGCGTTTAGATCGCCAGCCAACACCACAGTATCCGTACTTCGTCTGTAACGAAGGAGATCGTGAAGTTGCTGATAGAAATCATCTTTCATCCAATAAGTGGTACGGTTTGTAGGGGTGTAGGTCGCAATGACAAACAGGCACCGTTTGTTTCCGCACGACTTCGTAGCACGGAACGAACCAGCTAATCTAACCGCGTACATTCGACAGTTGACTGGGATCCAATCGATCAGAGCAGCTTCAGCCTGGGGACTCAAAACAATGCCGACGTCAGCTTGACCGGCATTTGAAGCTGCATCATCATCAGACAGGCGCAATGAGAATGTGCCGCCAGTGTCGCATGTGGGAGATCGCAGCGTAAGCATGGAGCTCGGATCTTGCAGGCGGGTTTCTGATAAACAACAAATATCAATCGATGGGGTCTCGAGTGTTTGGACAAGTGCTGCCTGTTGGCCAATCTGAAGCAAAGTGCGCACATTGAGGCATGCCAGTCTTAGCGAGACACGAGGACTCCCAAGGGAAACGGATGAACTGACATTGTATGCTTGGTTGGACATGAAGTTGTCGACTGGATTGGAGCGAGTCCCTGCGATTGTGTGTGCTTTGTAATT
>CALYDF020000007.1:917867-1074246 GCA_944474145.2 Dicrocoelium dendriticum
CACTTCCGTTAGCGTAGCCTGAGGCAAAACCTTACATTCACGCGGCCGAATGCACTCCGTAGTATCAGGTAGTGCTGGGATGGTCGCAAGCATTAAAGCACCGCCCTCGGTGTGTCTCTTGAACGCCACGGTGGGATTAGTTTGGTGTAGCAGTGGGACATTGCACATATAAGTCTGATCCGGGTTTATGTCAGCAGTAGAAAATGTAAGCTGATTTACTTTTCCGTTCTTACGAATTGTAAACAAAAAGCCTCTTACCGCGATGATCTAGAAGGCAAACAAATAACACTAGTACGAATAGGGACTTCGAAAAGAAGTCTAAAAATGCCCAAAAATGTTAACAGAAAGAAAATGGGTTACTAAGAAGTAGCCTTCGCGTGATGTCAGCTGGGTGGGTCGGGTTATTTCCGTCCTAGAAATGCCCAAAAATGTTAACAGAACGAAAATGGGTTACTAAGAAGTAGCCTTCGCGTGGTGTCAGCTGGGTGGGTCGGGTTATTTCCGTCCTAGCGATTAGTTCGGCGGCAGTGTTCCACGAACAGTGGTGGGTTTTTGCTTAGCAAGCGTTCTCGGTATAGAAAATTACCAAAGTCCGTCTAACAACACTGAGAGTTGGCGGATGTAACTCGCCACCAAGAAAATTCACTGACTTTTCCCCATGGAATGAGCCACATTTACCAAACGTCATCGGATTCGAAAATTTCAATTGATCCTTTCATCCAATGACGAACACAGCAAACAAACTCAGGGGTTCAGTCACACGTCACAACTTCACTCACCACGCCAACTGATACATCCAGGTACATATATACAGGCACACAAATCCAGTGTTTAACTGGGTAACTAGCTATATTATTATATAATTGCAGAACATACCTGTTTGTATTATCATGAGCATAGCTTCGCAGACGTGCCTTGCACTGCCGGGAATAAAACTTTTATTATTTATTTAGTTACCGTCAGTTGTTGCGACTTAGCAAAACTGAATATTCACTCAAAAAGACGCAACTGATTCGAAGTTACCGAAGCCAGTGTTAAATCCCTAAGAAATCACTCCATCTAGCATCAGTAATAATCCACGCGCAGCATGTTAAGAACCTGCCCGTAAGCAGAAACCTTTATGCATGCAAGACGGTTGTACCTAGTGTAAAGTGGCCCTCAGTGCATCAAAAAGTCAAAGTCTGGGCCTCGATCAGAAATTCATTACTCATAGAACGCAAACTCATTTTATATCTCGAGTCAATTAGAATCATTCGCAAAACAAATCTCCTTTCTATTACATTCTCAGCCAGCGTTCGAGTTTCGTTCAATGTCGATAGAAATCGATTGCATGCTAACCTTCAGTTCGCCTGTGCAGCGATTGACCAGCTTTCAGACCGTTGACCCAAAATCGTTAAGCTCGACCGATCGCTATGCAACGGGCATCTAAATGTAGTGTCATACCATCACATCCTTCCTTTTTTTCGTTTTTTTTTTGTAGTCCGATTGCGTAAGCGCTGTATCGCCTTCCACTGCGTGTAGTCTTGTGGTCGTGTGCTGCCGTATCCACCGAAATGTCCGGCTGCGTTGGCTGCTTCGCACGATGCCGTGCTTGTTCACCACGTTGTCTCCTTAACTGCACCCGGTTGCGTCGGAATAGACTATCCCCAACTCTTACGTCGTAGCTTCGTTCGCCTTTGAGACCTTCCACTCGCCCTCTCCTCCAAGACCCGTTAGCTCCCGGTGTCGGCGCGACCCAGACCTCGTCTCCGGGCAACAGGCGTGGAAGCTGCTTCGTTCCGCGATCGTAATATTTCTTTTGTCGAAGCATGCGCTCACGCAAGCGCTCATACATCAAGCTCTGCGATGGTATTTCAGGCTGCAGCAGAGTATTGGCGATCGGCAACAGGGTTCTTGTCCTACGGCCAAACAGACGTTGCGCTGGACTGCATCCAATTTCGGCAGATGGCATGTTCCTTCGTTCTAACAACATGATGTAAGGATCTTCTTTGGTCTCCTTGGCTTTGGTGAGTAACTTCTTTGCTTCCTTCACGGCTGACTCAGCTTTTCCATTTGACTGACTGTGGTAAGGGCTGGTTAAACGATGAAGGAAATCCCACTTTTCGCTGAAACTCCGAAATTCGGCGCTGTTGAATTGGGGGCCATTGTCGGACACTACCTCTTCCGGTATCCCATGTCGCGCAAACTGCGATCGTAGCTTGTTTATCACGGCCTGTGTGCTAGTAGACGTGAGAGCATCAATCTCGAAATAGTCGCTAAAGTAATCGACAGCGATCAGGTAATTCTTTCCGTCATGTGCAAAGATGTCTAGGGCGACTTTCTGCCACGGCCTTTCCGGGACCTCACGAAGCATCATAGGCTCCTTCGGCTGGCGGACATCATGTGCTCGACAGGCTAAGCAGTTTGAAACGTGATCCCGTATCTGACTAGTCATTCCAGGCCAAAACATTAGCTCTCGAGCTCTCGCCACGCAAGCATTGACTCCTGAATGACTTCCGTGTATCAGCTCCAGCATGGGTCGTTGCATTGCCTTTGGAACGAGTATACGGTTGCCTTTGAAGATTAGCCCATCCTGTGTGACAAGTTCATCCCGAAAGTTAAAGAAGGGAGTCAACTCCTTTGGCAGCTTGTTTTTACTATCGGGCCACCCTTTCAGTATCGTTTCCTTGAGCCGATTACACAGCTCGTCTGCTTCCGTGTGGCGTAGTAGTTGCTGGAAACGCTCCTCTGTGACGGCCAATAGCTGAGTGACATGGACAATGTCTTGGTCTTCTTGCGTTGCGGTCACATCGGAAAGATATGCCCTAGACAGTGTGTCTGCAATGTACATCCTCGACCCCGGTTGGTAGACAATGTCTAGGTCGTACTTCTGGAGCCGAATGAGCATTCGTTGTAAGCGGCGTGGGACGACGTGCAGTGGTTTATTGGCTATTGATACCAGAGGCTTGTGATCGGTAAATACAGTGGTCCGGCGACCAAAAGTGTAATCGTTGAAACGCTCTACGGCATAAACCAATGCTAGCATCTCCTTTTCAATCTGTGCATAACGGCGCTCGGATTCCGTTATTGTCCGACTGCGAAAATCGATGGGCTTCCCGTTCTGCATTAGCACGGCACCGATACCGAATTGGCTGCTGTCACACTGGATCTCAAGGGGAAGTGACGGATCGTAATACGCTAGGACAGGGGCGCACGCGATCAGTTGTTTGATGTTCTGGAAAGCCTCCTCCTGTTCTGTGTTCCACTGCCAGCTCTCGCCCTTATGTGTAAGTTTTCGGATAGGAACCATTACTTCGGCTAGTCGTGGAAGGAAGCGGCTGAGGTAATTCACCATCCCGTTTAGTCTGCTCACGGCTTTAACATCTGTCGGAGGTGGCATCTCTTTTATGGCTCTAACTTTCTCCGGATCTGGCTTTAGACCTTCTGCGCTCAAAACATGTCCGTGGAACACCAGCTCTGTTTTTCGTAACTCAATTTTCTCACGTTTCAATCTGATATTCTTGTCTTTACAGCGTTCTAGCAATCTGCTCAGGTTACGGTCGTGCTCTTCCAGAGTCGCCCCAAAAACCACTACATCGTCTGCTACACAAATAGCTCCGGGTAGATCGTCTAGGGCCTGCATTAATCGTTTCTGAAAAATTTCACTGGACACTTTCAAACCGAATGGTAAGCGCAACCACCGAAACCGTCCAAATGGCGTTCCGAACGTGGTTAAATAACTGGACTCTTCGTCAAGCTGGACGTGCCAGAAAGCGGAAGCGAGGTCGACCTTCGTGAACAATCTGGCCTTGGACAACTCGGGTAAGACGTCATCTAGCGTTGGTAGTGTAAAATACTCTCTCCTGAGTGCGGCGTTGAGCGGCTTAGGGTCGATGCACACACGCAAATCGCCTGACTTCTTGGTGATTATCGCGACTTGACTGACCCAATCGGTTGGCTCATCGACCTTGGCAATCACACCTAAACTGATCAAACGCTGCAACTCGTCTAAGAACTTCTCACGCAAAGCGATAGGTACTTTTCTCGCTGGTAGTGCTACTGGTCTAGCGGACTCGTTTAACGACAGGTGAGCTACGCCTTGGAATTTTCCCACGGTACCATCAAACACACTGGGATAGTTGTCTACGATCTCTGTACCGACTTCGCACGAGTGAACAAAACGATCATGATTAAAAGAAACAAAACCCAAACTCTGAATGGAATCAAGGCCCAGGATGGGCATTAAATCTCCTGATACCAGGAGAAAATCAAGTAAATGCTCGGAGCCATCCTTCGGGTTTATGGCCTTCATGGTAACGCAGCCCTTCGGTTGTAACTTTGATCCGTTCCACATTCTGAGCTGTGTCTGTATTTGGCGGTATTCTGCATCGGGACAGTATTTGTGAGGAAGTATGTTCACGCTTGCTCCTGAATCCAATTGGAATCGCACCGGACGCCCTTGAATAAGCAACGTTGCGAATACACAGGCTGGTCTCTCACGTCCTGTCATGTTGTTAATAGCCAGTTCCTGCGGCTCTTCCTGATCGTCCTGCCCGACTGAGTCGACTTTGGTTGCCTGACAACAACGTGCAAAGTGGTTCTTCTTCGCACACTTCATACAGGTTCGGCCCCATGCTGGACAATCCTCTTTGCGCCTTGGGTGTGAGCGGCCGCAAAACTGGCATTTGGGTTGATTCGCGCTCGATGACTTCGATACAATTTCTCGGCCTCGGGATACTGCAAACAGATCCGTCGTGGACTCCATCTTGAGCTGCTGAAACTGTTGAGCCGTCCTTGATTCGCTAAAACAGATATCGATGCAATGTTCCAAAGACAGGTTTCGCTGTCGCAAAAGGCGTCTGGAAAGTTCCTCATTCTTTATGCCAATTATAATTCGATCGCGGATCAGCGAATCTCGTAAACAGGTGCAAAAATTGCAATCCCGCGCCAGAATTTTCAGCTCCGTGATGTATGCGTCGATTGATTCACCCGGCAGGCGATTTCGGCTGAAAAACAGATACCTTTGGTAAGTTTCGTTTGTGTAACCTTCGCAAAACTCGCCGAATCTGCGTATTACTTCATCCAGCTCCATCTCCTGAGTTCCATCGCTGAGATCCAACGTTTGCAGCGTCCGCCTGGCTTCGTCTCCAATGGCATGCCTGAACATCGCCAGTTGATAGGCCATTGGCTGAGAATCCAACTGAGTCAGTGTTACAAAGTCTAGCCACTTCGCCTTCCATATTTTCCAATTCTCCGGCAACGAACTCTCGGTCATTTGCAACGGAGCTGGCAGCGGAATCGTTGGTTGTCCACCAAACGCATGCGGGGTTCGGCGTGTCTTCTTGTCCTCTGTCGCCATGTAAAGTGGCCCTCAGTGCATCAAAAAGTCAAAGTCTGGGCCTCGATCAGAAATTCATTATTCATAGAACGCAAACTCATTTTATATCTCGAGTCAATTAGAATCATTCGCAAAACAAATCTCCTTTCTATTACATTCTCAGCCAGCGTTCGAGTTTCGTTCAATGTCGATAGAAATCGATTGCATGCTAACCTTCAGTTCGCCTGTGCAGCGATTGACCAGCTTTCAGACCGTTGACCCAAAATCGTTAAGCTCGACCGATCGCTATGCAACGGGCATCTAAATGTAGTGTCATACCATCACAGTACTTTCCCCATTTATTCATGCAACACAATGTGCCTACTGCGAAACGTTGTTTGTAATACTTTGATCATGCCTAATAAGGTGTGACTCGATGCTATCGAGGATAAGCTATTTATATGTAACAACGAGTGGTATGGTTTTTAATGTTTGTCGTTTGAGTACCAAATCATGAAATGGTGGATGAACTGTACATTTCATTCTGGGAGGATGAAATTATTAGCTGAAAAGGTTAAAATAAACAACTAGTAAGTAGATTAAATGGTGAGACGATATGGTAGAGGAGTTTTGTTGAAAGCAACTGCGCTAATTAATTCCCAAGCTACACTCTCTACCAATGCCGTAGATCTGTTTAACCACAGCCAAGAAAATGCATGTAGTGCCCTGATTCAGACTTTCGATTAGATTCCCCATTCCTTGTGACGACTATACAATGTGGTGGATTAGCTGAATGATTCAGGAAGCGAAACATTTTGAAAGCAAAGACGTGGGGTCGAGGCATCACCGGTCATACGATACATTATCCTAACCATGTTGCAGTAACGGGAATTTTCATAGGTTTAAACCAGTTCAAGTCTGATTGTCCCCAACATTAGCTGATGTTACCTTCAACATGTATTCAAGATGCTTAACATACATCAAGCGTTAGGGACAATCCGTTTTGGCTTCCATTCTATACTCAAAAGTCGTACACCATAGTGCATGATGGCGGACCGTTTATGCGGAAGCATCCCAAAATTCTTCAGATTTCTTAGTATCAGATAAATGCCAGTAATTGTCCTAGTTGGATGGTCGTGTAATGGCAATGCGGGGTAGTGAACTCTGTCATTTGCATGGCGGCAAACTTTACGGTAGTAAAAGTTGCTTGTTGACAGCAAAGATTTGTGTATAGAAGAAATATAGTACTTATTCGTATTAATGCGTGACAAAAACCATTACTTTGATGATATATGACCGTACACGATCTAGCTTATAGGCCATAGTTACCAAGCATTTCTTTTGATTCTGGCGCCCATGAAACAATGAATCACAGCATAGCATTCAGTAACTGCCTCTCGATTATTGCCGACACAGTTATTCATTTTTATTCGTTCATGTACCAGCGCCACATGTTACTTTGATCTCAATTATCTGCAACACTTATCCGGTAACATTCGTGTATCTACAGTCTGCACGAAGTTTCCCGTCGCTAGTTTTTCGATTCATTACTTGCAGTATTCCGTTGGAACCACACTTGCTGAGTTCACCTAGTCATGCTTTCGTTGGTGCATCTCATTATCTCAAGAATAAACCAGTTATTTATTTTTCCATTTATTTATTTAAATGCTGCCTTTTAAAAGGTCAAAATTTGAAATTACGATTATAAACAAATAGTGCGTTGTTAAGTCAGGAACCCGAGACAACAACCATTAAAAATTACTTTTAGTATCTCGAGTGAGAAAAAAGTAGTGCAAGCAATAATTGTCGGTTCCATTATAATGGCTAGTTAAATACGTTAGCACACTAGTATTAGAGAAACATATTCATTTCAACGTCTCTACTGATAAATCCCGTCAACAATAACCCCTGCAACAGTGATGTGACTCATCTTTCAAGCCCTTTAATCATCGAAACTTTTCTCTCATACACAAAAAATTACTGTTGTCAGCCTTTTAATTTTCGACTGATAATTGCAATACCCATGGCTCATAGTCATAAGTAACTGTAGTAACAAGATTCCCGGATAGTTGGGATTATGGTACTCAACTGTCTATTTCACGGAGGTTGTTCAATGATGCACAGACCCATATGTGTAAACCGCCCTCACAGTAAAGTAACAAAGGTTGAATACGTGGTAGTATATTTTATCAACAGGAAATCCCATGTGTACTTTGTCAAAACCACAATGTTAAAGCAGCTACACCCCACGTAAGCTGAGCGTGCCTACTTCGTAAGCGCTCATCCCGTGTTCTTCAGCTGCACAATACTCCATCACTTCCTTGTCTCAGAAACTCTCAGTTTTGTGTAATCTTTTGCCATCATGTCTAACTGTGTTCTCTTTGCCGTCTGTTTGTAAGCTCATTGCAATCCTGGCGAGCTTCCTTGAAAGACCGATAATACGGGATGCCTGCGAGCCAAAGTACCGTCTGCTACTTCAAATGATCGATGATGAAATAGAAATAGCCAAGACCATCTATGACCATCACACTATGCTTCCCGAGAAACAGGGTAAGTGATGCGACATTGATAAGTTACGCCTAATCTGGCTTCTGACCAGATTTACTCAAGTCAATTCAAATAAAGCTTTAGGTATCAAGATGGGTGCATTTTCAGCAGTTTACAATATCGACAATGGATGAGCTAAAGTTAGATTACCAAAAGTAACTTTGTAAGAATGGATACTAGGATCCTGTGTAGAAGTGTCATTTAACTAAACGAGCAGTGTAAAAGAGCAACAAGTAAACAGTTCAGGACAAAATAATTTAAAGCCAACGTTGCAAGGTAGGCTTTCCATATTCGACATCTATACATAATCACACTGGTGTATAAGTTGTCTAGCGTGTTCTGAATACCAGGAAACCCATCCACAAGCCCATGTGTGGTGAAGCGGTCCGACTGTTGGTTGGATGTACCGCAAACATGATGCACTGAGGCGTCGATCACCTTCAGACAAGTCTACAGCTGGCACCATAACCCCAGTTGGAAGTGTAAGAGTTACAGCTAACCAACTTCGCATCATAATGAATAGATCATCCGTCAAATGCGCCTTACACCAACTTGACCTAATGTCGATTAATCTCATCAAACTATTCAATGAATATTTGAAGTTTTCTACTGGTGCCTTGCATCAAACAAAGATTTAACCGTTAATATCTCTGGACCGCTTATTGCGTGGCATTATTAGCTCGAGTGCGAGATTTTTTATTTCACTTGCCATTTTCTGCGTGGCATCTAGGCAACATATACCATGACACCAGAACCTGCCATGTCTTCTCTCATATCCTACCTGATGATCTGAAACGAGGTAAGATGTCAACGGTTGTGCCCCCGGCCAACAGCGTCAATGTCGATAGCTTGCCGCTACGCACCTACGAGTAACCAGTACAGCGTAGAATACGCTTTGTCAAGAGTTGATATTAGGAATGTAGATCCCGCAGAGCGGGGCAGTTCCTATACACAAACTAGCATTGTCACAGAGAAGAACATCGACCGTGTAACAAAGTGAAAGCAAAGCTTTCTTGGCCATTGCGACGAGACTGAACCTTAATGTGGTGTGATGGTTTGTGTGCCTCAGTGATCCATTGAGCTTTGCTGGGTGGTGCTTTTTGCAACTTCAGAGCCACTCATACCAGATTGGTCAATGGTTAGATGCCTGGCAAACTCAGTCTCCTGACCCTCCAGGGTGGGGGGTGGAGTGAGCGTGGCTCCTTACTCCATAAAACGGGCTCTCTGTAGTCCAGTGTTAAAACCCCGCTGCATTGCGGTAAAGTTTTCCAACCAAAGGATTTCGTTGAGAACCCTACTCGTTTTCCTGCCTAGGCTTGGGAAACCTGACAGTATTCTACCCGCGCAATACAATGAACCTTTCTTCTAACAATTGCTTGATGCTCTGTCCGTCGCAGAGGATAATCAACGGCGCCCTATCTGCTGCATCAAGCAGGGTGCATAGGGGTTTGGTTGCTACTGCTCAGGCCTTCCCGTCTTCTTACACCCTTCTTGCGCTTTTTCATCTTATCGTCCCGCTCCAACTTTACTTATATCCTCCCATTTTCAATCCCCAATTATTGGCCCTCCCCCACCTTGCTTCAATAGTCGCTTGTCTTCTAGTTTCAACTCACACAAGGTCGCAGCGCGTCGCTCCAATCCAGTCGACAAGTCCATGTTCAACCAAGCGTACAATGTCAGTTCATCCGTTGCCATTTGGAGTCCTCGCGTCTCGCTAAGACTGGCATGCCTCAATGTGCGCACTTTGCTACAGATTGGCCAACAGGTAGCAGTTGTCCGAACACTCGAGACCCGGTCGATTGATATTTGTTGTTTAGCAGAAACCCGCCTGCAAGATTCGAGCTCCGTGCTTACTCTGCGATCTCCCACATGCGACACTGGCGGCACATTCTCATTGCGCCTGTCTGGCGATGATGCAGCTTCAAATGCCGGTCAAGCTGGCGTCGGCATTGTTTTGAGTCCCCGGGCTGAAGCTGCCCTGATCGATTGGATCCTAGTCAACAGGAGGATGTGCGCCGTTAGATTAGCTGGTTCGTTCCATGCTACGAAGTCGCGCGGGATCAAACGGTGCCTGTTTGTCATTGTGACCTACGCCCCTACAAACTGTAGCACTCATTCAGTAAGAGATGTTTTCTATCAGCAACTTCACGAGCTCCTTCGTTATAGAAGAAGCACTGATACTGTGGTTTTGGATGGCGATCTAACCGCCCAAGTCGGAAAATTGTCCTCTGATGATCTTCATCTGGGCGGCCAACATGGTGTAGACTTCCGTAATGATAACGGTGAGCGGTTGCTACAGCTGTGTGAAGATGCTCGTTACTTACTTGCGAGCACAAACTTTCGACACGACACCCGCAGAAGCGTGACTTGGCGGCCACCAGCCTCGGGTCAGCCATGGACGCAAATCGATCATATCGCGATTAGTTACCGCTGGAGAGGCTGTGTCCAAAACTGTCGCTCGATTTAGAGCACGAGCGTGTTGGTAGTAGTAGTAGTAGTAGTAGTAGTAGTAGTAGTAGTAGTAGTAGTAGTAGTAGTAGTAGTAGTAGTAGTAGTAGTAGTAGTAGTAGTAGTAGTAGTAGTAGTAGTAGTAGTAGTAGTAGTAGTAGTAGTAGTAGTAGTAGTAGTAGTAATCTCAGCAGTCTACCAACTAGACACGGAGCCAACATAAAACCATGGAGATCAGCGGATAAGGGACCGTCATCGCGTCATAATCATCGTGGCATGGTAGTTGAAGGTGAGCAACACACTTCAGCTAACATGCCGCAGGAAGAATGGAACATTTTGACACAAAGTAAGACAAAACATTTTTGTTTGTTTCCTAGGCACGGTGGTTAACTTTCCCTCGCGGACAAATGTGGGGCAATGACTGCCATTTGCCAGGAAGTTGCCTCAAGTCTCTGAGTACGGGTTAGCCTTGTGGACAAGCCATGCTGCATCCTCCTTTGCCATGCATTTTCGAGTCCTGTTTCAGAATTAACGGCACTTTTGCAGAACAAATGGCTTGGTTTCTGATGCTCTGTTGACCATGGCATTGAGTCTTTCAACGAATTCTTTCCAAACGTTGTCCAGTGGACGGTTGTTCGAGTACTCCCAAGCGGATGCCTCAACGAATGTTTTGGGGACGTGCTAGCATGTAATTGTGTGAACTAATTCCGACTGTTCAGATGTATACTCCGCATAGCTAAGGTAGTTAAAGGTGATAAGTACATGGCCGCTAAGACTTAATGGACTCTTCATCAATACCTGATCTTCTGTGAACTATTTAGCTGTGAGCACAATATCTAATACAGACGGTTTGTTTTAAACCCGGAATCTTTTTGGAGAGATGATAGGGTTGTATAAGGGAATGGAAACGATAAATTTATGCAGGTCGGCTTTATACTGGTAATTTGGGGATGCCGATACCTCAAGATCGTGCACATTGAAATCCCCTTAGATTAGGATATGGCTGTACCTAGGGCGTGTAACACTGCTCCGGGCTGGTATCAAGCTGGAATCCATTTCAGGAGTGGATGTTACTGGGCGACAAATGACAGCTACGAGACATATGTTGTTGCATTTTGATCGGAGACAGCGCCAAAGCGAGTAGGTGACATGAGTTCCCAGATTATCAACTACTGCACATTGCAGGTCGCTGCAGTAGTAAGAAGACCCCACCTTCCCTGCTGGAACAGTCGTTTCGGATCAGTGACATTCCTGGTATCTCGATCTCATCATAGGCAGCTTCTTGGTGCAATCAAGTTTCAGTACTGGCAAGTAGATCCCAAGCACTCGCGACTTGACGTAGTCGGTGTTCGGTAAACTCGCTGAGGAGCCCTTGGGCGTTAGTGTACATACATGAAAGTTTCTCATATTTAAGCAGTTTCGGAGGATGTGCAACCAATGAGCGGCAGCGCCTTGCTAACTCTAACGCTTCCTCTTTGGGTACATTAGTAAAAGGCGAGGTGACATCAAAACTTATCATTAGTTCATCCGGCTCAATGGTGAGCACTACTATCTTTTGGGCAATCTCGTACGAGTCCTTAATGAATGTGTTCGTTCCTCCTGTCAGAGGCTGCAATATTCCAGCCAAATATCTCGCGATTTCGTGAGTCGGAGAGCCTATGCCGTCGACTATGTGCCGCATGGGAACGTCAAGCGTGTGTACCATGGGCTGCCCATAAAACCTAGGAGGCAGTATGGACTTTGGATAGAAGCTATGCCACTTACCTATCCCTATAGCTTTCGCATGCGGCCCATAGTCGATGGCATAGGCTCTTCGACTCAGGAACTCGCGAGATATTTGGCTGGAGTATTGCAGCCTCTGACAGGACGAAGGAGCACATTCATGAAGAACTCGTACGAGTTTACCCAAAAGATAATAGTGCTCACCAATGAACCGGATGAGCTCAGAAGCTTTGATGTCAGTTCGCTTTTTACTAATGTACCCAAAGAGAAAGCGCTATAGTTAGCAAGACGCTGCCCGAACGAGGACAACACACTGGGTGAGAGAACAAAACTTACAGTTGATCAAATTGTGCAGGGCATGGCGTTGTGCCTTAACCTGTCCTATTTCGTTTTCCAGTCGAAGATGTATACCCAAGAACAAGGTCTGGCCATGGCATCGCCACGATCCCTGTATTGGCAAACTTGTACATGGTGGACTTCAAGAAGAAGGCCCTTGTAGACTCCAGTAGCTCCCTGAAAGTTTGGTGGCGGTAAGTAGCCGACACTTTCGTGGTAATAAAAAGAGATCAGAAGGAGGACTTGCTAGACAATCTAAACTCCAGTGACGGGAGGATAAATTTCACTGTGGACTCGGAGTCGGGCAGTGGTACAATACCATTCCTTGACTGCCTAGTTCATAGACATGGAGGACATTTGGAAACAACAGTCAACCGTAAGCCAGCAGATACCGATGGGATACTCCATTACACTTCAGGTTATCCAAAGCACGTTTACGCGGGGATAGCCTCATCGCTGTTCCACAAGGCACAGACCCTGTGCACAACGGAAGAAGATAGAAGGGCCGCACGGAAAGAGGCGATGAGCAAACTACTAGACAGTGGTTATCCGCGACGTCTAGTGAAACGTCAGTTACAAAAAGTACTAAACCCACAGGCAAGGTCCACAACGCAGTGGGTAGGAACAGTAGGAATTCCTTACAAAGAAGGAACTTCGGAAGCAATTCGGCATTAAAAGGAGGGTATAAGGGTGATCTTCCGGCGTGGCCAAACCTTGCGTTCAACGCTGGTGCGCATGAAGGACTCCTTTCCCCCTGATAGGACGACGCAATGTGTGTACAAACTCAACTGCAAAGACTGTGCACACATATACATTGGTCAAACATCTTGAGAGCTACGGACACGGATCTTAGAACATAAAAGACGCATTTTGCGACCGCCGAGGAATGAGCTTGAATACAGAGCTCTATTAAGAGACTCTGCCGTAGCTGTACATGCGCTAGATACCGGGCATCAGATCGATTTGGATAGTGTCGAGATCGTTAGAAAAGGTTTACGAGCAAAGCCCCAGAGGTTAATTACTTAGGCAATCGAAATCGGTGAAGCTGATAGCTGCGTGAATAGAATGGAGGGGGTGGAAGTCTCGACTGCATGGAGAGCAATCTTAACTCGGCCAGTGATGAGCGTCGATACGCAGGTCAGGTTGGATAGCAAAACGTGACATCATCCTCATCTTCACCAAGGCGTTACTTGACGAAATGACGGACAGTGAAACCCCGACAATCAGCCCCATTCTGACTGACTACTTGAGATGACTTTTCCATCTGTCTGTAATAGTCTCTTTACCCATGTCTCAGTTTTAACGATTACATCTTTCACCCACTATAAAACGCCGCACCAACTAGGTACAAATTCATCTGGCCTGATGGAGCTTTTGTACCAAAAGCGAAGCGTTGCCAATCAAATAAACTAACCGATTGTTCATAAATCTCTCAGAAATAATGACTTCTCGAATCTTAACCTTTGTTCACAAGACAAATGATGCAAACCTTTAACATTCTGGGTTGCCTGGCGTTTGGGTATCACTAAAGTGGTGAACTCTCTCCTCAGCCATGTCTGTCAGAACTGTATTGCGTAATCCACTTTTGAAATTCAGCAGCATCATTATACACGTTAGCTAGAGGTGGGGAACACCTCAGCTACTGTGCCGCAATACATAGAAAAAAGAAAAAAAAGCAACTAGTGCAAGCTTGCTGAGCTACCGGTAACGGATGGGCATCGTTCCGCTTAGCTACCAGCTGACTACTATGCATCAAAAAATTACTATGCATAATTATAAAAGGCCAATTAGTGAGAAAGTGGTTGGAGGGGGAGGCTAAGAGGGCTTGGGTGGGACAAAGAAACTCAGAGCAGGAACGCCACTGAGGTCGGCTCCTAGCCGTATCAGCAAGTGTATCCAGCCAAACGTGTTCATCGTCTTTCGAACCCCAATCAGGGAGCCGAGACGCTCCAACCGAGGCCAGATTCGAAGTGAGGGCCTTCATTCCTCTCGACCAAGTCACCGATTGGCCACCTCTCCCCTTCTTCCATCCACATCCCCGGCGAGCAAACAAAGCACGTCGCGAAAGTCGGTGGGCTGACATACGTAACAAGTGGCCGAACTATGGGAGCCTGGTGCGTGTAATAACGGTGCTGAGCGGTTCAGTTCCTTTTCTTGTGCCGTAAACAAAGCGTCGAACACGGTCGTTGCTAACTCGGTGTTCCCACCAGATGTGAGCTAAATTGCGAAGGCACCGGTGGTCGAACGTAACTAGCCTCTTCAGTTCCGCTGCTTTAAGGGACCAAGTTCCACAACCGTACAGTAGGGTCGAACGTACCGCTGCATTGTGCACTCTACCCTTCAGGGCAAGCGTGATGTCGCGCCGGCGCCATAAGTGGCGAAGGTTTGCAAAAGCAATTCGAGCTTTTGCTGTACGGTTCGTGATCTCATCTTCAATCCCATGGGCGCTGATACAACTACCCAGGTAGTTGAATTTGAATCTAGCTGATTCCCACCTAGGGTCAGCGAAGGAAGCGGTCCAGACCAATCTTGTAGGAGCGGTTTGCACTTCGAGGGTGCGAAGCAAAGCCCGAAGTGACGGACAGCAGTGCTAATCTGTCCAGTGCAGCGTGGCACGTCTGGGAGCTGTCACAGATTAGGGCAATATCATCAGCATACTCTAAGTCAAGAAGTCGTTCTCCTGGGAGCAGATCCACACATTCTAAGTCGTGTACAGTGAACGCGATTTCCATAACTTCATCATTAGCGAAGTTGAAGAGTAAAGGTGATAGCGGACATCCTTGTCTCACACCGCTGGAGATATTAAAGGGCGACGACAGCTTGCCGTAAGCCCTCACTCTGTCTGAGCTACGCGCATTTAATGCTCGGAGAATATTTACCTATTTCTCAGGTACACCTTTCCTGAGTACACAGTCCCAAACTGCACCTCTATCCACCGAATCGAATGCACCTTTGATATCGAGGTACATGACTACGGTGGGCCGCCAATATATGTGACGGTGCTCCAACAACTGACGCAAGGTGAAGATGTGGTCAATGCAGCCACGACCTCGACGAAACATACCACATGAGGATATTACTGCAGCTGTTAAGGTCTGCTGAATATGAGACCAGTGAGCTTCAGTTGCATCCAGTGAGCGTTTATCCAACTCGCATGACAGCGTACTTCGATACACATTCAGGACAGCTGGCTTTGTCAGTTGGCTGGTGTCAATGCGGTCACAACCTCGTCGTGGGTGTCCGCCAAAGCGCATCCGCAGGTCAGCACATCAAAATACATGGTCGGTGTCTACACATGTGCTCCAAATCGAGCGACAGTTCTGGACGCAGCCTCTCCATCGGTAACTTATCACAATGTGATCGATTTGCGTTCATAGATAGTTCGACGCTGGTGGGCGCCAAGTCACTCTCGGGCGGGTGCTATGTTGGAAATTATTACTCGCAAGAAACCAGCGAGCAGCTTCACACAAATGAAGTAACCGCTCACCGTTATCATTACGGGAGCCTAAACCATGTTGGCTGCCCAGATGCAGTTGATCGGTAGATAATTTTCCAACTTGAGCGTTCAGATCCCCAGCCAGCACTACAATGTTCGAGCTTCTTCCGTGGCTAAGGAGGTCGTTCAATTGACAATAAAAGTCGTCTTTTACCGAGTCATCGATAGAGTTTGTCGGTGCATAGGCAGCGATAACTGATAGACACCTGTTAGTCACTCGCGACTTCGAAGCTTTGAACGAGCCAGCCAAGCGGACCGCACACATCCGGCTACTGATTGGAATCCAATCAACCAGAGTAGCTTCAGCCCGGGGAGTCAGAGCAATACCAACACCGGTTTGGCCGGTGCTCGAAGGTGCATCGTCACCGGATAGGCGCAATGAGAAAATACTGCTAGTGTCACCTGAAAGGGATCGCAGAGTGAGCACAGAGCTCGAGTCTTGCAGGCGGGTCTCCAATAAGCAGCAGATATTGATAGAGAAGATCTCTAACGTTCGGGCAAGTGCTGCTGTTGACCGATCTGAAGCAATGTGCGTACATTGAGGCATGCCAATCTGAAGCATGATCGAGGGCTCCAAATGGAAGCTGATAAACTGGGTTTGGCTGATTGCTTGGACATGGGTCTGTTGACAGGGCAGGAATGACGCTCCGCGTTCACCTGTGAGTTGAAACTAAAAGACAAACGACTATTGAAGCAAGATGGGAGAGGGCCAAGAATTGGTGGGGTTGTAAACAGGGGGATAAAAGTGAAGCTGGAACAGGACGATAAGGGCAAAATATCGTAAGAGGGGGAATAAGAAGACTGGAAGGCCTGATCAATAACATCCAAACCCCTACCTACCCTGCTCGATGCAGAAGATAGGGCACCGTTGAATATCCTCTGCGGTGGTCAAAGCATCAGAAATTTGTTTGAAGAGAGATTCATTGTATTGTGAACTTATGTATGCGCCGAAAAGATATTGAAAAATCGACGGGTCGAATCGATCAAATACACGCCTCAGGATGCCTACGTGTTTGTCGCCCCTTCTAGACGCCTTTTCGACCTGAATCGAACATCCGTGATCATACTGCATATTTAACCTTGGGTTAATTTCCTGAGAAGCACGTTGCGACTGCTGTTTTCTTAGTTGATGGCCTAGTCACAAAACCTTGCATTTTGCCATGTTAAACTGGCGCTTGTTCTTGGATGATCACCTATAGCCCTTAATGAGATCGCTCTGCAGTTCCGCGTGATCCTTCACCCTCCTATGTCATGCGAAATCTTGGTATCGTCTGCAAGTGTTAGGAAATTAGACTGAGGTACGCTAGCAATATCAGCAATATCCTTCAATATTGTCAAAACCAAACCATGGTGGTTTCGTGTCTGTTTACACTATCACAGTCGGTTATGGATTGCATTCTAACGTAAGTTAGATGCCAGCTTGTTATACAACTTGCACCATTTTCTTGATGTCATGTATACCGGGTAATTTAACTGGATTGTCACTGCCTCTGCCTTTCGTCTTCCTTATCTGTGGTTGACTAATTACGGCATTCTTTACCTCTTCTGTGTGACGGCATTTGCGATGCAGGGTGCTCCCAGTGAAAAGCTTGAATCTGTTGTTCATTGGGGTAAAGATCAACGTTCCCCCAACACCGAAATCTCCTCCGATGCAGTCCCAACGATCATAGTGACCCACGTTTACTACAAGATAACCCACGTTCCCATTTGAAATTTGGTATCTCTGTATAAACACACCGGTTGTTCCCAAAACCTCGATAACTAATTTTTCTCCTTCCGTTTGCTGCAGTCGTCTAGGGTGCGCCGGCGTTTTTGACATTCGATCCAGTGGACGTTCATGGAAAGATACACGCTGTATGTTGCATTCAGTTGATCTATAGTTGGTAGGAGAACGGCTTCTATTTGGCCTCCGGCTGCGACGCTACTCGAAGAAGTCATATTTGACGAACGCTCTGGACCACACTGAGACCAAACTGAAGACCGCTAAATTGATAAGTGCATTCTAAATGGTCCACTATTTCAAGTAGTTGTCTTTTAACAACTATTCGTTGGGTGTAAGCGCAACTGGGCACTAAACCACCTGTGGGTTGTGAATTCGTTTAGCCTCTACCAATTATACGAACTAACAAGTCAAACCTGTTAAACGCTTCTTCAGGTTTCCGCCTTGACATTCGACCAAACAACAGTCCATCTGACTGAAGCAAAGTACCTTTGTTGTTTGGCGCTGTAATTATGATGATTTCTCCCCCCTATCTATATTGTGTTATCAGCTATTAAACAGTAAGTGAGTGATCGTTTTTTCTTATTGATTTTTGTTCGTTCCGTAAATTGTTGCTTGTTATGTCGGTTATTTTCGTCTTGTAAGTGACAACGCATTGTTATAAATGTGAGTGAACCTACACAAACCCCCTACTAATCACTTCACATAATTAGACTTCTTAACATCGTATACTGTCGTTAAATAGTATATAAATATATATACATATCCAACACCTTACCAATTACAATATAATTGGCTGAGTGCCACAACACATAAGAAGGAAAAAGGATAGCGTGAAAGGGAAAACTACTGCCAGGGAAGAAATGTCTCACGGTAAGTGCACCATTGCCTATGGTCCTTAGCGATATCCTCCAGCATTTGCAACCAAATGTCTTCGGGGTCCCTTGGTCCTCAACCCGGGAGTCGGGAACGCCGGACAACCGCCAGCTTCAACATTTGCACCTTAATGCATTGGATCCAAGTTTTGTATTGCCCTCCTTTTCGTCGTTTACAAGCCACGCCTGTGCTCACAAATAGGACTCGTCGTAGTAGCCGCTGGGTAGGCATGCGGAGCATATGCCCAAGCTAGCGAAGCCTCCGCAGTGAAATGATGCTGTCAATTGGTCGGCAGAGTTCGTTAGAACTGAAGACTCGTCGACGGACTTCCTGATTACTGAAGTGATGTTACCATCGAACACCAGCAATGTTTCTCAGGCGGCGTTGATCTAAGACAGATGGCCGTTGAACATCACTTTTGCGATCGGAACAAGCCTCACAGCCATACAGCAGAATCGCTCGTGCCGTAGCATTATAGACTCTTCCCTTGAGAGCGTGGCTGAGTTCACGACGAAACCACAAGTGATAAAGCTTAGCGAAAGAGACCCTAGCCTTGGAGACACTCAGGTAGATCTTATCTGTCAAACCGCCAGTACTAAGACAACTCCTAAGATAAATGAATTTTTAGATTACTTCCAGCGGATGCGTTGAAAGGGTGAGGGAAGGACATGCACTCGGCCAGTACTGTAACAGGACCTTAAATTTGGAAGGGGCAAAGTTCAACTCAAATTGGGAAGCGAACATCTTCAGGCTAGGTATATTTGACAGTGATCGGCACACCTCGGGACTCATGTTTTAGCTAACAAATCTTACTGACCAACGCAATAATCCGCCGGCAGTTTAACAAAATCCAATTACCTTGGAGCAGTGCTGGATCAGTTACTCAAATACTCATAAACCAAGCAAGTGTTGAGAGCTACGCGAATGCACATTCGGACTTAGATGCAACTGCTTACCTTTTTCGTCTTCGTTCGATTCTGTTTCGCGTTTTGTCATCCTTTCTTGTCACTTCAAACTGGTGTACTTTTCAATTTTCATCTTCCCTGCCAGACCCTGCGTCAATCCCTGGACAGACTTCGAAATCTGAGCCCTCCAACCATGACCATCGCAGTTGGCTCCATCTTGGTGGTTGGGGCAAGGATAAACGAATACGAACAGTAGCATCGCACGGAAGCGTCCACAAAAATATGCCGAGAGTTGCCGGGAATATACAATGGGCCAGTGAATTAACGAGACGCATAAGCATCCCAGTGGAAATGATCGGTCAACTGGATTTACCGTAAGTGCCGTGATATGCGTTAACAGACCGGTCCTTCAGGAATAAACGATTTATTCAGTGTTAGCAAAACATTAAAAATACTGACCTATTTGACCCATCAGCAGTTTCGATGTATATTGCTAGCCCAGGTCCATTAAAAACGACACTTTTGATCCAATGAGGTCCCTCCTGTGATTAAGTTATACACGGAAGCAATGGCTTGTAACAGGTAGAAAAACGTAGGCTTGACATGTCCCTTAAGCTGGTAAGGGAAGCAATTTTAGCGAGTAGGCTTTAGCGCGTGCCCGGAGAACGATTCAGAAGACAGATCGTGTTGCAGAGAAACTTTTATTGGTACAGTAAAAGTTCTCCTGTTGCCTAGCTACAAAATACGACACCGCTTCCGCAGTAGCTAAGGCAGCGTAGGATGCACAGCACGTAACGCAGTTGCGTGTTGCAACCGAAACGAGCGCCAAGCAACAAGGCGATGATCAAGTCAAGCATTCGAACTCAGCAATCAGTTCAACAAACCACACCGGTTGCTTACGTGTACAAAGAAATAATTTTAATTAGAATTTTACACAGGCAAGCCGGGGAAGCTCCAGGCTGCTACATAGCCCTCCCCCAGAAGGGACTGTGTAAGCAGTCCTTCGATCTACGTGCGGACTGTCCGTGGCGGGTCAGCCTTCTGCTAGACCAGGTTGTGAAAATTGATGCAGCTGCTGGGGGAGAAACATGCAACCGGACCCTAGCGGACTCCCACCAGTGTCCTCCTTACGGTGTCGAAACGGTAAAAAACTTTTTGTGGGGGATAGTTAGTAAAGTTCACGAATGCGGTTAAGCAGGAAGTTCGTTCCACTTCCAGCTGACGTGCGGAGATCCAACAAAAAGTGAAACGAAGTTGCAAGCAACCGACGGTGTATACGGAAAGCTAAATAATAAGGAGCAGCGTAAATGCATAGCAATACACAAAAGAGTGCAAAGCGAAAAAGATGCGAAGCTATTTTTGGGTCTTAAAAAGTTTTGCTCTTTTTTGGGAGGTTCAAAACGTTTTGGTCTGTTATAGGTTTTGAAAAACGTTTCGTAAGCGCAAGAAAATTTGAGGCGCAGGTTCTATGTACAATATCAAGCGCTAACAAAATCCCAAAAACGAGCTGGAGGTTTTAGCTTCCTACGACGTCGACTGATAGTAGGGCGAATAGAACTGCTGTCGGTTGAGGTTGTAGGTTCCGCTGAAGCGAACTGAATGTGCTGTGGTTTAGCTGCTAGGTTTGATGTCACAGTTTGTGAAGATCCTTGTTGCACCGAAGAGTCAGTCATCGAGGAATGCTGGTTTTAGTCGATCGATGTTGATCGTCTCAGTCTTACCACTTTACTCAATGGTAAACGTCTTGTCGCTTCTGCTTACGACATGGTATGGACCAGAATAAGGAGGTTGAAGTGGCCGGCGCACGTTGTCAGTGCGAACGAACACGTGAGTGCAAGTAGGAAGCCGTTCGTCCACATTTGTGCGCAAACTCTGTGCTCTGGGTTCACAGGCTGAAGCTGTCGCATGTGATGAGGTAGGCGAGCTGCGTGGTCGCCATAGTTGAAGATTGTTAGTGCTTTTGGTGACATAAGTTCACCAGACAAAGCGTTGTGTGCAGCCAAAGACTAGCGCAGAAGGAGTGGCGTGCAAATCTGCTTTTGTCGTGTTTCTTATGCTTAAGAAAACGAGCAGAAATGTTTCGTGCCAGGATGTGCTAGATTGGTCCCTGAGTGATGTTTTGAGTTGTCGGTGGAACCTTCCTACCATCCCGTTAGCTGCGGAGTGGTATGCGGTGGTTCGGTTGTGTTGGCAACCAAGTACATTGAGAAGTTTGCTGAAGGATCCATCAAAGTGTGGTCCTCTGTCGGTGGTGACTACGTTTGAGCAATAAAATTGAGCTACCCAGCGCTCTAGGAAAGTTTGTGCAACTGCCTCAGATGAGCACCTGGCTATCGGGATCGCTTCTGGCCACCGTGGAATCGGTTGATACAGGTGTTGAGGTACACTAGCTTTTGCATGGTGCCAAAGGTCCGACCAGGTCGACATGGACGTGTGCAAAACGAGAGTCAGGAGCGGGAAAGATGCCAAGTTGGCTTTGGTGTGTCTGTATACCTTGGCGCGCTGACACTCTAAGCATTCGCGTGCCCAAACGCGGGCATCGCGATTGACGTTGGGCCATATCAAACGTTCGTTTACGAGCTTCTTCGAAGCACGTATCCCGAGATGAGACAGGTTTTGTAAAGCATTGAAAACTACTCGGCGCGTCGTCCTATGAACTACGGGTCGGGGAGAAGTTTGTGAGACGTCACAAAGAATAGTCCCCTCAGATGAAGCTAGTGGAACCTCGCCTAGTTTCAAAGAGATGTTGCGTCGTAGCTTGTCCATGGCTGGATCAGCTTTCTGGACAGCAGCCATGGCGGCTAGGTCAATGTTGGTGGCAGGCGATAAGCTGATCTGATGCATGCGTGAAAGCGCATCCGCGACGAGGTTTAGAACACCTACGACATCTCTTACGTCTGTCGTAAACTGTGAAACATAGTCTAGATGTCGAGTTTCCCGCGGGCAATACTTGTCTATCGCGCCATTGATTGCGTAGATCAACGGCTTGGGGTTAATGAAGACGGTAAAGTATCGACCTACGTGATACTGACGGGAATGTCTGCTATCTATGTACATAGCGAGAAGCTCCCTACCGAAGGTGTTTTAACGCGATTCGGCAGATTGTAAACTTATGGGGAAGAAACCTAGAGGCATCCATCGATGGTAGATGAGTTGTTGGAGGACAGCACCGACACAGTGTCTTTTGCGTCAGTGGTCAAGGAGTGTGACGTTGATGTGTCTGGGTGGCCGAAAGGCGCTATGCTGGAGATAGCGTCTTTTAACTTCTCGAAAGACAGTCTAGCGTCGTCTGAAAAGTGAAAACTTTGGTACCTGCGTAGCAAGTCAATTATTGGTTGCATTATGCTCGCGCAGACCGAGGAAACGGCTTAAATGTTTGAAGGGACTAGGAGCAGGATAATCCTTCAGTGCCTGGATTTTGTCTGACAGGGCTTCAATGCCAGAGGAGGCTATTCTGTGACTAAGAAAGTTGATGGAGCTTTAGCCCAGTTCGCATTTGTCGGGGTTTACGGTAACGGATATTGCGTCAAGCGTTGAAAACTGCGTCTAGGTGATGAAGATGTGCATCGTCAGAAGAGCTGGCGATGCGATTGTTATTTAGATAAGGATAAACGCCTTCGAGTCCACGCGTTACCTTATAAATGCAACGCTGAGATGCTTGACCAGCGTTGCTAAGGCCGAAAGGCATTCCGAGGTATTCAAATAGGCCAAACGGCGTGATGACCGTTGTTATACCAATATCGTCTGGCGCCACAGGTATTTGGTGGTAGTCGCGAACTAGGTCGATTTTTCTAAAGCTCGAGTTAACAGCTAGAGCTGTGGTTAAGTCGTAGATTTGTGGAATGGAGTATTTATCCGGGACGGTAAATTATTAAGTGCTCTCTAGTCACCACAGGGGCTCCAGTCAGCTGCTCTCTTCGGCACCATGTTTAATGGTGATGCCCATGCACTTTTGAACTGGCCGATTCATTCCAGCTTAAGCAATTGCTTGAATTCCGTCTTAGCAACTTTGAGCTTGTCCAGGCTACTCTGCGACGGCGGGCCGAAACAGGTGGACCCTTAGTACAAATGTGATGCATGAGGTTTGACGACACAGGAGGCAAGTTGTTCGGAACGCAAACGAGTTTAGCATGCATGTTGAAAAGGTCTATAAAAGGCTGTGAAGCTTGAGGTAGGACACGAATGGGACTGATAGCAGCCACTTTGGCGACAGTCCCGATAACTCTGAGCTGTGCCCTAGAGTCGATAAGCTTTTTCCTTTTAGCGTCGACCATAAGGTCGAAGTGTTGAAGAAAGTCTGTGCCTATATATAGCGAAAGGCACGGCTGCTACTATGAAAGGCTAGCGAAAGGTTCGCCGGAGGCCTAGATTGAATGTTAGCAACCTTTCGCCGAAAGTTGCGATTGGTGTGCCATTGGCGACGGTGAGACCACCTCATCTGAGCTCCGAGGTATAACGCTAACTTCGGCTCTAGTGTCGACAAGGAACTCGGTACCGGAAGTTAAATCCCCAAAGCGGATGAGGCAACTTTGGTGTTTGCCGGTCGCGTCCGTCACCCTCACGGGCCGGCCGAGCATTTTCCCTGCTTCTGTGTGAAGATGCAAGGCTTTATATACTTACGTGCTGCAGTACCAAAGCGTTGATGATACCAACAGTGAACTTGCCTGCTGCTGGATTTGGAGCGCTTTGATGGTGATTTTGATCGGCTGTGGCGATGACAGTTCATAGTGAGCTGTTGGACTTGGCGACTGTGTCGCAACCTGTGTTTGCAGGGCTTCCAAAGTTGACTGTAAGCCAAAAGTGCCCTGGGACGCGAGGGCATTGACCTTGCTGGCTTCGGCTAGTAGCTGTGATCGTTCGATAACCCGATCTGCTTAGTCAGCTAGTTGAGTGGACGAAACGGAGCTCACGATTGCTAGAATCGCTTACGTGTTTTCCGGTAGCGTTTGTAGCCACAGTTCGTGAAGTAGTCTCGTCCATGGTTGATGAACCAAGGAGTTGCTGCATCTCTCATAGCAGGGTTGAGGGCAGTTTGTCTCCCAACTGCAGATCCCTGTAAAGTTGCTGTAAGTGGACTTTCTCGGAGGGCATGGTGCGTTTAATAGTGGACTCCGTGAGGGTCTCATAGCGGTTTTCGGTCTGAGAAATGGTTACGTCTCTGACGTGCACGGGTATCTTCTTCGTGAGATGGGATATGAGCTTGCTGTACTTCGCGTAATCGGAAGTAATTCTGTGGTCATAAAACTATGCCTTAAGAGTAGCGAACCACAAAAGAGGATACATACGAGAGGCTCTACCTTATGGTCTACAGATTCCATGGTTTAAAAAGGGATGCAAAAATGTGCTACCGTATGCAAAATAAACCGGAAAATACGAACAATTAAATGGAACAAGCTCACCGGAGTAAAATTTGGAATCACCGGCATTGAATTTATTCCGCAGCCGCAGTCACCAATTTAGCGAGTAGCTTTTAGCGGGAGCCCGGAGAACGATTCAGAAGACAGATCCGGTTACAGGGAAACTTTTATTGGTACAGTAAAATATTCCCTGTTGCCTAGCTATAAAAAACGACACCGTTGACGCTCTAGCTAGGGGAACGGATGATGCACAGCACGTAAAGCAGTTGCGTGTTGCAACCGAAACGAGCGCCAAGCAACAAGGCGATGATCAAGTCAAGCATTCGAACTCAGCAATCAGTTCAACAAACTACACCGGTCGCGTAAGTGGACAATTAAATAATTTTAATTAGAATTTTACACAGGCAAGCCGGGGAATCTGCAGACTGCTACAAAATAGCAAACGCGATCACTACACAAGTGAAGCAATTATAATGCGCATCCAAGAAATGCTAGGATAATGACATGTTATAAGCGGAGTTTTAGGAATGTGATGTCACCATACAAAATGGAACAGCTACTTGCTGTGGTTAATGCACATTGCAAAGAACAACCGGATTGTTAACGCACCAGCACTGATGTACTTACAACTGATTTAACTATACTTCCAGGAACGGGAGTCATATGGCCCCCTTGGGGGCCATTGGAAATTTCAGAGGGGGGCCTGCGATGAGAAAAATTTTTAGGGGGACCATGTTGTGAAAACTGGATTGTGACAACAAATAACAAAATTCATTTAGAAACAATTTTCTGCTAATCCCTCTCCGCGCACTAATCTCCCCTGGTAACCACCGGTCACGGAAATGAATTACGCGTGCGCAAGTGCCTGTTTACGAAGGAGTGAAAACCAGGCTCAGTAGACTTTCTGCAGCGGAGCTGGCTTAGATTCGCCAAAGTTGCGCAGATTTCGCCGGGCTCACCTCAAACATACGATCATCACATGGCGACTGCACAACTAACAACCGATTCGTCTTTAGTACTTTGATGCCTATCCACAGTGAACCAACTGAGCTTTACTCAGGACACTTTTGCATCTATTGTGCAAACTGCAGCGAAGGTAGCGAACTCTCGTCGTACACTGCAGCATTTCCGTCACAAGACAACATTGACACTAGCTGTTTTCCTCAGGTCACTATCACTGTGATAACTCATGTGCCAGTCAGTCTCCGTCGATCGGGTCTCACTGCGTTTGCGCTAGGTTACGTGTTTTTCGTCTCCAGTCTCTGTTGGCAGGGTTCCACTAGTCTGTATTTCTAATGGTTAGAAAGGGTTTTATAAAATTATTGGTGTGAAAACACCTTTAACTGAGATATAGAATGATGGAACACTACCGTCTCAGCTCACGTGTACGTCTGGCCGCTAAGTCACGTTAGCCCGCAAGGTTCCGAATTCGGGTGGTTACTATTCGCGAGTGGGATACCATCTTATGTGAGGACATCCGGTTGATTTGCTGCGTGTATATAATATAACGTGTACATAAGGATACTTCTCTTTATACTTATAACACTCAAATGCCTTGCCAGCATTCATTTAGTGCCATAGTGTACGTTATTCGCTTCGTCCTTGACTCTTCCATGCCGGTTTCTTGAACTAACCGGCATTTTCTTCCAGGTTTGTCTCTCTTGTCCTTCATTTTACCTGGTACCACTGTTTCCTACAACTTTCCTGTAATATATGTTTGTTTAGTTCGTAGTGTCATTTGCCGTGTTCTATTGGTTTTCTTCATTCACATGGTACTTAAATTCACGAACAATACAAAACTGTTGTACAGGTACGTGAACAGCAGAAGGAAAGTTAAAACAGGAATACCACCCCTCAAGACGGATGGTGGTCTAACGACTATTGCTGTGGATGCTGCGAACGCATTACTTCTGCAGTTTGGCACAGTGACTGCAAACGCCATAAAACCTTTGCCAAACCAGCATTCACCCAACGTGGTCGGCATATCAACTGTCACTCTTACCTCAGCAGCTGTCGCTAGCAAATTACGGTCTCTAAGAGAAAATAGCGCTCCGGGAGTCGACAAGATCAGACCCAAAGTTCTTAAAACTCTTGCTCCCACCATAGCAGCACACCTCGCATGCTTTTTCCAAAAAACTACTCAATTCCCAAACACTTCCGTCTGAGTGGAAAAGAGGGATAGTCACTCCGATATACAAAGGAGGTAAGCGATCGAATCCTGCCAACTACCGACCCATTACTCTCCTCCCTGTTTTATCAAAAGTAATGGAATCGTTAGTTGCAGAGTTGAGAGTCTGAAGCTATTTTCTCACCTCCAACACGGTTTTAGGCGCAAACGATCTTGCCTCACAAATCTGCTTCTTGCTCGGGATTCATGGACCAAAGCGCTTGATGAAGGATCCCCTTGATGTGATTTACCTAGACTTTTCGAAGGAATTCGACAGAGTCAGTCACTTAGCTCTGCTTCATAAGCTTCGTGCCTACGGTATCCATGGTTCCCTACTCACCTGGCTAGCAGCATATTTGCATGACAGAACGATCACGGTCAGAGTCGCCGATGCCCTCTCGGAAACCCTCTGCATCTCAAGCGGTGTTCATCAAGGATCCGTCCTTGGTCCCCTCCTTTTTATGGTCTACAATAACGATCTCCCGGATAACATTCAATCCTCGATGCAAATTTTTGCAGATGACGCAAAAATCTGGAGAGTTATTCGATCAACATCAGACTGTGCCCTCCTCCAGAATGATTTGGATCGAATCAAACAATGGGCAGATATAAACCACCTCCCCCTGAATCCTGCCAAGTGTCACCTACTGTCATTTCGCAGCAATCTTACCAACACGTACATCTTGGGGCAGTACGTTTTACGGCGCGTGACCACAGAAAAAGACTTAGGTATCATTGTGCAAGAAAGTCTGGGGAATTCGCTCCAATGTTCCAAAGCAGCAAACGTGGCGAACATGAATCTGAGACTTTTGAGACGAGGTTTTGGTGTTTTTGAACGACGGTTGGTACCTATGCTTGTCAACTCCTATATCCGTCCCCACGTCGAATATGCAGTCCAGGCTTGGTGCCCATGGTTAAAACGGGACATTCATCTCTTAGAGCAGCCCCAACGAAGAGCTACGAAGGCAACACGCGGATTATCTGGTCTCAATTATGAAGTGCGTCTCAGTTTAATCAGAATGTTTTCCTCCGAATACCGACGACTACGCGGATATCTCATTCTCGCATACCGGATATTAACGGAAAGCGATCACCCGTGCAAATCGCTGCTTACCCTAGCCTCATATAATCGATCGAGAAGTCATAACCTCAAGCTGATAATCCAACACTCCCGATTAGACTGTAGAAAATATTTTTACTCTCTTAAAATCTGTTCACAATGGAATGACTTGCCAATGCATGTGGTAAACGCTCCAAACATTATAGCCTTCAAACAATTGTTAAACATTCATCTGAGTGACAAACAACACATTGTGGTGTAATGTACCATGTTTAGACTATTGGCATTTCAGTTCCATGTCGGAATCTAATGATTTTTCTTTATTTTGCATTTCCCATCCTATGGGCCTTGTAAAGCCAATGCTTTTTATCCCATCATACACTATTGAACTGTTGAACTATTCATTAATTTTCGTCAAGAGGTTGGCTTCTGTCCGTTTAGCCATCCACGGTAATTTCAAAACCATCCTCAAAAGCCATATTTTGGTGGACTTTACATTTATACATTTTAACATTGTAGCCACAAACAGATGCTACAAGTATGCTTGCGAAACGTCTTTGCTTATAATCTCACGGTGAAGTCAGTAGAAATTTAGTGTCAGCAAATATTCATACTGCCTGCGTGTTTCACCTTGCGGAAGGATGTTATCTTATACCCATGATATAAATGCGTAAGAAAATGTAAACAAATGCAGTATATATATATACATATTTTAACAATGCACAATTATATATTTCAGAAAACAGCTCCTCGGCAAAGAAGTGTAGGTAGTACTCCGTAGAATACCTGTCATTTGGATTCATCGCATCACTTCCAAACCCCACTCTACCTATGTGTTTAATTTACCAAAATACTCTTTCAAATAAAGGTATGCGACCGTGTAAACTGAAAAGCAGTTGGCAAGTGTTGATAATGGTGAAAGCTTAGTCTTTGGATTTTGTTTTAAAAAGCTGCGAGATAGCTTCGAAAACATACCAACTTTAAAGACAATAGTTTCTGACGGGACAAAAAAGGCAAATAGGCTTAGGGTGTCTTATAAAATCAGCAAATCTGTTGCCAAAAATTTCGGTCCACATAATGCTGGAGAACGCATTATCTTATTGTCAGTAACAAAAATACTGCTGGGCTTGATGTATGCGAATCTACAAGAAGCAGTTTAAGCCATTCTGCTCAGCAACGCAGCTGTATCTAGGCGAATAGACGTGATGGCTCAGGACGTAGAAAGTACCTTAGTTAAGTTACCATAGTTAGAAAAATTTTCGTTCCGAGTAGCTTACTATCTTATAAGGACGCTTTTATTGCGGCTTATGTCCGATTCTTCAATGATAATTAATTAATGGAATTGATGCTTGTTCGGGCACGTCAAATATTCCCGCAAAAACACGCCAGAAACCCCGTCAGAATGGCTGTGGAAACCCAGGTCTAATTCCTCCCCACAACGCAGCAAAGCTCAGCCACTCCGAGACGCGCCCCAACTGCGCACCTTTCGACAATGCTCATTTGCAAACTACCACCTCTGCGTGGTGACTGTTCCCCTAACTTAATAACCCATAGCGCTGGCTGTGATTGCCCTTTGATGGTCGTAAAAGAGCCTACAGAGGACCACTTGCCCCTCTCTTCACCTCAGTTGGGAGTCGGTCGGGTCACGTGATTGCGTGAGTCGTTAGCTGGCCAGCCTTCGCGTCTAAGTCATTAGGGCGCGTCTATCGTAACCCCCTCTCGTTCCGAGGGCTCAGCGTCTATCCGAACAAGTGCGGCTAGGATCGTTCACACGCTCGCTCAATTTTCCGTCTCACCGGCTAAGCTAGCGTCATCAGGTCAGCGCAACTCCGTTCGATTGGCCAGCGTTACAAGTCGTCATCTCAGGCGTGCTCCAACCGTGCCAGCGACAATCTTATCAGGCAATTACGTAATCAGACCAGAGGCGGCGTTCCCTCAATTATAACAGTGCTACTTTCCAGGATTTATAAGACGTATATAAGGGTCAGTCTAATTTCGAGGCAGTCAATGGCTGCCTACAAGATTCGAACTCCGTGGTTACCCTGCCATCCCTACATACGACATTGGCGGCACATTTTCATTGCGCCTGTCTGACGATGATGCAGCTTCAAATGTCAATCAAGCTGACGTTCGGCATTGCTTTGGGTTCCCGGGCTGAAGCTGCTCTGATCGATTGGATCCAAGTAAACAGTAGGATGTACGCCGTTAGATTAGCTGGTTCGTTCCATGTTACGCAGTCGAGCGGAAACAAACGGTGCCTATTTGTCATTGTGGCCTACGCCCCTACAAACTGTAGCAGTGATTCGGTAAAAGAGGATTTCTATCAGCAACTTTACGAGCTCCTTCCTTGCAGAAGATGCACGAATACTGTGGTGTTGGCTGGCGATCTAACCGCCCAAGTCGGAAAATTGTCCTCTGATGAGCTTCACCTGGGCATCCAACATGGTCTAGGCTCCCGTAATGATAACGGTGAGTGATTGCTACAGCTGTGTGAATATGCTCGTCTCTTTCTCGCGAGAACTAACTTTCGACACAACACCCGCAGAAGCGTGACTTGGCGGCCACCAGCCTCGGGCCAACCATGGACGCAAATCGGTCATATCGCGATCAGTTACCGCTAGAAAGGCTGTGTCCAAAACTGTCGCTCGATTTGGAGCACGAGCGTGGACTCTGACCACACACTTGTCCACGCCGACCTCCGGGTGCGTTTCGGTGGACGTCCGCAAGGTCGATGTGAACGGATTGACACCAGCCAGCTGGCGAAACCAGATGTTCTGAATGGGTATCAAAGTGCGCTGACATCTGGACTGAGCAAGCGCCCACTAAACACCGCTGAAGATCACTGGTCGCATATTCTTCAAGCGTTGCTGTTATCAGGCATGTCTTCATGTGGCAAAGCAAATTGGCAAACCGGACATTGGGTCTCTACACAGTCTCTGGAACTTATGGATGCTGGCTGACGTATTCCGACTGAAAGCGATTACCATGAGACTCGCAAAATTCTTAGGGCAAAACTACGTGCTAGCCTGAAGAATGACCGCGAAAGCTGGTGGTCTCATCGCGCCTCTGAGATGAAAACATCCGCTACCGTTGACAGTTATCGTAAGTTATTCCGTCCGATACGGGAAACTGGCAGCAGAAGACCTGGTGTTAGCGAGACCAGACGCGAAGAGAGTGGGCAGTCGGTTCACAGCCTGTCAAAACGCTTGGAACGTTGGGCTGAACACCTTGCAAGGCAATTTAACCAACCTGAGTTATCGCTTTCTTCTTCCGGCAGTGAGCGCCATTCTCCTGGTGGCGTCTCCTTGGATCCGCCGTCACGCGCAGAAGTCGAACGTGAGATCAGGCAGTTGAAATTGCATAAGGCCGCAGGGGCAGATAGAATCCCCCAGCCCTCTTCAAATTCGGGGGATCTGCTCTAATAGATTATGTACACGAGTTGCTAGTGAAATTTTGGGAGCAGGAGACAGTCCCGACAGACTGGAACAGCTCCGTCATTGTCCCAATTTTCAAGGGGGGCTCTGTTCGGAATGCGGCTATCATAGAGGGATAAACCTGATCTTAGTTCTCTCTAAATTGCTTGCCTCTCTCATTCTCCACAGACCGACTGGCACTCGTGTAAGCCAGATTCGTGAAGAGCAAGCGGATTTCGTCGAGGTCGTTACTGCGCCGACCACATCTTCACCTTGCATCAATTGTTGGAGCACCGCCATGTTTATTGGCAACCAACCATTGTCGTGTTTCTTGATATAGGTAGATCTATGCGTCCTTTGGACTGCCTGCTGAGGAAAGGTGTGCCTGATGAATACGTAAACATTATCAAAGCGCTGTATGCGCATAGTTCGGGCAGAGTGACGGTTTATGGCAAACTGTCGCCACCCTTCAGTATCACCAGCGGTGTGAGACAAGGTTGCTCGCTGTCACTTTTCCTCCTTAACTTCGTTATTGATGAAGTCATAGAAATAGTGTTCCTGGGATAGTATGTAGATGGGGTAGAGCTACTTCCTGGTCAGCGACTTCTTGACTTTGAGTATGCGGACGATATTACGCTAAGCAGTGACAGCTTCCAAACATGCCAAACAGCACTGGACCGATTAGCACTGGCTGTCAATGGTTTTGGGCTATGCTTTGCTCCATCGAAATGCAAAGTATTTCTCCAAGATTGGCAGGGACCCAACCCTGCACTAAAGTTTTGTGGTGATCTGCCAGAATTCGTTCAGGAAGTCAAGTACCTGGGCAGTTATATTAGTATCCGTGGGATTGAAGATGAGGTTACAAACCGTATAACAAAAGCGCGAGGTACTTTTGCCAATCTCCGCCACCTGTGCCATAGACGCGATATTACTCTCGCCCTGAAGGGCAGAGTTTACAACGCAGCCGTCCGTTCAACTCTTCTGTATGGTTATGAAACCTGGCCCATCATGTCGACAGACATGAAGAGGCTCGTCACGTTCGATCATCGTTGCCTTCGCAGCTTAGTTCATGTCTGGTGGGAGCACCGCGTGAAGAATGAGCGTGTTCGGTGTCGCGTATTTGGTGCAGGAAGAGCGAGTGAACCGCTCAGCACCATTATATCACGCACCAGGCTCCGATGGTTGAGCCACGTTTTGCGCATGCCAGCACACAGAGGTCCGCGACGTGCATTGTTTGCGCGCTGGGGGTGCGGTTGGAAGAGGAGGAGGGGAGGCCAAGTGATGACTTGGTCGAGAGAAATGAGAACCCTCACTTGGAAGCTGGCGTCGGTTGGTGCATCCCGACTGCTTGGCTGGGGTCGTAAGGACGGTGAACACGTTTGGTTGGACACACTTGCTGATATGGCTTGGAGCCGGCCCCAATGACGTTTGTGTTGTGAGTTCCTTGTCCATCCTGCCCTGCTTAGTATCCCCTCCAATCATAACGTCACTCGTTAGGCATAACCTAACTCTCTTTTTACGGCACGATAGCCAGCTGTTAGCTCTCCGGAACGATGTCCATCCGTTACTGGGGACTCAGCCGGCGTGCCACTGATTGTTTTCCTTTTTCTTGTCTTTTGTATTGCGGCACAATAGCTGAGGTGTTTGCCACATGCAGCTAACGTGTATAATGATGACGATGCATGAAAACTCCATCACAATGTAGAACGTAGTTGCAGGTGCAACAGGCGGTGCTAACGAAATGGCCTGAAGATATAGAAGATTCATCGCCCATCTAAAAAGTGTTCGCCCTTCTGTTCATACAATTCACTGTCAGTCACTGACAGCACCTAGTGGCTAAGAAGGTGTGTGGGCGCGTAAGAGATTCACTGACAATGTTTATAATAGCAGTTGGTTATAGCAATCCACACCCTTTTCAAGATCGTCTTTTCTAACAGTTGTATGAGGAGTACAATGATGAGATCCATGTTCTACTTTTGCATACATAAGTTAGATTGCACTTCAAGGGCAACTGTCCTCACTGTTTTGTTCCACTCTCTGGGACACCATTATCACATTCCTTTCTGCAACTGATTATGAAAAAAACAGTTAGCAGTTAAGTCAGACGTGTTTTGTCTGGCTGTTTTGAAAAACCCAACTTATTAAATTATACTCATCAAGGCAAGTTGAGTACTCTAATCTCGAGCACAGATGCCAGTATCGCTTTATTTAAAATGTCGGAAGTGTATGTTCAAAACATCGGACGTCGGGAACTTTCACATTTCCCAATTGATTGCTTATGCCAGTCATTTACAACAACTCCGAATAGAAATAAAAAATAGTTTCATGACCTGCCTGACATGGAAATCCCGATTTAGATTTTGGAGGTTGGAGTTGAAATTCAGGAACGTATCATAAAGCTTAAAAATGGCACACTAACAGGATTCAATACAAAAGGGATTTTTGGCTAGACTGATGCTCCAGACTGTGGAAAATAGCTGAAATAAATTTCCATGCTTTTCGGTCCACATACATTGTTGTATGTGGATCAAGCAGCTTGGTTTATCTAACAAAAGGTATAAAAAGGCCGGAACTCACAACAGGAGAAGATATTCGACTCTCGCTGTCAACTCTGGAACTGGACACTAGCAAGCTTGCTCAAAGGCATCAGACTCAAGGTTCGCATTAATATCTCGAAAACATCTGGTTACGAAGTTACCACACCTTCTTATGCATGACATGCCTTACAGTTAAAAGCCAACAATAACTAAATATAATTTTGAATATTAATGATGACTTTTGTGTAATTACAGACAAGTGGCTTGATGTTGCTGCATAATGCAGGGTAGCTTGAGGTTGTGAAAGTTAAAAAAGGTGGATTATAAGGGAAAAGTTAGCGATGCCAACTGGTAAAATTTAGCCACTATAACAAAAGATAACAAAAGATACCAATATAACCACTGAAGATTACAGTTTTGCGTCTGTTAGACGCTGCGGATTGCTGAACGGGGGCCACGACCGAATAAACGTTGAGAATACTTGACCTAGACGAGTGTATTGTTGGCTTAACTTCAAGCAACTACCTCTCGGATTAGTGTTCGGATTTAACTTCAGAAGATGGCGGCATAGGTAAAGGTGATCGCTCAGTATTTATTACATCATCACGAGGTCTTCGGCAGGAGAGCCTATGGTGCCCTGAGGCTGGTGGTGGCTAGATCCCGACAGATGGTCTACCCACTGCTGCTACTACTTTTGTGACGTTGGCTCATGTCATGGGCGCCACCTCGTGGCGACCGCTGGGTGGGAGTTGGGTGTCGCCCTTCTCCCTGCTAAGATACAGGACACCAATCAGCATGAGTCAGTGAACTGACCATGTGCTAGACCCGCTGCCTATCGGGTGTACATTTAATCGAAGGTTTTGGCGGAGAATCCGATACGTCCTCCTGTCAGGTGTGGGCGCCCTGGCAGTATCCTAGTCCATCCTCTTCGGAGGTTAGGAAGTGGTCGATGGCCCTCTTCCCGTAAAACCTAGACATGGTAGACAACAGGTATACGGGTTATAAGCTCACAGCTCGATTGGCGTAGAGCACGAGCGCTACCTGAGCAAGGTAAGTTGCATGAAGAAGGTACTGGCTACCCATTCTACTTGGTGAGCAACGCCGTATCAGCACCACTTGACCATGTGGTCGGATTTGCAATAGCTAAATCGACTCCATGGCCAGTTGGTGGGTGAACAAACAGGCATCAGCGCGCGACTGAGGACGGTCCGCCTAAGACTCCGAAGAGGAAAGTTTGCCACCTTTATAAGCACGAAAGGTCCGACTTGATGACAGGAATGATCAATTCTACACTCATTCATCCTCCGTGATACGGTCTGTGCCGAGGAGCGACCGACTATTTCTGCTGGGTGATTTCAACGCGCGGGTTGTGCGAGATGCATCGGTGTGGACAGATGTTATCGGTCCGCCTGGCATTGGTTCAGAGAGTGCGAACGATGACCGGCTGCTCTCACTGTGTGCCACTCACGGCCTGACGATCACGAACACTCGATTTGCATTGAGTGCGAGTGATATATCAACTTGGACGCACCCACGGAGTGGTCACGCTCACCTGCTCGACTATGTCATCGTCCTTCAGAGTGATATGCGTGAAGTGCGCATGACACGTGTACTGCGTGGAGCTGAGTGTAGCACTGTACACAACTTCGTGCGGAGCAAACTGTACATATATTTTCCTAAATCAATAAATTACACTCCCGCCGTGAATCGGCGTAAATTTAACAATCTCCCCCTCGGTGCTGCGGAGAAACGTATTTAGCTGGGGAAGGCGATGGCTTCACGCCTGTGTGATGTGGACTGCATGGCCATAATGGGCGGGCCGTGGCACAAGGTTCGCGACCAGGTGACAGTTGCTGCCGAGGAGACCATCGGGCGCAAACTGTAAGCGGCCTGATTGGTTTGATGACAACAATGTGACGATTGGCGCATTGGTGTCAGAGAAGAATGCAGCATTTGCTGCACATGTGGCAGACCCCAGTGACTTGGGGAAGAGTAGTCAGTTTCGCAAACTTCGACGGCGACTGACCCGAGAGCTCTGTCGCATTAAAAATGCATGGTGGACGGAGAAGGCGAAGCAGATGGAATGCTACGCCGAACGCCGCCAACACAAGGAATTCTTTGACTCCCCTAAGGCGGTGTATGGACCGAGATTGGAGCCGCTGAGGACACTGATCGATGGTAGTTCAGGCGCTACCTGCACACAGACTGCAGACAATGCAGATCTGGCGGAAACACTTTGACTGTCTCTTGAACAACCGTTCAGAGATCGACTGGCCTACATTGAACGACCTGAAGCAGCACGATGTGAAGGCGGATCTGGCGGATACGCCGAGACTGGATGAGACGCAGAGAGCACTTGCTCAGCTGCGAAACGACAAGTGTGCTGGGGCCGACGGGATCCCGCCTGAAGTACTGAAACACGGCGGACCCGCGTTGTTGACTGCGTTGCACCACTTGGTGCAACGCGTGTGGACTAAGGAGGAGGTGCCTCCTGAGCTGAAGGATGCCCTTGTGCTACCACTCTACAAGGGCAAAGCGAGCAGGCAATGTGCCACGAATTATCGTCGCATTAACTCGCTGAGTTTTGTGGACTAGGTTATTGTCTGAATCATCCTCAACCGCCTCGTCATTCAGGTTGTGGAACCTAACGTGGCGGAAGAGCAGTGTGGATTCAATTCGGGTCGCAGCACTATAGATATGGTGTTTGCGGCTCGTCAGTTGCAGGAGAAATGTAGAGAACGACACCAGCCGTTGAAGTCGCTTTTTGTTGATTTCACCAAAACATTTGATACGGTGAATCGCGAGTCATCGCGGCTAGTGTCGGGTAAGTTTGATAGTCCGAGTAAGTTTGCATGTTTGATTGAATTTCTGAAGAGTGAAATACGGGTCAGGGTACAGTTGAGTGGAGAAACCTCGGACGACTTCGGAGTTGTCACTGGTGTAAAGAAAGACTATGTCATGCTCCTGTCCTGTTTGATTTTATCCTTATGCCATGATGTCTTGTGCTTTTGATGCTGTTTGTCCTTAAGTTGTTCATGTGGACCACCGTATTGATGGTGGGTTGCTGAACATCCGTAGTTTCGGTGCGAGAACTCTAGTCTGTGAGATAACTATCCATAGGTTGTTGCCTGCTGACGACTGTGCGTTGTTTTCACACAGCGCGGATGAGCTGCAGCACATGACTAGTGTTCTGGCTTCGACAGCGGCCAAATTCGGGTCCACCATCAACCCAAGTAAAATTGCCTGTTGCTTTCAGCCTTCATCGGAGATGCAATCTGAAATGATGTCGCAAATCAGGATTGGTGACGAATTATTGGAAACCATGTCATGCTTCTGCTACCTTGGGAGTGTGATGTCGACTGACCAGCAGCTACACGTTGAACTGCGTATTCACGTGTCGAAGGCAGCGGCGGCATTCGGGAAGCCTGAGTACCGAGTGTGGAACAACCATCAGCTTAGCATTGGTACAAAGCTGATGGTGTACAAATCCATGGTGCTATCCGTTTTTCTATACGGTAGCTAAAAGTGAACGATCTACCGGCGAGATGTGAGATATCTCGGGATGTTTTATCGACAGTGTGTGCGACGGATTCTGCGCATCCGTTGGTGCGACAGAGTTTCGGACACGGTGTTGCGCCGAAGTGGAATGTATACAGTGGTTTGCATGCTTTTGTTGAGACACTTGAGGTGGCTCGGTCACGTGGATACCGAAACAGCTGCTGTATGGTCGAATGAGTTCAGCGAAGCGGCATGTGGAAAAACCGAGCTTACTTTGTTAGGACATGATCAAAGTGAGCCCAACCCGTTCTGATGTTGATTGCAGGTCGTGGGAATCAAAGGCGCTTGATCGGCGTGCATGGCGCGACCTAATCACAATGGCAGTTGCCGAGCAGCAAGAGAAAACCTTCGTGCATGCGGAGAAGAAACGGCGAGTACGGAAGCGACAGGCGGTGATGAGTTGTACTGCATCGACATCGAACGCATGGTGCTGTAGCACCTGCGGTCGAGAGTGCTTGTGTCAGACAGGCCTAGTGGGCCATGAGCGAGGCCCCGTGGGACCAGCATCGAAACGACGCTGTGTCCTGCTGAGGACGTAGGCAGAAGCGTCGCAACCTTGGTAGGTACGCTGCATTCAATTTACTAACCACGTGCTTTGTTGCTGCCTTTCTTTATTTCGGGTGATTGGTTCGCTATATTTTGTTAATGCTTCCTTTTGTCAAATCATTTTGATGTCTGTCTGAGTACGCTTCTTTTTATTTACACAAGTCGTTGCTAACCAACTTACTTCATATTCTAATTTAGCGAAGAGTTATGCCATAGTATCTGTTTGCATTATTGGATTTATTTTATTTCATCTTGTCGTTTTAAGTGATTGGCTGTTGCTTGATATCACCGGTGCAGCTGCGCTTGATGTGCATGTTGACAAGGTGCCTACCTGTCTATTACCCACTACCTCGTTCATAACGGCTCTAGGAGACAGTTGGTCGTTGCTGAAGGGGACAGGGTGCACGGTCCTTGAAGCCGTGTTTGGTTCAAATAGAGGTTCTATGCACTCAGTGTGGAGCGGACCACCGTCCAGCCACCGCCTTGTGTTCGCTTGCTTCCCCAAATACAGTGTTCGTGTTAGCCTGTGAAGGAGTGTGGGCCGGCTGCGTTGATGAAACGTGGCTCCCATCCACATGCCTCCCGGTCTTATTCCTTCGGGTTTACACTGTATATGGGGTGTGTGGATGGAGCCGTGGGCGGTGCAGCGCAAGCCATCTATGGTCTCTCGGTAGGCACAGATGTCCTGTGGTTGTCCTATGGTGGTCATAGTGACAGGCAAATTTTGTAACCGGATGCCGCCAACCATGAGGTCTCCACTATGACGAACTCCCCGTAAACTACCCGAACGTTGGCCAATCAGGCAGATAGGTGACCAAGCATACCGCCCCCATTGGTCTTATCCAGCGAACTAGTTAGCTAAGATGGAGCACATTAAAAATAGAGCTGAAGTGTTTTTAGTGTTAAATAAATCATGATCCTACTCGTAGTCTACTTAGAGTTTACCTTACTTATCCTGTATACAGGTACCATTGGTACCTGAGAAAGAATAATAAAACAATGTGCATCTATGTATTGATAAATCCACTTTACATGCACCTGCATGACAATGTCCAGTATTCTTTGGTTCTCTCTGAGTCCACCAAATGAATGAATCCGAAGCAAGCATTTGCCATTAATTTACTCTTAGAATAAACTTTGCCAAGATGTAAGTAGCCCCCATTTTCATGTGAATGACGCCTTAGGTCCCATACAAATACAGCATTCTGACACTTTAAAACAATTCGGCAGCAGTGGCAGTCGGGTCGATCAGAAATCAAATCCATAACAACACTTGGCCAGCCGATGAAAATATGCACTACAATTTGCATATGCATAACCAATATTTTTTGCGTTTCTCGTAGCCTGGTTTTTGGTATAGATTGTGATTGGTAAGCTCAGGTAAACCCACAGGTTAGTTTCTAAATGACTGGTCATTTCGTGCAGCAGGACCTTATCTGGGACAGTTTAACTTTAGATTTTGCCCGCTGTAGACGTCATATCATTAGGTATCACCCGCTCTCTATACTTGCCCCATTGTTTCAGATTATTCCAAATGAAGAACGGTGAAATTGTGTGGAAAAAGTACCAGCAGATGTTGAAACTTTTGCAAGAGTGAGTACTACTTCTACGCACTTCAGAAACCAGACACTATTTAGACAAAAAAGGACATTTTGCTTGCATTATTCCGACTCATCTGTCCACTGTGTTTTAACACTACTGTGTGTTGAGTTATTGGTGTAGAGAAAAAGAGAACCGAATGTTCTAGCCTTGTCACGTCAACTGCATATACTTTGGAGGTAAGAGAGTGTTACCAATATCTCGACGATTCCATTTCATTAAAAACCCAGAGAGTATGGATTTTTCGACAGCACGAAAGGCAGTCCTGCGAACCTACTTTGATCAATATGTGCAAAGTTCGTTTACAACAGTTAATACAAACAGGTTGCACTTCATGGGCTAGCAAGTACAGTTTCGTTTAATCGAATCTATCAACATGTATCGGGCGGTAGAGATAAATATCTCATCAAAACTCAGTAACGAATCGCTGTTCCGGGTGTCGTGAATAAGAATAAAAAGAAAATTGATTGTAGCTCGCACGGTGCAGATATAATCAAACATTAATGAAAGAAAAGTGGGGTTGAAAAAGAAGTGTAGAACTGCAGTTATGGGGCTGGAGTCTCACATCATGTTTGGCCTTGCTCACGGTTTCCTGACATGACCGATAGTGTTTCCAGTCATCTGAGCTTGTGATCTTTGCGCCCCCAAGGAGAGAGTCGAGGGCTCCCGACTGCGGCCAAACCTGAGGTCAGTCCCTCCATACTTTTAGCCAAAGTCATTCACTGATCATCTTGTCCTCGCTTCCAATCGACTTCTGTGCGCGCAGTGCACGGTGAGGCGAACGTTTAGTAGGCATGCGAAGCACGTGCCCACACCACCGAAGCCGATGCAGTGAACTTATGCGGTTCAGCGGCCGTTAAAATCTATACTGTTTGAAAATACTTCTATGAACAGATGGAAATTGGGTGTTGCCCACGCGAAAACACTGCTCTTCTATGAATATCTTCCTTACTAATGTGATGTTGCCACCGTAAGCCGCCAATGCTCCGAAGGTAGCGGTGATCAAAGACATACAGCCTCAGAATATCCTTTACGCGAACATGCCAAACCTCACAACGGTAGAGCAGGACCGTGTATATATATATATATATATATATATATATATATATATATATATACAAAGGTCTACAAATAAACATAATGCCATCAGAAACCATGGGATTCAAGCGAAGTTACAGAAATAGGGAAAGAAAACACAACACGACAATGACCATAGTTTCGTCAGAGGGCGAGATACTACCCGGTTGCTCAAGCCGAAGTAGGGTGTTGACTTAGGGGACACCACTCCGAGCCTTTGGTTGAATAGCCTGTCCGCAAGGCAGCGGAGCGAATTCAGGGAATCGCGCCCATTGGGAGCCGGTGACTGATTGCTCAGTTCATACGCCTTTCATTTGTTCCTTTGTCAAACAGGGGCCCAATGCTCCCCAGAAGTACGGCATGACGTTGCTGGAATACAATGCTTCGCCAGGATGAAGCAAGGGGCAGTGACTTTATTTAGTGGCGAGTCACGTCCGCCACGTCACAGTGTTGTTAAATGGACTTATGTGGCTTTTTATAGGGGGAATGCTTGCCTGGCGAAAACCCACCACGTGCTGGAACACTGCTGCCAAACCATTTGCTGGAACGGGAAAATCCCGAACAACCCAGCTGGTACCACGAGGAGGTTGTTCGGCAAGCCAGAACCGCTCTCACCGTGGCATTGTAGACACGACCCTTCAAGAACAGACTCAGATTGCGTCGACGCCAGAGATGGCGGAGATTATCAAACCCAGCCCGGGCCTTAGAGACTGGAGAAGACCTAGTCCGTTAAAAGGTTAGCACTCGGCCTAATTAGTTTATTGTGTAGAAAACCTATTTCTACACAATATATGATCGGACTAATGGAAACTATCTCGACAACTTCTTCCTAGAGCTACGTCCAAATCATCATGGATAAATAGTAGACGGTGTACAGGTAATTTGGGATGGGTGGTTGTAACAAGAGCAGAAAGAATTCGTATCACAAACCTCGTAGGCTGACAGTGTTTGCCAGAGCTTCCGGCCTGTTACTTCTGTCCTAGTCCAGTTAAGTGGCACTTAAGCTGGTGCCCGGTGTTTGACACGCGACAGGTAAATTTGGTCAGCATTTAATATCAGGATAAAGTGTTTATGAAGCCAATTGCAGTTAAGTTCCACTTATGTGGATGATAGACGGTACAAAGAATGCACTATGCATGGCAACCGGTGGTCAACCACGCTGCTATCGAACACATGTTTTGTGGGTGTCGAATCCGATGTTGACGGAGCGCATACGCTCGGTGCCTCATCTTTCAATTGGGTTTGCAACTCGGATAACTATGGTGTGCCTGCTGTTTCGCGTCTAAGTTTAGTAGCACACCAAGTTGTCCCTTTGATTAACGGCTCCATGAAGATGGTAATTACAAATGGGAAACACTAGATTCATAGTGGTCCTGAAGGCCTTCCACTCTTATAATTGTTTCACAAAAAAACTCTCTGCGACCCACTTACTTCCTGCATGTACTTTTAGTACCTCTGTTCCCCTTGATTTTATATTAATGTGGTGTGTGTTAATGGTATATAGACCGCCTTAGAAAAGCTGGCGGTCTCGCAGTATCATTACGTGCAAGTCGCATACGATATCGGACGTTTTGATGAAGTTGTTGGGGAAGTAACTTATGCCACCTATGCTTCGTCCATAGTCACAAGCGTCTGGTAGCTGTTCAAGGTCGCAGTGACGGGCCAATCTGGAAACGAATGCCACTGATCAATCATTTAAAAGGCGATTTAACTCTTCTGCCAGTTTCTTCCTCATCGCGACCTGGAGGATGTGCTCCTGACAGGCCACAAGCTAACGAATTCCTCTCTCAGTGCCCGCATTTTCCCAGATAAACCATGGATAGAAAGGCAGAAATGGAAATCCGACCCAGTCGCGTCACGACATGACGCGGCGAAGAAAGTAGTGCTGGTCCACGGTGTTCCAGAACTTAACCATGGCGATATAAATGAACATCAGAAGCGCGATATAGAAGAGTGGAGGTACATAACGGAGCTCTACAACATGCAAAATATCGTGACTTTCGATGTCACCCGTCTAGCGGCCTCCTTAAACTATCAGGGTAACTGGCCAAAAATTTTGAAAGTCACCGTGGCTACACCTGAGATGGTATCAACGGTCGTCCAAGCGTGGCACGACAACAGAAAACGTGGGCCACCTGAAGTACGTTTGAGACCGTTCCTAAACAAAGTACGGGCCACAGATACAGACGAACCGGACTCGGTTGTTCCTAAATCAGGTCAGACAAATGTGCAACCGCCTGTGACAAAAAACGTACGCAGACCGGCACAAGCTGTGCCGGTCAACCACAACGAATCGAGCTCCTAATGTGTCAACAGATACAGTGCTGCTACACAAACGCTCAGGGGCTCAACTCTAAGCTACCTGAATTGCGCCATCGACATAACACAATCAATTGGGATATCATAGCTGTAACTGAAACCTGGCTCTCCAATGACATGCTCGACACGGAAATCGAAATCAGTGATATGTCAGTTATTCGCAATGCTCGTCCATCTCGCGGTGGCGGAGTTGCTCTGTACTATCGGAATTGTCTGAGATGTGAGGCTATTAACGAACGTCACCTTGCTGTCTCCGACGCTTTGTTTTGCCGAATGCAGCTAAATGGCCGAGGTGGTGAACCTTCGAAGAAGACGTGGGATGCTTGTCTGTTGGCAGTTTTCTACAGGCCACCGAACTCCACCGCAGAAAGAGATGACATTCTGTTAAACGCGCTTCATTATGCAGTTTCTCAAAAATACTCACATTGTCTAATCATGGGCGATTTTAATGTACCCTCAATTGTCTCAGCGACTTCCAGTGGTCCTTACTTCAAATCAAAGATTCTCGAGTTTATGGATACAGCAGCTCTGTACAACCACGTGCACCGACCAACTAGACACCGCGGTTCAAATAAGCCATCGCTTCTAGATTTACTCCTAACCAACGAAGAGTTGATGATTGAGACAATTGCATACGATCCACCATTAGGCAACAGTGACCACTCAGTGTTGAATTTTGCCTATGTGTGTTACGCCAATACTACTGAAATCAGACATGAAAACCGACGAACTATAACCAACTATTCCGTGCTTCACAGCCTAGCGACAACCGTCAACTGGGACCTCAATCTACAGAGCACGGCAGACGACGCGTGGAACGAACTAAAAGACAAAATTGGCTGTGTCACGCTAGCAGCCTCAAAAGTCATACCATTACGAGTGCAGCGCCGGACCAACATCTGGATGCGAAGCAGAACGCGTAAATGGATTAGCACCAGAGACGAGATCTGAAGACAATACGCGCTGAACAATTGCGACGCCACCTAGGAGAATTACAAAATAGTGAGGAACTATTGCACATCACTGGTTAGAGCAAATAAGTACGAATGGCAAAAAAACATGGTACTTAAATTCACGAACAATACAAAACTGCTGTACAGATACGTGAACAGCAGAAGAAAAGTTAAAACAAGAATACCACCCCTCAAGACGGATGGTGGTCTAACGACTACTGCTGTGGATGCTGCGAACGCATTACTTCTGCAGTTTGGCACAGTGACTGCAAACGCCATAGAACCTTTGCCAAACCAGCATTCACCCAACGTGGTCGGCATATCAACTGTCACTTTTACCTCAGCAGCTGTCGCTAGCAAATTACGGTCTCTAAGAGAAAATAACGCTCCGGGAGTCGACAGGATCAGATGCAAAGTTCTTAAAACTCTTGCTCCCACCATAGCAACTTTTTCCAAAGTCTACTCAATTCCCAAACACTTCCGTCTGAGTGGAAAAGAGGGATAGTCACTCCGATATACAAAGGAGGCAAGCGATCGGATCCTGCCAACTACCGACCCATTACTCTCCTCCCTGTTTTATCAAAAGTAATGGAATCGTTAGTTGCAGAGTTGAGAGTCTGAAGCTAATTTCTCACCTCCAACACGGCTTTAGGCGCAAACGATCTTGCCTCACAAATCTGCTTCTTGCTCGGGATTCATGGACCAAAGCGCTTGATGAAGGATCCCCCTTGATGTGATGTACCTAGACTTTTCGAAAGCATTCGACAGTCAATCACTTAGCTGTGCTTCATAAGCTTCGTGCCTACGGTATCCATGGTTCTCTACTCACCTGGCTAGCAGCATATTTGCATGACAGAACGATCACGGTCAGAGTCGCCGATGCCCACTCGGAAACCCTCTGCATCTCCAGCGGTGTTCCTCAAGGATCCGTCCTTGGTCCCCTCCTTTTTCTGGTCTACATTAACGACCTCCCGGATAATATTCAATCCTCGATGCAAATTTTTGCAGATGACGCAAAAATCTGGAGAGTTATTCGATCAACATCAGACTGTGCCCTCCTCCAGAATGATTTGGATCGAATCAACAAATGGGCAGATATAAACCACCTCCCCTTGAATCCTGCCAAGTGTCACCTACTGTCATTGCGCAGCAATCTTGCCAACACCTACCTCTTGTGGCAGTACATTTTACGGCGCGTGATCACAGAAAAAGACTTAGGTATCATTGTGCAAGAAAGTCTGGGGAATTCGCTCCAATGTTCCAAAGCAGCGAACGTGGCGAACATGAACCTGAGACTTTTGAGGCGAGCTTTTGGTGTTTTTGAACGACGGATGGTGCCCATGCTTGTCAACTCCTATATCCGTCCCCACGTCGAATATGCAGTCCAGGCTTGGTGCCCATGGTTAAAACGGGACATCCATCTCTTAGAGCAGCCCCAACGAAGAGCTACGAAGGCAACACGCGGATTATCTGGTCTCAATTATGAAGTGCGTCCCAGTTTAATCAGAATGTTTTCCTCCGAATACCGACGACTACGCGGAGATCTCATTCTCGCATACCGGATATTAACGGAAAGCGATCACCCGTGCAAATCGCTGCTCACCCTAGCCTCATATAAGCGATCGAGAGGTCATAACCTCAAGTTGATAATCCAACACTCCCGATTAGACTGTAGAAAATATTTTTACTCTCTTAGAATCTGTTCACAATGGAATGACTTGCCAACGCATGTGGCAAACGCTCCGAACATTACAGCCTTCCAACAATTGTTAGACATTCATCTGAGTGACAAACAACACATTGTGGTGTGATGTACTAGGTTTAGACTATTGGCATTTCAGTTCCATGTCGGAATCTAATGATTTTTATTTATTTTGCATTTACCATCCTATGGGTCTTGTAAAGCCAATGCTATTTATCCCATCATACACTATTGAACTATTGAACTCTTGTATTATCATCTAGTTACCAAGCGCATTAAGCTTAATTCAACTAACTTGCACATTGTGGTAACCAGTGCATGATGATACTCGTAACGAAAAACCCTCTAGTCCGACCAAGTAAGAACAGCCGTTCTTTGGTAAGGCTCTTTAACGACGAATATCCGTGCAGTGTCTTCAATGCTCATCCAGTGTAGATTCAATCCACAAGGTCTCATGGGTCCCCTTAACGAATGTACGTCTTGTTCCCACCACAGTTATTTCCATGTTGCATCCTCAACATAGAACCTTTGCAAACTGGGCGGTACCAACTTCACTGATTCTACTACACTTGCAAGTAAGGAGACTAGAACACGAGCAGGGCATGTCATCAGAGCATAATAGAGCTATTGGCTATGAGTCTCTTCCTAGTAAACCCAGTTTTGTAACAACAGACTGTGTACAGAAGGTGCAAACTCACGAGGTCTGTAATCCCTCTAATGGTCGATCATAGTTCAGTGTCAGCCGAAAGCCGTAGCTACATGTTTCCGGTGTATTACGATGAGTGTATCATGCATCCGGTCGAGGGTACCGAGAGCTTTCATGCGTTGTGATAGACCGAGGGGGGCTGAAAAGCAAAACAGATGCTTCCCAGGCGGTTGGATAGTTTCATCACAACCACCTAATAAGAGTCGGAGCTGTATTTACACCACGCGGTGAGGTGGACGGCACTGTCAAAGGCGCCGTTGGAGAACTGAGCCTGGGTTAAAGGATGAATAGCGTGAATACGCAAGACAGCTGACTGCTATAACGATAATGAAGACGAAATTGGTAGGGCAACAGAAGAGATGATAATAATGTTCTAGTTCAGGCTAGACGAAATATTGCTGCTGGCTCGCTACAAAGATACTAGGACGCACTGCAAGAAGAGGTTCTTTATTGTGTAGTCGTACATTCGGTGGACCTCCGAAATGAATGAACTTACTTTCAACAGTGGTAGAAAATGAACAAGCCACCACAGGTAGTACGCATTGGTAGCTGCGCAAGTATGTAGACTGTATAGTAAGGCCGATGTGCGACAATAAGTACTGGCTCAAACTAGCGAGAAGGAGTCATTTGCTCACTTTCCAACTGTTCCTCCGTTAGCTTCTCGAACGAATTCGCAATTTGAAATACAACTAGGAGGAATAAGATAGCAACAGTAACGCTTCTTAGCAAATGGTCAGTGACGTGCCATATATTCGCCGACCCAGCATGCAGAGAGTGAGCTCGACCGTACACCGAAAACGAAGACGAACTTGGAGCCGTTGTTTACTAATTACTTGATTGCGTAGTCCGAAAATTGTCTGTCCCAAAATAGGGCAGGATTTTATTCGCCGAGCTGAGTAGACATTGTACTTGTTACGGTATCTACGGTTTTACCTGCCTATTGCGGGAGCATAGGCTCTGTCAGCCTTCTACGGTGACCCACTTACCCAGTCATAAGCATTTCGTACTAGACGAAAGTCAAGTTTGCGTCCATCTAGCTTGATATTTTTGTTAAATGTTGTCACGTTTCCCTTACCGCTGTGGTGTGTGGTCTTACAGCTACCAATCGCATCTATTTGAAGAATGGACCAGTGGAGTGGATGCGACTTGCACTGTCAACTTGTCACATCCTCTACTGGTGCGTGCACCACAGTCTAATATGCTCCGGATCAACTTCGATCCTGAGGTAAGTCTGGGGAACTATTCATGTGTTTATCCTAACTCGGCCGCAGATCTTGATGCTACGCATACGGTATGTGTAAAGCAGATCCTTCAAGCATTTTACTGCAAGTTTTGTCAAGCCAACCATCAACCACTGTAACATAATCACAAACTGTGACGATGCGTTTACAGAGACAGATAAGTAGGAACAGCCTGTTATTCTCAAACCTTGGCTACTTCAGGTAAGGTTGTATCCCAATAGGAGTCAAAACTAATGTTATTTTATCAACGGTAATTTGAAGTTGGCTTATCGCTCTTCCGGCGTTTAGTTTTGAACAAACTCATATAGTCTGATGGTTAGGAATCAAAGGATTGTGGGTTGAGCGATCTCAACAAATTGTCGTAGTATAAAAAGAAATGTTAGTTTCTCGTCTGTTGCCGTGGCACACCACCCATAGCAAGAGTGGTTAGCTCGGAAACCGTTGTTCACCGTAGCAAACAACCATTGAGATTCTTATTCAGGCACTTCATTTAAAATCACCTGGGTGATTGTGTTTTTTTGGGTTATGTCAACTGTATAAGAGGATACTGTTCGCCTCAAATGGTTGTCTTGGTATCTTCTAAAGGCTTAATCTGCCACATGCCACGGAAGGGACAAATCTAAACCTTTAAATTTGCATGTGTTGACTGTAGCCACGTTGCGGATCCTAGACAAATTACTTCGTAGAAAACTGAGAAAGAAAACTGATCATCAGTAAAATTAAGCTTTGGGCAGTGGACAGGAAAATAAATATCCAGCTGTTGTGTTTCTATCATACGAATAACATACATTAGACAACTTGCGAATATTTGTAAGTAGTAGGGGGCTTTATTGGGTTTTTGTTTGGACTGGTCGCCGTTAGAATCAGGCAGACATCCATCACACATCCAGGAAAGCACTAAACGGCAGGTTCGTCTTATTGGGACTCGGAAGTAGTGCGCACCCGCCGAATCCTTCAGGATTCGAACCCAAGACCTTACTCTTAGGAGCCAGTAGCGTAAGCCACTGAGCCTTGGGTGACAGCAGCGCACAGCCATGACTGATATCTAACTGCGATATAGCGCTGCTCATCCTCCACTGTCATGAATGTTATGAGCGTGCAGAGTGCAGGGTTGGCCCCTAGAGCCAAGACTTCTTTTGCAAAGTGTCACCAATCGACGTATCAGGTAAACTGTTAAGGCGACTACTGCTTGCTTGCAAGTTGAAGGGAATTTAAGTCCAGCCCATTTGACTTTGTAACTACAACACTCGCCTGGCCGATATGCCCCGCCATCCAAGATGGTAAATTACGCATCAACCAACCTACCGGGTCAGGTAGCAACACCAAGTTAGATGGCAGAAATGCGGATCCGAAAAGCCTTCAAGCAATGGTCATTTACGGGTTAGGAGAGTATCATTGATTTGTTATCATAGTTTTGGCTTGCTCGCATTGTTTGGAATGGTATCATCCAAAGTGTATAAAGTTTTTCCAGCAACAGTTACGAGAGCGAAATAGGTTCCAGGAGGTCCTTTGGTCCTGTTCTACTTGCCGACCATCCCACTCCTTAAGTGTATGCTTATCCTAGTCCAGAAGTGTGACCAGTTAAGCGCAGTAGTCGAGCAGCGGATGAACGCTAAGATCACTTCAGTGAAAACGAGTATGCACCAAGGAAGCGTTGTAGTCTCTAAGCTCCGGCATGCTGCACAACTTAGTTCCCCTGAACCGCAATCAGCTAGGTCCCCATCTCCGTTGTATTCTCCAATTTTGGTAGAACTCCGGGCCAAAACTGACCGTAGCTACAAAAATCAAGCAGTACTTGTGATAATGAAAATCAGACATCACTCGAAACGTCTAGCTAAGCAAAATCCACGAAACCTGAAACCTATCATTAATAAAGGATGCAAAAGCCGAACACCAACCCACGGCGCCTATAACTCGAATGTCTCTTGTCGAGACAATGCCCCTGGGATATCAGTTACATATGCAGAGATTGTTGCGAAGGTCAGCTGGGAGGCCGCTGTTGCGGTCTCTTCCGCGGTAAACAGAGCTAACGCAAATAGAGAGAAGAACAATGAACAATCAGTACTCGTCAGCACGTCAGGACAAACGATTTCGCTTCCTTGTAGATCAACGAAAAGGGACTTTACAATAGGGCCCCCGACTGTTGTGTGCTCAAATGTCCCCGAATCTACCGCCATCACATTGCGTGATAAGTTATCGGACGACCAAGGCCAATGGAACTCACTGTGCATGCTGACGATTGTCAAAGCCAAACCCAAAAACAGGTTACGGATTACTCGTCAAGCGAACACTGCACAGTACGGAGAACTCAGGCTTATTGGAGTAACACTCGTATCCTCCAATGATGTAGAATACGTTTTTCTCTGCAAGCGCGCTAAGACGCGGATCCTGTGGGATACATATCTATCCCGATGTCCCTTGGCGCGCTCGACAGTCTAACATCAACACCGAAGTAGGACACAGAATTTAAGATCGCCTACACACAATCTTCATAGATGATGTGCCAGAGCTTCCTTTCAGCTATTTTCAGGAAGCCGGAAAGTACGATATAGAACAGTGGCGGTTCATTCAGGTAACACTTTTCTTGGATAATGTTGTGGAGCTATTGCTTGACAGGCTACACCTCTCACGTGATTGTAGAGGCTGAGACGCTAGAATCCCAAGACATGTGGTTCAGTCGGAGCAGACAGCAAGAAAGGTTTTGGATCGATGGCGGATAAATCGGAAAAGCCTTCCTGCTGAACTTCAGTTAAAGGACACAGCAACCTTGCAACGTTCAGATATCAAAGCATCTGAAGCAGCAAACATACAGACGAGGATAAAGGCGCTCTACCTGACTGCTGCTTTACTCGACTCTGACATAGGTCTAAATGAACTTTGGGACCCACCTTGGCCGGATCAAGTTCCAGTCGAGATATCCTTATCCCATCAAAAAGGTGTAACCGCCAACGTCTTATCGGCCGGCATGCTTACACACTGGACCCCTTTAGCCCTCTGTGGGCTCCTTGAGACCTAGAACCTAGCCTGCTTGTATACGAATGCCCAGGGTATATTCACTAAATTGGCGAAACTAAAAGATCGTCAAGTTTCCGCATCATATGATATCATGGGTATCACTGAGAGGTGGCTACATACTGGCATGACGAACACTGAGGTTGCCGTACCAGGCATGTCGCTTATGCGAGACGATAAACTCACAAAACAAGGGGGGTAATTCTGTATTACCGAAATGACTTGCAGTGCTAGGCCATGGAGGAATCCGTCTGGCCATTCCGCGATTCTCTTTGTAACCTCCTGCAATTAAATGACGGAGAGGCTTGCCTTGTCGCCTAGGTGTACCACCCCCATTACTCTACGCGCTAAAACAAATGCCACCTTGCGGCTGATTTAAGACGCATACTAGAAGTAAGATACACTCACATCCTCATCATGAGGGATTGCAATGTGCGTTGTTCAGAAACCACTATCAGAACCGGAGAGCATTTCAAAGCCGGGCTTCAGGAACTCATAATCACTGTTCTGCTATACAATCAAGGCACTTTGCCCACTCAGTTCATAACTGGTAACAGGCCATCTCTACTGGACCTTGTGCTTACCGATGAAGAGCATATGATTGATGTGTTAGTTGCAGACTGTTCTTTGGGTCGTAGTGATCACGTAGTCATTGGTTAAACTTCAGCCGCTATGCGGAATATCAGAATGAGAATTATAAGACTATGCGAGCCATCGATTAGTCTTGCACGTCAGCGACACAACCTGGGGGTTCTTCGCCGATGCACCGCCGGAAGTCGCCTGGCTTGAGTTCGTCAACAAATTCAATCAGCTGATAGAAGAGGCATCAGACACAAGAGACTGGAAGAAATCAAAATCAGTTTCTTTCGTCAGGATTAGAACTCGAAAATGGGTGGCAATAAGCAACGAAGTGCAGCGGGTGTATAGAGCAGCTCCAACTCCAGAAAATTGGGAAAAATAAGTAGCGTAATGCATCCACTGCATTCAACTGCTCAGAGAAGACAAGATTGCAAAGCAGCGGAACATTTCAAAAACCTTCAGTGCTAGCCAAAAGCAGGTGTACAAACATGTGAATGGTCTACGAAAGGTGAGACAAGGTATTCTTTTTATTCAGGACGGCTGATGGCTCAACAAGAACTGCTAGGGAAGCAGCAAACGCTCTGCGGATGCAATACGCTCCAACGTTTCAGAATCTTGCATTAAGGGATGTTCTACCTTTTGTCATCCCGCCGCCAGGACGCACCCGCATCTTTTCCCGCTGCAACTGTATGGCAGAAACTGACGACACTGCGAAACCACAGCTTCCCGGGTCTCAATACCACTCGTCCAGTGGCATTGGGAGCAGCAGCAAAACCACCAGCAGGATCTTCAGCTCAGTTTTTCTTGCGCTGTTTAGACTAGGACCAGGTTCCTTCTATATAGAAGCTTGTAATAATAACTCCGATTAATAAAGGCGGAAGCAAAACTCAGTCTTTAAACTATCACCATCTCCTATCCCTATACTCGCCAAGGGCAGGGAACTAATTTTTGCCGATACACTGACGTCTTATCTGGAACAATGTACTGTCATCACGCCTGAGCAGCATGGCTTCCGTCGATCGCGATCGTGTACGACGCCTACACTAATCGCACACAGCAGTAGAACCGAGTCAGCTGACGCTGGCGAAAGTGCTGATGTGATCTACCTGGATTTTTCGAAGGCATTCGATCGTCTAGACCATCGGATACTATTCTCCAAGCTCCCATGTTGAAGGATCAGTGACCCTCATCTAAACTGGATCTCCAACTTTCTCCTTCAACGGCAATTAGTGATCAGAGTTCGGAGATCATTATCGGAACTCATACAAGTCGAGTGGGATGTGCTGCAATGCTCGGTTCTAGGTCCAAGATTAATTTGGTGTTTAATAACGTGCTCGCACAAGCAATCGCTTCAAGCTTCCTACTGTCTGCCAATGAAATCAAGATTTGGCGCAGCACTCGGGTGAATGCCTGCCAGCATCTACTTCAGAGTGACTTAGGTACGGTAAATCAGTGGACAACCCAAAATTTACTGTAGTTTAACGTAAGTAAATGTAAGCTAATCTCGATACGACATCTGTGAAACTATTCATACCGGCTCGGAACGAATATACTGCAACAGCCTACCGTCAAACGTGATTTGGTTGGACTCCTCCAAGATGAGTTGCTCCAGGCAATCCAAAAATATTTCAAGGGTTGGAAGCCAACGTGTTGGGCTGTTGCGACGGGCTATCGGACAAATAGATATCTCTATTTTCTGACAAATACTCAATGCGTATGTTCGCCCCCATGTCAAATACGCAATTCAAGCCTGGCATCCATGGCTGAAACACGACCTTAGTGCACTGGAGCAGCCCCAAGGTCAGGCATCGAAGAACCTAAATGGATTGCGCAATCTTACGTATGAGCAGAGGCTGAAATGAGTGGTGGTATTCAGCGGACGACATCACAGATGGCAAGCCGACCTGAATATCACATACTTGGTTCTGTAAGATCCACATAACTGCAGCGCAACAGCACTACAAAACTGAGGGGTCAACCATTTCAACTCGCAGAAAAGTATCGTCATCTGGAGTACCCCAGAAATTTTTTTCCATTCGTGTATCTCACCCGTGGAAAGCTCACCAAGAATCGATCGACTCCACAACGAAGCCAAGCAGATTTAGGAGACAGTTGAATGACATATTCATTCACTTACACTTTGTTACATAGCACGATGAATACATCTGTCCCCTATAATGTTCCATGGATTTATGTCCTGTTAGAATTGCGTGCGGAACGATGCTCGGATTGTAAGACTACATAGAAAAAGAAATGAATCCGTAATTAAAGACAAGTGCTAATAGCTAAGAGACCGCCTCTCGATTATTCTCATCAGGCCGTTATAATAATAAGAAAAAAAAACATACAACGTGGTAAGCTGCAGTCAGCTACGCTGAGGACAGCTAAGCCAAGAGTTTGTACAGAGTCAGTAGGTCAGATGGATGCCTAGGTCGATTCACTTAGGGTTGGCCTCGCAACCGATTGTACGCCGCCTAGGGTAGACCACGTAGCCGATAGTAAGCAGTTAGTGTCCGATCCCGAGTAACTGCCACGTGGCCAATATCAGAGAAGCACTTGTACAATGGCTGGTTGCTTGCAAAGCTTGGGCAGGGTTAGTTTGTTGGAAACTGCTTCAGCCATCTGCAAGAGACGCCATCTGAGAGCCTTCGGATAGAGTGGTGAGACAGAGTAGAAGATCTTAAACGCATCCCATGTTTGAATTTCGTGTCCGCTTAGGATCAGATGGTCCATGATAGCACTGTTTATGTTTCTGCCCATGCTTCTTCTCAACGAGCCTGGGCTGTGCTCTGCTACCCGTTTGGATAGACGCCTGGTTGTATACCCGAGGTATCTTGCACCAAAAGACGTATGATTGGGAAAAGACCAGGGGTCTGTCTGTGAGAAGCGGGGTAACAAAGGGAGCGGAGGTCTGAATGTTGGCTTAGCTCGGCACTTAGGCTGCAAACGTTACGTCACCACACAAGATGACATTGTCAGTGCGTGGTTATGTATCAGCGAGCTCAGTGAACACTCAGACCACCAACTGAACAACCTGAGCTAACCACCTTTGCTTATATAACACAAAGGGAGCGGTCTGAGTAAGTACATGTAGATAGGTGGCTGGGTAGGTTTTGGACACTGCGGCTGAGTTTCCAGTTTAATAAGTCAAAGGCAATATCTCTTTTGACTGGCACAGATAGAAACACATCCTTTTTTGGTACGGTCAAGGTGATTTCAGAGCGCAGACGGATCGTGGCCTGCTTTCTGATAAACTGAACGAGATATTCGTTCCCTTTGCAATATCCTGAGAATACGATGTTTCTCTTCGTCAAGCGTCTCTAGACTACTGACTCTGGCAACACGGTAATGTAAGCAACGCACTAAGATCCGCTTGCGTTACAAATGTACAAAGCTTAAAAGGTGGGTATTGGCCCGTCCATGTCAGCTTCCGGAAAACGCTTCTCTCCGAGAGCCGTCGTTCCGTCGCCTCAGCAACACGTTCAAAAAGGTCAGTCTTCTATCGCTTTGCATTTCACTGGTGAAGTGTAACGCCAGATGTGCGCTGGTGAATTGAGCTAAGAGACGAGAAACGTCTCTGTTTAAATCATAAACAATGAAAGTGTCATCCGCATATCGCAAATACGAACCGAACGTTGAGATAATCGATCGTAAAGGTCCCCGTTCAAGCTTCGCCAGGAAACATCAGCAAGGAGCGGTCCTGGGGGACGCATGGTCATACCGTTATTTTGCTTGTAACAGATTTTATTAAATAGGAATTGCATGTTAACAGTGCATCGCAAAATGAGTTCCTTTATTGTGCTTGGCGGAATCCCGATGTCTATATTCTTCATGCTAATGTAACCACCAAGAAAATTGATGCTTACTAGCAGTTGGACGTTGGGGAAAAGTGATTCCACATTGAATCATAACATGAGTTTGCCACACACGTTCAGTTTCTCTACGTGTTTTACGAATTCAAAAGAGTCTTTTAGTGAGTGAGTAGAAAGTTCCTTGCATACTGGCTACAACACTTCCACTAGCCACTTAGCAACCGTGGAAGGAGGAAGAGGATATATCAATAATCCGGCGTAGATCTACGTTTGGCTTGTGCACTTGCGGATGCGTTTAAGACTTTCTACTCTCTCTCACCACTCCATTTGAAGGCTCTCAGATAGCGTCTCTTGCAGATGGCTGAAGCAGTTTCCATCAGACTGACTCTGTCCAAGTTTTGCAAGCAACCAGCCATTGTACAAGTGCTTCTCCCATATTGACCAAGCGGTAATTACTCGGGATCGGACACTAACTGCTTACTATCGGCTACGAGGTCTACCCTAGGAGGCGTACAATCGGCTGCGAGGCCAACTCTAAGTGAATCGACCTAGGCATCCATCTGACCTACTGACTCTGTACAAACTCTCGGCGTAGCTGTCCTCAGCGTAGCTGACTGCAGCTTACCATGTTGTATGCTTATTCTTATTGCAGTAAGGGCCTGATAAGAATAAACCGAAAGTGGTCTCTTTGCTAGTTGCATTTCTTATCTGATATTGGCACTATTCATTGGTTGGAAATCCTTCTTTTCATACTTAAACTCTAGTTCTTTTTTGGTAACCGCACCTAATTCTTCCACAATACTTGTAAACAATGCTTTTTAACCCGGATAATTTCATTATTAATTCTTTTAACGAGCATCACGAACTTTTGATATCCTTGCTTTCGGGGTACAGTAATATGTGTTGCGCGGAAGGGAATCGTTAACAACAACACATATTCCTAGGGCTAGGGCTTCACACAGGAATCCTGTAGAACTATAGCCCTTAGACAAGCGTGAAACAATTTTGCCCTTTAATGCTCAATTTATGAGTCGGGTTTGACTCTGTGTTTCACGTTGGTGACTTCTTTGAAGACTATGTGCCAAGTAACTTCGGTGCTGACGCGGTAGACGCCCTTGCCCCCCCCCCACACATACACACAAGCACGTCAGTTTCTTGGTTTGACCTAACTGAACTAACCCCTATACGACAATCGACAGACGTCGGAATATCAAAGCATCCTGCGTAATAGAGGTTTGGACAAGTGGGCCTTCAGGGCAATAAAACCAAGTTAGGTTTTCTCAAACCACTGGTTTGCACCCAAAATATAGAAGCAGTACTGCTTCTGACAACTAACGGTCTTTAAATGGATTTTACGCCTAGTTAAAGCATCGGCCAAGTGCTGCGGGCACTGGACGCTCCGCCTACGGATACGTCAGCTGACTTGTCCCTACAAGTTACCTGCTTGTAACAGAACCTTTTCAACCTATGTTCCACGTAGACTAACGCACTGGATTTTACAGACTCGCCCATTGTCAAGTTTTGTCTTATGTACTTTTGCCAATAGGACTTTGAAGGAAACAGATAATGCTCCTTGACGATCTCATGCACGTCCGTTCTGTTGTCTACATTGGGAGCAGTAACTTGTGGTTGCCTAGTATCCAATGTCTTACAGTGTTCCACAAACTTTGAGCTCAGGGCTAGGTAAAAAGGGGAAATTTTTTGACCACCATTTTTAGAATTCGGGTATGGATTATCAGACTCATTCACGAAGGCAAACGTAGAAGTACGCATAACACGGGTACCAAGATGTCTATCGATTTCTCATTCGCCCATCATTTGTTTCATGTGTTACACCCTGGCGATGCCTCACCATTCCGCATCAACACACACGCGCATTGTTCCACTTGCTTCACAACCTGGAGCTGTTAGATAATGTTCAGGAATATCTTGATAACGAATAGAGAAAGGAGTTATCGGGCGATTTCATGTGCTTACATTGCTTGGGCTAATACCCGACAACAAAGTTTGACCGTAAAACGCATTAGTGAATTGTGGCACCACCAACATATTAGCCCTGCTTGAAGCACAATGACGGCAAGCCCATTTCTAACGAGCAATTCAACTTCAGACCAAGCCGGCGGTACGCATAAAGCCTAGCTTGCTCGCTGGGCGACCAGCATAATCCGATAGGCCGCATTGAAATGCCGGCACCTTCGTCACTTACCACTTCCTAGATTAACTGCATGTCAGTGCTACTGGTCCTACATCCCAGCCGATAACCAGCGGAAACAAGTCTCGGATACCACGCTAGGGCCCTCCGATCACTCAAGATGGATGTTAGCGTGTGATTTCCTAATTGGAACATCAACTGAGTCTAGCTAACTTGAGTTATAAGATTACAATTCGAGCAAATTAGCTCATTTCTGCTTTCCACTTCAATCGCCACGAACTTTGTGTGTGTATGTGATTGCGTGTGACCGTAGCCGCAGACCTAATCCCACTCGAGTCTCAGGAGACTCGGAATGCCTCACCATCCTTCGTTTGGGTAGCGGGACGTTACTTTGACTCATGAACTCAATGCTACCATGAATTGGATCAACATTTCAACCCCTCGCTTGTTTTATTTGCTTCCCCATCCCCTTTTCTTTGTTATTGTTGTTAATGAGCTTGAGGATTATAATGAGGATGGTGAACCAACCGCTTCTTCTTTCCTCAGCTCGTTGCTGTGCTCCGTGAGGCAAAATACTTCCGAATACTTGGGGAGGAAAATTTACCGAACGCGGCAGTTGAGCTCTTTGCACAGAACGAAATGTTGCGCAACTTCATTGTCAGTTTGGACATGAGTTGCGAGTGGTACAACTATTTGTACATCAACGTCACACCGACAGAAACAGAATTGATCCGTGAGGAGCTGGTCGATTTGGACGAGTACGTAAAGAAGGCAGAGACAATAATCTGTTGGAACAGTGAGGGTGAGTGGCAGTTAAAAGTGAGCATGGAACGTGTAGCAATTTCATCGCCACTATCTCCAGTGAATTGTAGTGTGGCGATGCCGTTTTGTTTTGTAGGGGGTAGCACAAAGGAGATCACATAGGGTTGCTGGGAAAGTAACTAACCAGAGTTCCAATAACTGGAACTCGTAATTTTGACGCTTGCTTAGTAAAGGTGGATGTGTAGCGACGTTAGGTGCTGGTGTAGTGAGTGACGATTTCTGAAGGCCGTTTCCTGGGTATTCGTTAGCCGCGTCCCCGTTCCATCCAGTAACTCTATATTTAGAATGGTTGCGCTCAAGGTCTAGCGATTCCCGAAGACTGTGCACTTGTTTAGCATTAACATCATGGAGCTGCAGTACTATGAAGCAAGTTGCTTTGAAGCTGAGAACTGTTTTTACGATTGCTCCTCACTTGATTCAAAACATGCTACCCTTTGTCAGTCATTGGTACTAAAATAAGACTTTTACAGATTGGCAAACGCTTTTCCTAGGGTCCTCCATCCTCAGTTGTTGCCAGTTCCAATCTTTGACCACATGAAACACTGGATAACCCCTTGGGTCCACAAATCTTTTTCAGGTGTTCCAGTCCGTATAAGAACCGGTTAGTTCAATACCCACAGATAGTTGCATGGTACTATGGAAGTAGTAGAGTAAACAGCAAATATGTTTGCGCTTACTCATCTAAAGGTCTTGTCCCCGGACTAACTGCCACGAAAAAAACAAACGAGCGATTGTTGATCCTTTTATTATACGGATGGATCGTTTATTTACTCTCAATAATTCCCAAGATAATATAGACGATGGAAGCTGGACTTCCGAACCCTTGCCTACGTACCGCGGTCAGCTCGAAAAATGAGAACTCATTGTTCTGGTCTCCAAATGCCATTATTGAAAATTCTTCTCAGCCGCTTTCAACTCATTTTTCTCCTACACACCCGAAAACATCCTACGGCCGTTTCATATCATCGGGATTAGTCGGCAACGCTTCATGTTTCGATATGGGCCTTGAAACTGTAAAGTGCAAGGTATTGTAACAGAACTGGATCGATACACCACTATCACCGAATACCCGCTGGGAGTGGTGTATCGGTTCACTTACTTTGAGAGGTGTGTCACTTCTGGTGGTCACATCACTGAGGAAGTTACTTCTCCTATCAGCAAGGATCGTGTGACATTCCAGAGGCTTATCTGTCCATGAAGATGGTGAATAGCAACATATCAGTGAAAGGTATGGGACATAATGCTGCGATAAGGCCGGTGTTTCTGTATGGATCAGAAACGTGGCCAGTCCGTAGTGATGACACTAAACGATTGACCGATGCCTGAGGACTATTGCTCACTTCTGGTGGGAACACCGGGCAACTAATGCTTAATCTTAACCGCTTACGTTGCCTATACCATGTGTTCCGTATGCCAGTTGACCGCCTACCTTGGCGTGCATTATACGTCGTCACTGCACCAAGCTGGGCGAAACCACTAGGTGACCAGTCCATGACGTGGAATAGAGACATGAAGAAACTCACCGATGGACTTGGTCAGGTTGGTGCATGTCGTCTCTGGATGGTCCATACCAGTGCTTAGAGACCCGATCAGTCAAGGAGCAGTCATGCCTTCAGGCGCACTCCTGCACTCCGTTTCTTGCAGTCAACTGTTCATGGTAATTCCATTACAATTACTTGAACGTGTTTTCTTGTTCCCATTTTCCTTACGTAACTTTTCGTTAACCACCTCTTCTGAAGGTTCTTATTTGTTGTTTTTCCGGCAACATAAGTTGTGGCAACTGGACCCATGGCACTTCGGTGCCGCGCGGTCGCACCATTACAGAGCTCGCGAGGTTTTGCGGATTATCCCTCATAATCTTGCTGCTCATCAGCGAGCCTACACTCACTCCACTCGGATTTATCATCTCTGCAAAGTGGATATTAAGTTGTCGAATTTTTCAACGCTTCAACATCGTATCCACTCGGAAATTTGGACCTTGTTATTGAAACACGTTTTTTAGTTCCTGGTGTCTGTTACTCCTACTCGCAAGATCTTGTTCCCTGCGATAGGAATAGCTTAAACTCGTGTTCATCCAACCCTGCGTTTAGTCGCTGCATCATATTTTGCAGTCGCTGGTTCACTGCTGTTAATCAAATATCCAACCCAGCAAAGAACCGGGTTTAGCGATGGCCGCTTCAATCACTATTAATCGAATTTTGACGCATCGCGGATCCCCCTTTGTGTGCCTAGCGCGCTCACATCTAGGGTCAGCTTGTTTACCCAGTTCAAAGAATCTTTCGTTTGATCCCGTGCGCGTGTGCTTGCGCTTGTACGTGTGTAGACAACTGTCCTACTCGGTTTCTTGACCTAGACAGAGCTGCAAATATTACGAGAAACGACGACTGACTTATTATGAAACGAAATGGAAAGCGTGCTGTAAGCCTTGACTTTGCCCGTTGTGCGACTGTAGAGATCCTTCAAGATGGTTACAAACTTGTCACGCACATCTTTGCTTAGTAAACATTTCCACAACACAGATCTATCTACTGAGTCAAAAGCCGCTTGGATGTCCAAGGACACTACGATTGTTCGTTGTTAGTGGACGTGACAAAGTTCAAGAAGTTGGTGGAGTGTGAAGATGTGGTCAATGCGTCCACGACCTGGACGGAAACCGGACTGTTCGTCTCGATAAACGTCTTCTCTAGTCGCTGAGAGCCTGTGGAGTAGAACAGACACGAAAACCTTGGAGCCAACAGTGATAAACGAAATTCCGCGGTAATTGACGCAATCCTCGCGGGAGTCTTTCTTGTGAATCGAGACAATGACCGGCTCTCTCCATACAAGTAGGACTTTCTCCTCAACCCAAATTCTCGTGAACAGTGATAGCATTTCGTTGACAAGTGCATTCCCGCCATCTTGGAATAGAGTCGGTGGAATGCTGTCAGGACAGGGAGCTTGTTGACGCTTCAAAGGTTGGATTGCGCTTCGAACCTCTGTTTCGGTAGGAGCGATAGGCCAACCACCATCCGAGGGAAACCTAGGTGTCACAGTGGGCTGTGCTAAACAGTTAAATTGGAAAGCGCAGTGCTCTGCCCAGTGATCCATGCGACTGTGCAGGTTTGTGATCTCCTGCCGTCTGATACCAATCGTCTGACTGACAGCGTGTGAATGGCAACCAGTGGTCTTATTGTGGTAAAATGACCTACGGAAGTTTCCGCACGATGTCGCGGTTTCCATCTCAGCAGCTCGTTTTGACCACCATGATTCATGGTTGGACCAATGGCTTGACTTCCGCTATTGAGAGATAGACTGACGAAATTCATTGTGCTCCGCACCGGCGGGCAAAGCCCGTCGACGATCCGGCAGTTCCGAGAATCTTACAGAAATCCAGCTTCTGGTTTTGCTGCGGGTGAGTCCGTAGCTGGACAAGCCGGCGGACAGCACTGCTCTTTGCAAATTCGACCAGTGTTGATCGACATCTAGAGCCTGGGGTAGAGCGAGGTTAGCTAGAAGCCACTGTTGATACTGCGTTTTCACCGCGGGGTCCTCCAACTTAAGAATGTTTAGTCGAGTTTGCTTGACCATCGCGCAATAGGCAAAACGCATGCAAATTATCGCACACACCAATGTATGACCGGTGTCAACATAAGTTGACCAAAATAATCGGCACTCGCGTACGTTGCCATGCCACCTGTGACTTATCGCCATGTGATGATATATTTTGCAACAGTCTATGAATAGACATTGAGCCATCGGAAACCATGGTACTCAAAACAAGGTACAGAAATAGTAAAAGAAAACACAACACAACACATCAAAATCCATGGTTTCGTCAGAGGGCAAGATACTACCCGGTTGCCCAAGCCGAAGTAGTACTACCCGGTTGCCCAAGCAGAAGTGATGGAGGACGCCAAGTGGCATAGGGGAGTCCAGCTTGACGAAAGCGCATAGTGGAGAGGAAAAGTTGGTGCTCGGCACAAAGATTAAGCGGTCTCTCCCGGTTGTCAAAGCGAACATCATCACACCCGTGCGGTCCCACGAAGTGATGTTCACACAGCAGCAGCCGACCAATATGTGCGTATAACTCTCCCACTATAACAACGAAGACTGTTTTAGGCGTCCTTTGGAGCAGCTCATGAAGATGTTGAGAGAACTGGTCCTTGACTGTATCCGAGCTGCAGCCAGTGAGCGCGTAGGCGGAGATCACGGAAAGAGCACGCTTGTCTGTGCCATGCCTGCTAAGAGCCACGAAACTTCACAGCGCATAGGCGACTATTGACCGGAATCCGGTAAAGAAGGGTGGCCTCTGCTTTAACACAGAGCGATCCTAACACCAATTTGCGCAGATGCGGAGGACTCTTCGTCACCAGAAGGACGAAGGTAAAAGCCGATGTGTGGTTGGATTGGCGACGACAGCTTGTAGACTGTGTTGGAATCCTGGAGTCGAGTTTAACTCAAACAGCAGACATCAATTTCAAGGGTCTGCAAAGTGCGTACAAGTGCGATTTGCTGTCTAATCTTCAGTAATGTGCGCATATTGAGGGTTGCTAGTTGGAACTGTGTTCCAGGTCGCAGTAGCGAAGATGACAAACTTCGCGGGCTGTCAGCTCCCTGTCGAGGACTGTGTGGTTGAGTTGAGGGGTGGCGAGAGAACAACTTCATCGGCAGAGGCAGGGTTGTTCACGTTTGAAGAATCAGGGAATAATGGGGATGAATCATACAAGGAGAAGTGGCATGTGTTTGTAAAGTTGGCGTAATCGTAGGACAGTGGTTTATGGGAGCGAGAGAGAGCGTAGTTGTATGTATCCATGGTCCATCAGTAGGCGAGACATCATCCGGTTGCCTAGGCCGAAGTAGGTGCGTTGTCTTAAGGAACGACGGTCCTGAACCTTTGGCCGAAAAACCTAACCCAAAAGCAGCAGGGTAAAATAAGGGTTTCACACCAGTTGGGACCCAGTGACTGAACATTCAGTTCGTACGCCTTTGGGATGACGAAAAGCCATACCACGGGGTCCAACACTCCCGAAGTCAAAGGCAGAATCCAATGCCAGAGTTGCTTGACGGTATACAAGATCTCCGAGAAGCAAAGCAGTAGTGACTTTATTTAGTAGCTAGTCACATCCACCACGTTACGGCCTTATTAAACGGACATATCCGGCATTTTATAGAGAGTACGCTTGCCAGGCGTAAAGCCACCACCTCCTGGAACACTGCAGCCGAACCATTCGCCGGCAGGAGAAATACCCGAACCACCCAGCTAGCACCATGAGGAGATTGTTCGACAAGCCAGTTTAAGTGCTATTGGCAGGTTCGTAGGACAAGAACGACTTGACGAAACCAGTGCTGCTTCAGCGCAATGATATCATAGCTTTCCAAGTAGTCCACCAGTGCGTCCACGACGATCTCTTCCATTACTTTAGCGAGCACTGGGGAAAAGCGCTACCGAGCGATAATTAGCAGACCCAGGTCGGCTTCTTCCCTTGTGAATGTGAGTTATAGTACTCTCTTTCCATGCTGATGAAACTATGTTTTTGTCTAGACAACAATGCAAGAATCCGGTAAGTGCTTGGGTTGGGAGAATAGCTGCTGTCTGCTGTGCTTTAGGATGAATGTATGCCATTCCAGGAGAGCTGTGTGCGCAATGATAGTGACTTTTTCAGCACCATTTCTACTGGGAATGTGATGCTGAATAACACTGTTAGTATAGTGACAGAAGTAGATAAATCGTTCGAGACTTGTACCCTTGGAAAGTAGATGGATACTGCGTCCTTAAGGCGTTGTCGGCCCCTTCCCTTTTGCGTGTATACCCACCAACCGTAGTGAGTTTTCGGATTCTGTGCTCCACCTTACGAAGTCTATTCACATGTCTGTAAAGAAGCCTGTGGCTCGAACAAAATCCTTTCGTTAGCTCCTGTTGGTGTGCTACCTTTTCTTCACAAACCAACTGCACTGAGTAGTTGAGCTGAGCTACGTACGCTGTCCAATTTACTGCGTTGGGATTGTTTTTCAAACGTGTCATGCCCGATCCCTCAAAGCCATACATTTTCCTGTTCGGCTTTTCAAAAAGAATTTTAGTTTGAGTGCACGATAAAAAGCTGTTTGCCCTGATGCTTTTGTGACTAGTGACGGGAAGCTTTCCAAAAATGTTCGTCGGTCTATTTCTGGGGTGTACTCACTCATGAGGGATCAACTGGCTTTTTCATTGAATGCGGACAAGACGTGCTACTGCGTAATATATTGTATTCTTTCGGGTTCTGTAACTGGGTATTTAGAGTGGCAAATGTAACCGAACAGTAAAGTGAGGTTATCGTTTCGACCCAAAGCACTGATTGCATTTAGCCCATCAATCATGAGCTCCTCACTGGTGAGCACTAGATGTAAGCTTGATTGCTTATTCGCTGTCCTGAACCTGATGGGATAGGTGACCTGGTTGTATAGGGGTGTGCCATAGTTTAACCCTAGTTAATAGGACTTGCGATGTTCCGCCTCGGTTGCTGGCGTTTCCCAATCATGGATGTTGAAATCCACTGTCATGAGGACACAGGTATATTTCTGATTTAGCACAGTAAGGTATGCAGCTATTTGTCTGTAGTCATTTCTGAAGTGGATTTGGGCGGTCCGTAAACTACGGACACGAGGCAACTATCGTAGCTCTGCAATCGTAGTTTGCACAATAGATCAGTGACAACATTTGTGTATCATCTATGAGCTCACAACGAAGGTTTGTTTTGTAATAAATAATCACACCCTGTCCTCTACCGGTTCTGTCGTTTCGAAGAAGTGACATACATGGTAGAGCGACCTCAACTTCGGTCATTAGACAGTTCAGCCACATTCCAATTAGCAGTATATCTAGGGGTTGACGGTGACGGAGTTCTCCCAATAAACTAATAAGGCGTTGTGTATTAGTACAGAAGCAGATCAGTTTCTCAGTAACGAAAGTGACTCCTTGAATGTTGGACTAATATTGGAGATTGTACCGACCGTTGAGGTGTCGGCCACTAGCTGTTGTTTTGAGGAGTCGTTAGTCTATGAAGATCGGTTGCGTTATACGACTGCTCTCGGCTCTCCTGGCCTTGATGGTCTCCAGGGATTTTGTCTTATTCCATCGGACGCTGAGGTTGCCAATAATACAATCTTTTCACAAAGTTGTATGAGTGGAAGATCCATCAAATTGGTCGTCCCTAATGAGTATTTGGTCGCCCCTGGCCGTGAACCAGCTGACTTTAACCAAATTTCTGTAGGCAGCCCCTTGCGGAATTTAGACCAGTTTGCCAATATAAGCGATGTCACTGGCTCAGACTGAAGCAGCACCTTCATCAGCCAGGGACATTTTCCCTTGTGGTTGGGTGATACTGGAATTCTCGTCAACCGCTTTGCAACTAGGTTGTTGTGGGAGAATTCCCGACGGATGTAACTCCACTGCTCCCCTTCATGTGCTTCCTTTTCCTTAGAGGAGAACCTCGTAAACAATAATCGTCCGTTTTCTTCAAATTTACGCACTTCCTCACGGTTGCTATCCTTTTTCGACCGTTTGTTCCAAGGGATATCCGGAATTATGCGTACTTCAAGTGAAAATTTATGGAGCCGAGTAAACGATAGTAGAATAGCCTCTGTCTCGGTAGCGGAAATCATGTCACCCGGAGAGCTCGTGGCTTACCATATGCACTGAATTTGTGTAATTTGGGACCTGTCTTAGTGTCATGGGTTCAACCGAAATGCCAATTTGCACCACAAATGAAATTCCGCTGATTACGGTCGTCCATCAGCTGCTCGTTCATTGTTCTAAAGACTGTGATTCTAGAACCTTCGTGCACACAGCAGTCAAAGCACCGTAATTCCTTCTATTGGCTGCAGGTGTGATGCTATTAGTTGATACCGTTTTAAACGGTTTGGTTGTTTGTGCTGGTTGGGTCACCCTACTGTTGCTCTGTGCTGTTAGCGGAGTCAGGGTGTTCTCTCCGGCATTTGTATGGAGCTAACTTATAAGGACAATACCCGCCTTTTTTCTATGTTGGGCGAACTCGGGCTCGAAGCTTCCAGTATGAGCGCAGTCTTGATTTGGTTTACACCGCTGAGAGGAGTGGAATCAAGCGTGTTTGAAGCTTGTCCGCTTAGTGGAGATGAGCCAGAGGATTTAGACACAGACGTTGCAGTGCTGTTAGAGCGTCTGGCTTTCTTCTTCGGCCTAGAGGCGGAGACTGCGTTGGCTGGTTGAGGCATTAGTGTAACCATACTTGCCTCCGAAGGTGCGATCTTTGTATTCACCAAATGTGCGATTTTCTCAGTCAACCTATCGCACTTTTTCATGAGCACACACAAACAGTTAACAACTGGAATGATTTGATATGTTGAACAATTCCAATCCGAAACCAGGCAATCAACTTAGTTCTACCTGCTACGGCAACCCATCCTGGCCCAGGCGATACTGCAAACGAACAACTCTGTAGAGCTGACTATATCGGCAGATGCGATCACACAGGCTACCGCTGAAGGCGTGACTAAATACACGTCTGTTACCGCTGTTCAAACACCAGGAGCGAATGCTATGGCTATGATGGACGCAATCACACAGGGCGTCGGAAGTGCTACACATGCGCCCATCACTCCATCAAGAACTCAGGTCCCATTCCCTCACAAACCGGTTACTTCAAAACGAGCTCAAGTGCCACCGACGATTGTATGTTCCAGCGTCTAAAGCCAACTCTTTCGCAAAACTTAGTCCTTCAGAGACGAACAGTTTGCTCGGCAAAGCGAGCTCAGCGAAATCGACAGCATGACACACATGTAGGAATCACAATATAAGTACCTAACTCGTTTCTATAACTAACAGCGCTGCTTCACGCATGCGATTCTTCCTCTGAATCAGTTAGACAAACCCGCCCCTGCGAACCAATCAGCACGTAGACGAAATAAACGGAGCTGTCCAACTAACTGCTCTGTTAGCTTGCGGCACGCTAACCGCTTGCTTCGCCATGTAAATCGTATCATGTTTCTGCTTGCACAATCCCATCACAAACCATAAAAAGCTGATGGACGGCTGAAAACAGTAGGATTCTAAACGTCTACTAACAAGAGTCCAAGCAGGACCGGCTAGCATCGCACGACACCCAAACTCAATCCACCATGGGGAATCACGGCTGTTGCAATTGACGCTACAATCAGAAAACGACTTTGAGGCGGTTCTTTTGCCAGCCACCCGACTTCGAAATGACGCATACGCAGGGACACAAAGTATCTCAGGGGCCTACGAAATCTGTCCTACCATCAAAGGCTGAAGTCACGGAGTTTTCAATGGCCGCTACCGTAGGCTGCGCAGCGAGCTCCTATTATATTACTAGTAAGTAGCAGGAGCTTAGTAGTAATCTTAAAGTGTTCATCCCAGTAGTTCACAAGCTACGTAGCACAGCCTAGTCCGGAAAAGCACCAGACGCGTTTCGCCCTATTGGGGCTCGTCAGCGATACGCATTCCCTCGGTCCCCTACTGGGAATCGAACCCATGACCGCTAGAGGCAGATGCTAACTAGCCAGCAGCTTAAGCCACTGAGCCATGGGAGATGTTGGCTGGGCTACATAATTTGCAAGCTAAGTGAGATAGAGCACCACCTATCTTCCACTGTCACTGACTGTGGCTAGCGTGCGAGGTGATGAGGTCCTCTCGCTAGACGCTACATCGATAGCAGTTGAAACTAGGTGAGACTGTTTATTTTATATTAATCGTATGTACGCTACCAAATATTGAGTGATCCTAATCACCTATGCCGTCATTTGCTAAAACTCAGCCATAGCACCGATCACAGAGGTAACTCTCTAAACTTGTGTGCACAGTATAGCCGCCTGCAATACCGGCGTAGTTATTTTTCCCCTCGGGTATGCCAATCTTGGAACTCTCTCCCAAACTTAGTTGTCTCCCCCACCTAGGATATTTTCAATAAACGATTGGATCTTGCATAAACTGTGCTATTTTGTAATAGATTAACCCTTCAAGCCGGATTAACATGTCACATAAACCTGAGGAGGTGGTCCAGAATCGAGTACTCACGTTTTTACATTTCTTACGGAGTGCATCAACTATAACTGTCCCCATGTTGCACCGTCGTTCGCTTTCAATTCCCACTTACACCACTTTTATTCAGCGATGTATTTTCTAGAGTATCGTTCAAACAAACAACTCACATATCTTTTGATCTTGTACTTCTACTCTCACCATCCTACGCGACTTGTCAAGCAACTGCTTTTTTACCCGGCATGAACTATTGTACATTGTTCTCCGACGTCCCTCGAAGCGAGCGTCATCAAAGAAAGCAGAAACCTGACTATTACCACCGTTGGAACAATTAAACATGTCTCTTTATTTATGGTGTACCGGTGCTTCAAACATTTGTTGAGCATGAAGTACAAGTCAATAATTGGGAGGAATGACGCTACCTTGGTCAGGTGTTCTTGCTTGATGACCTGCTCGTTAAATCAATCCCAAGACTACTCTCATCATCAAAGTACAAGGGGTGTGGCCCAAGATTCTTCAGGTTTGTTCCAGTCCAGACATTCGAAACGTGGTGCAAGTGGCTTAAGAAGCTATACTCAGAGCTTTGCTCAAAGGCGTTCAACACCAGACCCAATTGGATGGAGAGCGAGCAAAGTCACCGAAATCTAACAGACTCCATTAGGTCTCACTTCCGAAACAGACCACTGCAGAACACAAGCAACTGTTGAAGGGGTAACGCCTTTCCCGATACTTACTGCAACCGAAATTTCATCTTGTGATTCTTCTACAAGCCAACATGAAACTGTTCAAAGTTCACTGTTAGCAGTTCACCAAAAAATCGATTTGCTGCCGACCTCACAAGGGTCGATAAAAGCTCACACCTGACACTTGCGCCGTCAGATGCGTTTGTGTCATTAGAAACACTCTCCTGTATGTGTCCCAATGTTCAGGCCCTCCTCAACAAATTATCCGAGCTTCAATTTCGCCAATACTTGATTTCTGTGGACCTGAAAATGGTAGCTTAAACCTGACTGTATTAGGAACTCACGGAGGTGGAGATTACTCTACCAGGTATGTCCGTCCTACTTAAATATCGAGTTAGTAGGGAAGGTGGCGTAATATTGTACTATCGCAGTGACCTACATCTTCAAGTCCTTGATGACCCAGAGCCTCAACTTGTAGACCCGCTTTGATGCTGCCAGAAACTAAGACGTGGGGACGCACGTTTTAGTTATAGTCGTACACCGTTCTCTCAGGTCCACTCTAGAAATACAAACGTCTAGCTTCTGCTCTGAAAACTCTTCAGTCTCAGCCCAACTCTCACATTCTCATTGTGGGGGGACTTCAATTTGCAGGCAATAGATTTTCCGGTTTCACCTAGCGAGCAGTTTAAGCCCGAAGTATAAGCTTTATTCGCTGGCTTACCAATTCATAATCACGTTACTTCGCATACGCGATCTAGAACGGGGAACAATTCTGCCAATTTGGACCTTTACTAATGATCGACACAGTGACAGTGGGTAGTCTCCGGAGGAACAGTAATCACACCATACTGCATTTTCGCTACGTCTGCTCCGCTGGCTTACCGAACAACCTCCTCGTGGTGCCACCTGGGTGGTTGGGGATTTTCCCGTTCCAGCAAATGGTTCGGCGACAGTGTTCAAGGACGTGGTGGGTTTCCGCCTCGCAAGCGCACTCTCCATAAAAAGCCACATAGGTCCCTTTATCAACACTGTGACGTGGCGGATGTGACTCGCAACTGAATAAAGTCACTGCACCTTGCTTCATCCTGGCGAAGCGTTGTATTCCTGCAACTCTGTGCTGTAATTCTGCGGAGCATTGCGTCCCTGTTTGATAAAGGAACAAACGAAATGCGTATGAACTGAGCAATCAGTCATCGGCTCCCAATGGGGGCGATTCCCTGAATTCGTTCCGCTGCCTTGCGGACAGGCTATTCAGCCAAAGGCTCGGGGTGGTGTCCCTTAAGTCAACACTCTACTTCGGCTTGGGCAACCCTCTGACGAAACCATAGACTTTAATGTGTTGTGTTGTGTTTTCTTTTACGATTTCTGTACCTTTTTGTGTTCCATGGTTTCTGATGGCTCTATGTCTACTCATAGACTGGTGCAAATATATATATATATATATATACACATATATATATATATGTGCTCTGCTGAATATTCCAACAGGAACATCGAAAAGGTTCGCATAGTAACACATCACAATCGTTTATTCGACCTCCTCAAGATCACTTACTGGTCGTTTCTACCGGAACAACCCTTGATTTATGTTGGGGAAAGTTCGTCAATCAGTTTTACACTTTACTACCAAACGCCTCAGTGGCTAAGAATCTTAGCACAAAAGAGTAAAGTCCTTCCTGAGAAACAGGACCCGGAAACGAATAATGCTGACAGGTTCCCTTTGGAAATCAGGCTTACCGATCCTAAGGGCGGAAACTATAATGTTTACATAACTAAGCGAAACTACTGTGTTAAACTGGCCAGCGAAGATAAATTGAAACACCAACAGGATTTGGCGAAGGAGTTCCGCTGCAATTCTAAACTACTTTACCGGCATATTATCAAACTTCACAAAACCTTGCCGTGCATCCTTATTCTAAACACCGCGTGTGTGCAAGCGCAAACCGCCCACTAAGCAGCTAACGCTCATAAACATGAATTCGCTTGTACTTTGCAGAACGCACAGCCATCTCATACCATCCTTACACATAATATCTCACAACCAGGACTTAGCCACATCTCCGTCACCGCGGCGGATAAGCTGAAGCGACTACTCAAGAACACTTCACCTGGTCCGGATGGCATATGCCCCAAGTTTAGGATGGTAGCCGCCACGAGATTGGCTGAACCATTGTCTCTGTTTTTCCAACGCTGTCTCGATGAGATATAGGAACCATCTATGTTGTAGCTTGGTAAAGGCACCCCATTTGCAAGGGATGCAATCACACTGTGCCCGCAAACTACTATCAAATTACTCTTCTTATTGTGCTTGCTGAGGTCATGTAATCTGCCGTTGCAGATGCACTTACAGGAGATTTGGAAAGTTGCCATATACTCGTGCAGGAGCAGCATAGATTCCACCAACACCGCTCATGTATCACGAGCCTTTGTTAAACCTTGTCAGCTGATCGAAATCTGTTGGTGATGTGAAAGGATTCGACGGCGTCTAAATTTCTCAATTACACCTGACCGCCTCGAACACCTCATTTTTCTTTACAAGCTTCGGAGCTATGGGGTAGCAAACCTTATCCTGTGCTGAATACATTTATTCATACTCCAACGACGCTTTAAAACCCAGGTTCACAGCGCCCTGTCCGACCCGATAGAGGTTCACTGCGGCGCCCCTCATGGATCGGTGCTAGGAGCATGGCTATCTCTCGTGTTCATCATCGAACTCACAAGGGTCCCGGCGTCGAATTTGCTACTATTTGCCGGAGATATTAAGATTTGGTGAGTAAACAAGCGAATGGACGAACACCTCCAATTGCAAGGTGGTCTCGACAAGGTTTACGACTGGCTGGCTCAGAACATGCTTGAGTTTAACCCTGTCAAGTGCAAATTAATGAACGTACGTCCCCAGAGCACCTGTGAATATCGACTTGGAAAACACGTTTTGCAACGCGTTTCTCATGTTAATCATCACGGGGTACACCTGCAGGACAATCTCGGATGCTCGAGACAGACGGAGAGCGTTTGAACCCTTTACTCCTACCTTCGTTTTGCAAATGCTCAAAACTTAAGTGAGGGCACATGCAGAATGCGCCATTCAGGTGTGACACCCCTGGTGAAAGCATTACCTCACTGTTCTTAAGGAACCACAACAGAGGACGACAAAAAATGTTAAAGAATCGCACCACCTTAACACTTAACCTTAACACTTTAGCCTAACGATTCTAGGTTTTCAGTTAACTTTGACATGTGATCCCATATTTGTGTGCCAGATCCTCTCGGATCCTAACCGCCCACGCCGACCCTTATTAAAACTCAGCCACAACACCTCACTGAGAGGCCACTATTTTTAGTTGGCGATACAGTATGGCCGATAGGAGTGCCGCAGGAACATTTTCTCCATTCATGAATCCCAGCCGTGAAACATACTTCCACATTCTGTCATCTCCGCTCCTACGTTTTCTGAATTCAAAACTGGAGTTGATGATGCAATATACAATCTGCATTAGATGAGTCAACGCAAGTGACTGGGACACCGGACAAAATAACCAAACTACGTGTACACGCAAGATTGCCGGCAAGTCTACCGCTACGTGTTTGTTGAAGCACACATTTTTAGTCTATTTATTTACGGGAAGCTGTTAAACGTGTGCCACTTTATCCGGGTGAACTCCATTGTTCCATTGGATCATACTTCAACTGAACTGAACTGGTACGGCACATTTCTCTGCTTCACCAAGAAAAGAACCCATGGCCTCCCGACGCCATTGGCTTGTACCATTAGTCGGAGTATGAACATTGTAGAGCACAAGGCTGACCCACTGAGCCACAGTTTTCATAAAAGCAACTTCACGCAACTACGCACTAAATACCGCCTTCTTCCGTCTTCCGTGTTCTATCAAGTTAGCCAGTGTACGCTCTTTATTTTCGCATATTTCAAAAGCAACGGTGTAGTGTAAATGTCTTGCGGAATTGGAGCTCCCACTGGAGCCGAGCGGTTTCTACAAGCTTGTGAATTCGTTCTACTATTCAATGCGGCTCTCAGTAACATCCTCAACCGTTGGTTTTCGTTGCTATTTTTTCCATCATGAGAAGGACCAAGAAAGAAGTTCTGACTTCTGTTCCTGAGTTGTTTGAGCCCGGTGTGATATTCCTGTTACTCAATGCAGATGGTTCTAAACTTATTGCCATCATTCCTTTAACGTTCAATTTGTTGAACTCGCCAAAAAATAAAGTGTATATAATTGAGCGCTGCTCGTGTTGTACATTGTGTTGTGTTTGAAAATGAACTCAACTCAGTCGGAAAATACCATTTAAGTCAAGTCAAATTAACAATGTACAATGAATAGCGGTGTGATCTATTTTTGTTTGATTTCGGCGGTTTACTACCTAAAGTTTCGCACACCCAAAACACATTTCGGTATGGGTGGCACTGTGCAACACAGAGGGGTTAAGAGTTCACTGACAACCTAACTATGGGGGGTGCCTTGTGTTTCCATTTCTCTACAACTTTGCAAGTGAAGATATGCTGTCGATAGCTCTGGACGATCACTAAAATTTTGTTTCGAAACATATTCCAGGTAGCGCGCGACCGATTTATATTATATTGATGACATTTTCATAATGTGTTTACTCCTGGATTTGCAAGCGCTCATGCCCTTGCTCATCCTTAACTGTACAAGGCTTAAAAAGTTGAACACCTTTGTCTATCTTGGAAGTTGCAATTCTGCTGGTGGCACGATTGGAACTGAACTTTCTCTCACTATAACCAGAGCCCGATCGGTGCATGTCAATCCTCGACACTTGACATCATCGGTATGTCTCCCACTCAGCTAAGGGTTGCGTTTGAAACGCCTCCTTTTGACAGGTACTTTCATATGGAAGTGAGACCCGCCCATTTCAGGCGGGTTTTATTTCTTCGATAAGTAGTGTTTGAGAAAGACTGCTAGTAAGTGTTGTTAACACCGAGTTCACGAACTTGACGTTAAACGTCGCATCCTGAATGGTACCCCATTCTCTTCAATCGCCTAGGTGGCTCAGTCAGGTCTTGCGCATGACATTGAAACGCCTGTTGCACTGGGCGCTAATCGATCATGCAGAATTGGTATAATAGGGAACATGTGGAGCTCAGTCTTCCACTGGGCGACAGCACATGAAATCGCTAACTTCATGCCTAACCACCGCTGAATACCTATGTCTGTCTGGTCGGGGACCCCAAGCTGAAGAACGTCGGTGTATCTAGACTCCTCAAAGTGTTGCTTGTAACTGAAGTCAGTGGAACAGTTGCGAGTATGCCAGTTTAGCATGCATGCTCAGACGACTGAAATCTAAAAGTAGTGGGCTGCGAAAAATGACAACGATGTTCCGAATCTTTTGTCTGGTTTTGCTTCTATGGCTTAAAATGTCTCCTCACGTATGCTTTGAACTGACACTTTTAATTATTTATTTATTGACGAGCATTAAATGCTTTCATCCTTATTTGTCAATAGACTAACATGAAGCATTCTGGATATGTGTGAGCTCTAAGAAAACCCAAGGTGCACCACCTCAATTTTAGGACTAATCCTCCCTAGGGTTAATGTCAATAAACCTAGCAAACTGCATGGATGTCAGCAGTGAAGCAGCTGGCCCCTAAAGGAACAGCATCCTAGAGAGGAAAGGAATCTCCCATGTCAACCCTGATGTTAAACTAGGTACTGTACTCCCTTCGAACCTGCAGTAAGGCGACAACCGGGAAAGATGGGTCATCTAATGTCTCAAAGAAGTTGCCACTCCATTCCTTATATTTACAAGCTAACCAACTGTTTACGACCGCTAGTTGCTGACGAATTGTAGGCGCCTCACCTAACAATGTTGTCTTGAGTCATTTAGGTTTCACACTGCGTTCCCATTCTTTCCCTGATAGTATATCTCGTTGCATAAGTCATTATGGTTGCACTGTAGCAGTGCATCAGTTCAGATGTCTGACTAGCTACTGCCGTTGCTTGTCGTTACTATACCATTTAGCAGTGTTGTCTGTCACCTGTTCTACGATCTGCCCAAGAACGCGCCTTCATGTGACACTCCTGTCTTTCTAGCCGTATTTGAGCTGGAACTACCTAGATGGGGGCGGAGTTGAGGTTACAAAGAAATGGGGAGTTATTTTCACAGCTTTGCGCTGATTATCCATCCACTTCAGAATCCATAGAGCTAGCGTCTGATGCACAGACCAAAGAATCACTTGCACAAAACCTAGCTGCTCGTGTTGAGAAGGCAGCGTGAGAAGTTTTCCTACGTACATATGTTGTTGATCCAGTCCATTGGATCTGTGTCCGATTCACGCCTCAGCGCGCAACTTTGCTTCATAGGAACTGCATCTGCAATTTGAAAGTCAAGACCTTGAACAATATGGTTGTTGTTATCGTCGTCCTCGTTAGTAAGTTTTGCATACATAGGCACCAATGACTGGGCTGCATGTTGTATATTGTACCACATGGATTAAAAAGCAGTGGTTTACATGCAGGCAGGCACTGAGTGGAACAGGCAAAATGATGATTTAAAAAAAACTAGACCACACCCCCTTGTCACCGGAGATGGCACGTGAACTGTGGATGCAAACCCATATCCTAAAAGCTCACTAATATAATAAGCAAGTGCTAGGGAAACATCTATTTTCGGTGGTTCATCAGCGCATTAATAACCTGTGGTCGATGAAATGGACACAGACTGGTCGAGAGCACTTGGTTAACGAATAATGCATGACTCGGTTCCTTGACTGATCCGATTTAGACAGAACTGAGAAGTATCGTCACCGCAGACATGAGTATGGCAATTTGTACCAGGAGTAGACAGTTGTCTGGATAAAGTTGTCGCATATTCATATAACTCCTCTTCAGCTTCGTCCTTGACGAAGTGATAGAGCTTACGTTTAGTGCATACGACTTAGAAGGTGTGGAGCTGCTCCCAGATGAACGACTTCCTAACTTGGAGTTTGCTAACGACATTGCCCCCATAGGTGACAACTCTCAAATGTGCTAAGCTGCATTGGACAGAGTCGCACTGGCTGTTAACCCCTTCGCGCTTTGATTTGCACTCTAGAAGTACAAATACTTCCTCCAAAATTAGCAGGGACCGTCTCCTGCATTAACCCTTGGTGGGCATCAGCTGGAAATCGCTCAGATATTTAAGTACCTAGGCAGCAGTACCAGCGCCGGTGGAATTGAAGACGAAATCATGAACGTGTTGGAAAAGCACCAGGCACTTTTGCTAAGCTTCGGCACCATTGGTGCCGGCGCGGCATCACTCTCTCTCTCCCCCTGAAGAGTAGAGTGTACAGTGCAGCCGCATTTTTGATCGTGCTCTGCGGTTGTGAAATCTGGCCCATTCGATCGGCAGACATAAACAAGTTAGTTGCGTTCGACCACCGGTGTCTTCGCAGTTTGGTTCATATCTGGTTGGAACACCGTGGGTGCAATGAGCATGCCCGACGCCTTGTTTATGGCACAGGAAGAAGAAGTGAACCGCTCAGCACCGTTATTTTCGTAGCACTCTCCATTGGTTGGACCACGTGTTGTGCATGCCAGCCCACCAACTCCCGTGTCGTGCGTTGTTTGCGTGTCGGCGGTTTGGATGGCAATAGAGCAAGGGTGGCCAACCGACGACATATTCAATTGGAACGAAAGGCATTAGTTCGAAGTTGGCCTAGGTTGGAGTCTCTCGGCCCCCTGGTTTGGGTCCGAAGGACGATGAGCACGTTTGGCAGGATGGAGTTTTTTACATGGCAAGGAGCAAAGCTCAGTGGCGTTTGTGTTGTGTTTCCCTCCCTCTCCAACCACGATATCATTTCCTATGCAAAACGGCACTCTTTTTTGGCGGCACAATAGCCAGCTGTTAGCTCTCCGGAGCGATGCCCATCCGTAACTGTGACCCAGCTGGCGTGCAGCTGTTGCATGTTATTCTTCTTCTTGTCTTATGTATTGCGACACAATAACCGTATGAATAATGAGCTCCGTGTCAGGGAGCGAGTTGCTATAGCTTTGGCGCAGCCTGCTTCCTTATGTGAAACTTCTGGAAATCCAGTGGTTAGAATATCGACGCGTTAGTTGACCTGGTGAATCGACTCTACCGTGTGATACTACGCTGCAGTCATACCGGCTCTCCCTTTACCAGTGCTGACCTGTTTAAATCCTCGTTTAACTGTCCCACGTTAAAATGTGGATAATGTGACAAGAGAAACAGCCCAACAGGTTCGCGATCGTTATTTCTTCGTTTTCCTCATACTCACGTTATTAACTTTTTGCTCTTTGCAAATGCCTCCTCTCCTTGTCTCCGCAAGCGAAATTTCCATGTTTCTCCACGTTAGCCTGAAGTGACAACTACATCAGTTATTGTGCCGTAACAGAATTGCGTCGCAACTACTTTTTTCACCCGGGGTAGTGATAAAATTTTCGACCTGAATGAGGACAGAATAGGCGAGTGAAGACCACACATTGGGTTCAGGTCAAAGTGCACTTTAGTTTTCGATACAATGGTTGATTGTCTTTGTCACTGAGATAAATGTGGTGAAAGTGACCAAAATGGAACAGGTAAGGGAATAGGTGTGGAAAACATTTGCACAGGTGTGACACGGCGCTAATGCGTTGTTGGTCATACAGAGTAAGATTAAAATCCTCAACCATCAGCTTATCTGGATATGTACCCTTTATATTTGGTATCAAACACCATAACGTTTCCCGAAAAGTTGCATAAAAAGTCCAAAATTTCGCAAAGAAAGCACAAAATTTTGCAAAGAAGGTGCAAATTTTTGTAAAGGAAGTGCAACATTTTGGAAAACCCTGTGCGATTTGCCAGCCGCTCTGAGCCAATCCTCTAACATCAAGTGTATTCTCATTGGCCGGGTGCTAGGGTTTGGTGCATAAGTCGTGAAGTCAGCACGCTGCCCGTTGACTAGGTAAGACTTGTGAATGAATCTCGAGCCCATGGACATGAGCGGTGCCACGAGCTACTAGGCAACTCCCCCCTCACGTCCGAAACGCTGGATCACAATTGGTCTGAGAGCAATGAATGGTTGGAACATAAGCGCACCACTGAATGGATGTCTTTCATTCCAGCGTGGTCAACATGTCTCCTCGTGTTCGACAGAGTATCTCGTCAGACGTTCCTGACCGAGTTCTGGATGCCTTCGTCAACGGTGACGACTGGCAGCTCGTGGTAACCGTGAACAATGTGATGTATCAAAATGCCTACCCCTGGATTCGTCACTCTCTTGATCAGAAGCTGGATACTACGCAGGCGCGCGGTCGTAAGCGCATTCTGTCGGAGGAAGAGATTGATGGCATCTTGGAGTGGATCGCGAAGGACGCAACTCTAACACTACACGAAATGCGAGTCCGAGTACGTGCCGATATGGATAAGAACATTTCAAAGTCTACAATCGCATGACACCTGGATTGCCGTTTGATGAGTAGGAAGAACACCTATCAGACTCCAGAAGGAATGAGCAATGATCGAACCAAAGCGATACGAAAGGAGTTTGTTCAAACGTTTCTCGAACTTGAAAGGGAGGGAAAGTTCTTCATACGGATCAACAAAACAAACCACTACGTTTACTGCAAACGTACTCGTGGTCGGGCGCCCAGAAGAGTGATGGCCTGTATCAAAGTAGCCAACAGTAGAATCCTGAATTTGCATATCATCGGTGCACTCACAATGGATGGAAACGTTTCGATGACTACCCGGAGAGGCTCATTCAATAGGCCCCCTATCTCCAGAATGTCTACGAGGCATTTTAGACAAGCTAAAGCGGGAAGTGGAGCTCCGGTAGGTGGTCGTGATGTGTGACAATGCACCATGTCACACACGTTTGGAAGCACTTGCGTCAGTCGAAGGATACGAAGGAATTACCATTCTGAGATTGAACCCATACTCCCCGTTCTTCAATCCCATCGAAAATGTTTGGCAGATGGTGAAGGCCTGAGTGAAGAATGAAATGCGAATGCAGTACGATGAACTTCTGACCGGGGATCCCCTGAACCTCATGACGCAAATGGAATGGAGGTTGCAGTTTCTGGAACACATTGCCAGAACAGCAACCAGTGAGATCAGTGTTGCGGGATGTGGTAATGCAATTCGACACATCCGTGTACATTTTCCTGATTGTTTGAAAAAATGACGTGCTTTGAGTACATTTCCGGCTCATCAGTTTAGACATCTGGTTGTATAACGTATACCACTAGGAGCGGGTAGGGACACGAGGAAATTCATAGTCTTGGCGAAATATCTATGCACCTACGTATGGTTGTACATTCGTACAGGGGTTTGCAGCAATATCTGATGTCCAGCGTTAGGCAATGACATGGGACTGGCTTCCAATGAGACATGTGCGAGTGATAACTGTAGCATATCGTCTACTTCGTACTGGTGTGCGTCGCGCGTTACTCGTTCATGAATGACCTTAGACAATGCAGATAGGGTTTCAAAATTCCGAAAACGATGACGTCTGGAAAGGGAATTGCCGAAATACTGCGGATTATGGAAAGGCATCAACAAATCCAGAAGAGATTGATGCACCAAAAATAATTGATACGCAACTCCTTGCGCGGTCAGTAAGCCACCGGTAAATGGACGAGTGTTATGCTCACGTTATTGTGATGTCGGTTCAGAGTGCACTTTATATGCTGCTAGACATAGCCAGTTCTGCATTCGAGGGAACACTGTGACGCCCAGGGCAAATAGTACGCGTGGTCGCATCGCATAACCGGCTTCGCTGCCGCGTTGTAGTACAACCGCGCGAGAGCCTGAGAAATGGATTCACATCTAAATACGGGTGCATGGTGTGCAATTATGATTTCGCCTTATCTCTGTTGGCGTTTGGTGAGCCGGTGGTTGAGGATTTTGGTAAGGACGGAGCAGGCTTGACGGCCGTGGGTCGAGGTTGTGGTCGTTGATTGTGTGCCTAGCACGTAAAACCAGCGCGGGCGAATGGACACCGATTTGCCGCGCGGCATGATGATCAATGCAAACTGTCCGAGGCACATAGGGAATTCACAACTTATGTTTACCACGATCTCAAGGGCAATATTTCCGACAAGATCACCGATAGATTAGCAGCAGTTGTGTAGCCACAGCTTATGCCACCCGGGGCGGTCGTTCGTTGTTCGCACCCCTACCAGTAGTTAGTTGCATAAACCACCACGTCTGCGAACAGCGGTTCCATAAGGGGTTTCATAGAACAACAACAATAACCGAAAATTTTAGAGTGCAGTAGTAAGTGTTGGCATTTGTTAATTGCTACAATGCTCGTGCACAAAATTTGCAAACACACGTGGCGCGAAAACTACCAATAACCTCAAACAAAATTCGGTCCATCGACTAGGTCCCTTCTTTATGGAGATAATGGCCAAGTCCGTGAACATTTTCAGGTTCATATGTGACCGAAGGTAGTTCTGTACGTGCTTCGGTGTTGTATAACAGCGCTCACCGATGACAATGATGATAGCGCGCGTAAGAATAGTTCGAAACAAGACACCGAGTGGTCTGCACTATTGGGTTGCAATTATAAGGTCACCGATTCGAATCCCCGTAGGCGTGGGCGTCCTCGAGATATACTCAGCCCACGCGCGACAAGCGGTGGTCGCGCGGCAGCGAAGCGCTGTTGCAGCGTAAAGTTGACTTAGGTGGTAACTGAAGTCGAAATAGCCAGCACTTTCAGGATCAGACAGCTGCTTTAAAAACTTATTATCAGCCGGTGTCCTAATGGATTGCACGCCTGGCTTCCAATCCTTAGGTCACAGGTTCGAATCCGCGTAGGGACGGATGTCATGGCGGTAGACTCAGTCCACGCGCGACCGCGGGGTTCCGCGTGGAAGCGAAGCGTCGGGACAGTGTGCCGGCGTACTGCTGATGATTTTTTTACGAATTTCTTCAAACCGTGAGCCCGAAAAATGTTCCAACTAACGAGATAATTAAAACGAACGCCTATAACTCTCCTGTTTCACCGTTCTCCTACATGCCACTAACAACTTGTGCTGCTGTGCCGGACATGCAACTAATGTCTCTCAGCACCCGCATCTCCTTTGAGTCTGGCTTTCCTGAGTCTAGCATTGTTAACGGGGTTGTACTGTCCGCTCAATTTTGTCATATGGTAAAACCTCAGAAGTAGACCACCAAAGGACTGGGCTAATGTAGTCGACATGGAGAGGTGGTCAACACATGAGTTTATTTGTCCATCCCACTCCCCTCGTATTCCCCTTTCAATTACGATCTGAATCCAAATACAGAATATGATACTTAACATGAGTTTAGTCACTTGTTGAACGTTTTGTAGTCTGCGATTTAGTACAGTCCAACCTGCCATAACAACTTCCTGCCCATAGTTACCAGACAACTGGATCCCCAAAGATTTTTCTATATTTTCTCATTGGTCTTAAACTATCTGTGGCGTCCACCAGTCTAAGGCAACCGCGACCACGCTTTCGTGGTCCCCAGGCGTTCCAGCACCTGCTCAATGCGACCACCACTAGCATGATTGGCCGATTGCGATTAGTAGCATCATGAAACTCAGCCACCGTATCCCACAGACAGCTTGGATTTCGTTTCATGGTCTCATGGTTGGCGGCATCCGGTTTCGGATTTTCCTGTCACTGTGGCCAGCCACAGGACGCCTGCGCATACAGAGGGACCATGGGTGGCTTGCGGTGCACCACCCACAGCTCCATCCACACACCCCATATACAGTGTAAAACCGAAGGAATAAGACCGGGAGGCATGCGGATGGGAACCACGTTTCATCAACGGAGCCGGCCCACACTCCTTCACAGGCAAACACAAGCACGCTGTATTTGGGGAATCAAGCGCACACAAGGCGGTGGCTGGACCGTAGTCCGTTACACACTGAGTGCATGCAACCACTCTTTGATCCTAACACGACCACAAGGACCGTGCACCCCGTCCCCTCCAGCAACGACCAACTGTCTCCTGGAGCCAGTATGAACGAGGTAGTGGGTAATAGACAGGTAGGCACCTTGTCAACATGCACATCAAGCGCAGCCACACCGGGGATATCAAGCAACAGCCAATCACTTGAAACGATAAGATGAAATAAAATAAATCCAGTAATGCATATAGATACGGTAGCATAATTCTTCGCTAAATTACCATATGAAGTAAGTTGGTTTGTAACGAGTCCGTGATAAGTAAAAAATGTTCACAAATTAGTTAAAAATGCTACAAACACAACAAAGTTACCGAAGATAAGCTCAATCAGCGTAAGCAACGTGGCCAGTTAATAGATTATTCAGGTAGGCAGAACAAATCAAATAAAGTGGAATGAAATGTATCCAGCTTAGAAAGACCTAGTTTAAGTGTACGTTGGTTTAGCCCAACTGCAGTGAAGAAGCATCAAGAATGCAACATCAGCCACAGCATGGGGCACCATGGTCTCATAATTGCTTCAGAAACCACACCATATGTCCTGCACTGATTCATTATCGCCCAGGTTTACGCACTGTGTCTCCTTATTCAATTCCCCATAGACCTGTTAATACCCCCGCTGTCGCAATTGACGAGTTCATGTTGCGGAACCCCAAATACCACTGGTTTATTCTCACCCCGGGGTCACACTGCATTCACACCAGACTGATCCAGTGACATACTACCTCCTCCTGGATATCACCCTGTATGAATAAGGCTTGTATCCCGCTACTAACGATGCAGTGAACCAATCGGATAGGGTCATGTTACCCAACAAAAAACAGTGGGACTTCCGTTGCGCACTGTGGGTTTTATCATACTGTTGTACAGTCGCAAGTACTATGAATATCACTTTCTGTATGTATTTGTTTACTGTGTAACCAATCGGTTATCAGCACTGAGCGGGTATTGTTGGGGTACATCCGTACTGATTATTCATGTTCGTTTCTACAGTTCTTTCTGAAAATCCTTACAAAGGACAAAATGGCTAGTTCCAAATCAGCAATGACAAAGGCATTCACACTTGAAGAAAGTATATCAGTGATACGGCAAAGTCAAGAAAGAAAAAGTTTGCGAACATCGGCGGAAAATTTCGGAGTAGGAAAGATGCAAATCTTTTTAACTTTAAATTGGGAAGCCGAGTTTTTGACTGACTGAGAACAACGCAGCAAGACTGAAAAGAAAGAAGAGTAGAAAAACGGTTAAAGAAGACATAAACGCATTTCGCTTGAAATGCTGCCATTCAGCACTGGCGAGAAAATTCCCAATAGCTGGCCCCATGATTCAAGTACGAGCATTGCACTTTGCAAAAGACTTGCAAAACCCAACCTTTAAAGGGTCAAAAGGTTGGCTGCGGGCTTACATCAGTAGACACAACTTGTGCTCTTTAAGCAATCGGACGAAGGCGGTGACTCAGCCATGTGTGCTGCATCCTACTGAACAACAAAATTACCCGTAATATCTTCTGGCTGCACTACTTAAGACATTTGTAATTTAGATGAAAGTGATTTGCTATTCAAAACGACGTCGGGTAAAACATATTTTGTAAAAGAAGAGAAATGTGCAGGTAGGAAAAGAAGCAAGGAGTGTAGTACAGTTATGTTGTACACTATCATATTTGGGAGCAAAAACCGGCTCTAGAGATTGGGAAATCAGCCAACTCTCGAATTTTTAGAAACATCAACATGAAAAAACTAGCGGTAGTTTACAAGAATAATAAAAAGGTACAGATGACTGCAGTCATTTTCGAAGATTGGCTTCAAATCTTGCGAAAAATGCAGGAAAAAACGCATCATTTTGTTCCTTGACAATGCCACTTGCCATCCTAAATTCCAGCTAGGTAATGTCAAATAGCAGTTTCCGCCACCCAACACCACTGCGTTAGTTCGACCCCTCGACCAGGGTTTATTCAGGCCTAAAATTGAACTTTAGGCAAAAAGCAGCTGCATCTTATTACGACCATGGAATCCCACAAAGATTTGTCCGGATCTGAACCCATGAAACGAGTAAATGTATTGGACGTCGTGTTCTGGACAGCTGCCGCATGGAAGTAAGTGGAGAACTCAACAACTCTAAGTATTCTTATAAAGCGGGGTTTCCTTGTCCTGCAGAAATAGGTTCTGATACAGCAATACAGACTGAACCTGAGACATATGAGCAAATTTTACCTCCTTCAACCTCTGTTGTTTTGGTTACTCTTGCGAAGGAATTGTTTGGATGCAAACTGGCTGATAGCCATATGATTGATTCTTATCTCCAAACCTGTGACACAACAGAAATAATCAACTGGGACCTGCGTTCCACATCAATTTTAGCAGCTGAGGATGGGAATAGTGAATCAAACGAGAAGCAGGAACAGGATTCTACAGAGTTCTGAAAACGTATATATATTTACAGACGCACAGGGTGCTGTTGATAGTTTGCGCTCCTACGTAATACATAGCGGACACACTGATATGCTTGAACTTATCATGAACGTGAGGGAAAAACTAAATTCATCTTTCATTTCAACTGCCAAGCAACAGACAACGATACTTGATTTTTTCATCTGGTGGAAAATGCTTATGACAATAGAAAGGTGTGTGTACGATTTTGCAAAAGCTTCTGGATTTCGAGGATTTGAAAGCTCAGTTTTTAAAACGTTGACTCCTAAACTGTAACTTTATTGCCTTCTTCTTACTCTTATATCCCACAGTATACACTACTACTGTGTTTGTCTTAATTAGAGGCTAAAGTTAATTGTAGTGGCGGTCATCTTACAGATCGAGTTTGCGAGTTGGAAATTTATCACGCATGTGGAGTCGATCATGACCGCCTATGCATGTACCGGTAAAGGGGCGACCAATTGTCTAAGACGAACACTTTCTGCCAATCTCTTGAGTGGTCACTTGGAACAGGTTTAACTGGATCTTATCTTCTTGTATTGCGCACATAATTAAGATGTATTTCTTGTCCTCAGCTAAGGTGTATTGATGATTATGGTCAACAATACTTAGCTTACCTAAATAGCTTTAGAAATGTTTGGCCCCGATCGAGAACTCATAATTTCAAAGGGTTTGAAGACAACTGGTTAGTACATTTTGTGGGCTACATTTCACTTCTGACTCGAAAAAGCTCCTTCAGCTCGTGAACCACTCGATGATTGGTATAGCACTTATGGCGTTCTGGGAAGATAACCGCTGCCAATGGGATATAGTTAGAAGATTAATTCCTTTACGGGTCAAAGCGTCAATCCAAGCGCTGCTTGCAACTGTCCCAAGTGTTCCGCACACACACACGCACACACACACACACGTGGGCCCCTGTCAGTAGGAGTAAGGGGATGGTGTGATGTTTATTCTCAGCTCTGGATCGATCTGCCGACGCTCCCCAGCGCACCCTACTCCCTTTGTGAGCAGTACACTATAAACTTTGTTTTTATGGGCATCCTGGTTCGAATCTATTTGATCAACTCTCATAATGATAAACACAGTCGAATCATACAGTATTGTAATAACACAAAACGCAGTGGGGTTTCTTCAAAGTTACATTTTTAAACCAGACAATATTTGTTGATTTCTCAAATACACAACTGAACAGGTTAGCTTAGAGCTGGTTAATCGACGGTAAGATAGCTACTCAAACTCTGCTTGAGACCTGGGTAATGAGTACCCACGTGTTTTAAATGGTAGGTGAATTTGAGCACACTGTACGAGGCAAACACCAGGGCGTGTAAACACGGAGGGGCTGCACAAGCATACATACACACACATAAGCAGACAGAGAGCATGATGTATAGTCAAACGTCTGCAGAGCCTTAAAGTCGGCCAGGAGCATTTCACATATCATAGTATCTTACTACCTACACACAGTTTTGCACAAACAGGTCGTTCGACGATCATTGTACCGCAAACGTTCGTACCGTCAATTTCTAGAGGTTAACTAATGACTGTGGCATCCCAAATGGTCAACATGGAACTTACATAGATTTTCAATAATCAGAGGCCTGGTTCCCTATGGTTTACATGGGGAACGTTCAAGCTATGCAGAAGTGGTCAACTTAGATAGGTGGTCAATGTTGGAAGTTTCACTGCATATTTAATGTGCGTTCCTGATTTCATTGACCCCGGCGCTCTAGGTGCATGGACTCACATTCAGCTCGTACATGACAGAGTGCAGGATCTACAGCGTCGCGTGGTGCAGGCGCAGGACAACTTGCAACAGCAACGCAACATCATGTCGACTTGGTCCAAGCTCCCACTCTTCGAAAGGAAAGATAGCCGTCGAGACACACTACTCAGCTTAGACGATCGGGAAGATCGACGACACAAACGATACGTTGAAATCAAAGAAGCGGGCGAGCGCATTTCCAGTATACTTGAGGTAGGCATTTGTTGCTGCATGAGGAGCTAAAGGGTTTATAGTTGCTTTGGGATAATTAAAATCTTGAGTGTCCCTGTTTTCTGGTTACCGTAAATTTGGTTCACTCATCAATTCACTGCAACAGGGGGTTGCTTGGATGGCAAGTGCCCTTCCTACTGCTACTTAGAGTTACTACCAATGTAAAAGCTGGCAGACTTGATCAAGTTATTGTTTTCTCTTTCCAGGACACCCGCATACTACTGAAGGCTGAGGAGGGTTCCAGCGGTTGGGATCGATATGTCCTGATCGTGGACGGCATTGTGGAAGACGGACTGTGCTCGACCATTGAATGCAGTCTAAATTATTTGCTGTCAGAAACTGAGGATCAACCATCTACGGCAGTGCTGTTCGAGGTATACATGGAGCTACAAGTGAGCCCTTGTCAAAAGTCAGTTGTGATTAGTTACAGTAGTGCCACTGTTCCTGTAGGCACCGGTACACTTGCTTCTGGTCGATAGTGTATCGGCATCGAACAATGAATGTTTGCATTCGTGTTCGTAAACCGTCCAACGGGAGGATCTAACTCTGACACCTTCCGCTGTAAACATCGATTAAGCTGGAATAGAAACTAATTTCCTAACCGCAATCGCAACAGCCACTTGCGAAGCGCTGTGCTCTGAATCCGAGCCCTGGCTCCAGTAATCTCTACCTAAAGTGTCTCTAAACGAAGATGAGATGAAGTGCGTTTTATAATCCTCATGGGACGGATATTCGAGGCAACTAATATTTGCTCTAGTGTCTCCGGACTTCGATGCCCTAGTGGTAAAGATCTCTATTTCACTTTGCTTCCAACAGCTGATGCTTCTGACTGAAGGATTTAAACAAGAGAGAGACCAATTGTGAAATGAAGAGTTGGGTGGAGCCTACATTAAATATTTCTTTGCTTCATGTAGGATTGAAGCGGCCCGGTAATCTTTGTTGATGATGTATGTGTATCGGAATGCAAACGCACCGTAATTACCCCAAACCCGAAAATAATCCCTGCTAGAAGTTTTTCTGATATTTAAAAAGACCCAGACCATGAGTGATGCGCTGGACGTCAGTTGGAGCAGTACCACTCCTCTTGTCTCAGGTAGACTTCCTTTACTTAGGCTGAATGTAGTATACCTGATTAAAAGTATTTAAGCTTCGGTATTCGGACGATCCCTATGAGAGGTAACAAATATTGTAATCACGCAGTTAACACACCAATGGATGTGATGCGGATGCACGGTGGACAGGTTGCATGGTAACAAACCACTTTTTTTACCATAGTCTATTATACTCTCCAAAAACAAATGTCCGTACAATAACCAGTAACAAAGGTGCAAAGTTACTCTGTGGTGATGTTAAGTTGCAACACGTTCACAATAGCTCTACAATTGAAGGAACGGAAGAGATGCGTAATGTGAAATCCATTTATCCTAAACAGATATTCCCGACCGATACGTCTACATCTTTCCAAACTGTGCAGGTGAAATTCGCTGTCTGTCATGCGACTTCAAAGCGGTACGGTGTTACGAGTTCCTCTCATTTTTCACTGATTTGTGTTGCAATTAACACCACACGAGTCTAAAAGAGCTGCTTTTACTAGAAAGCAACACAAACAAGCCAAAGCCATTAGATGCGAATCATACCATGCAACATCACGAGTAGAACACGTTTGGCCTCGTGGATTTAAGCGAGAACACCGAGGCGGATGCGTACAATTGGTTAGCCGAACCATGGTTTTATTCTTCGCTGCAAGCCAAAGACTATCGCTCTCGGGCTTGTGCTATAGAGTGTGTCATTAAAATACATACATTGTTTATGCACATCAGCTAGAGGTGGAAAACGCCTCAGCCACTGTGCCGCAGTATATAAGAAAAGAAGAAGAGAAACTTGCAACTGAGGTATGCTAGCTGAGTCACCGATAACGCATGAACAACCGGCTATTGCGCCGCCAAAAAGAGTTCCGTTATGCCTAGGAAATGATATCGTGGTTGGAGGAGGAGGCTACGCCAATGACATCGGCTCCTCGCCATGTCAGAAAGTGTATCCAGCCAAACATGGTCATCGTCTTTCGGACCCAAATCAGGGGGGCCGAGAGACTCCAAGCAATTCCACTTGACTATGTCTTCGGTTGGCCTCCCTTGCTCTATTGCCGTCCACATCACTGACACGCAAAAAACGCTCAACACGGGAGTTGGTGGGCTGTCATGCGCAATACGTGGTCCAACCAATGGACACTGCTACGAAAATAACGCTGCTGAGCGGTTCACTTCTTCCTGCACCATAAACAAGGCGTCGGGCATGCTCATTGCTCACACGGTGTTCCAACCAGATATGAACCAAACTGCGAAGACACCGGTGGTCGAACGCAACTAGCTTGTTTACTTCTGCCGATCGAATGGGCCAGATTTCACAACCGCAGAGAAATGTCGAAAATGAGAGTGCACTCTGCACTCTACTCTACGTCCGTGATTTCGTCTTCATTTCCACCGGCGCTGATACAACTGTCCATACCTTTTTCCATGGAAGTTGGACATTCGGGCAAAACATTTAGGCCTGTGGGTCAACAGGGTTGCTCCTCCGGGGCAATCATTTTGAGTCTTCGGTATGCGGAAATGAACCACTCTCTGGCTTTGTAGGGGCTGTTTCATTGGCCAAGCACCTTCAGCAAATAGGACCTCAGACGCATATCGGTGGCATGGACCCAATTGAGACGCCGCAACCGAAACATGAGCTCACACACCTCTGTGCACAGTGGACGGGGGTGACACCGTGTGCGACTGTGTTCCTCTACCCACAGAAGGGCATGTAACCAATCAGCGCACCCCAAAGGCACAGACGATTGGAGGGTAGGGAAATAGGAAAACGAGCTTGATAACATGTACCATCTTGAGAGGTAGCTACAACAAGCAGCGATGCTCTGGGTGGCTGCGGGAAGTTCTCGATACCAACGGAGCAACGTTTTTGCGAGGTTGCGTTGTGGTTTGCGACAACGCACCCTGTCACACGAACCTGGAGCAAGTGTTTTCAGAGGACCGTTATCGCTCTGAGGGACTTCTACGTCTTGCCCCACACTCTCCAGCACTCAACCCCATCGATGGAATCTGGAGCATTATAAAGGCACATGTCAAACAGGGGGTGAGGGGAAGATATGCCGAAATGCTCCGGGGGGACCCTCAAGGACTTTTAAGTAAAACAGAGTGGCGGCTCCGTATTCTCGAGTGTGCGGTGTCAGAAGCACGGGCCTTGATTACGCCTGAACACTGTGAACGAATGGTCGAACACGTCAGCAAGAATTACGGACGTGTTGTACATTTAGTCGATTTGTAACATAATCTGCTGCTAGTAAACTTACTGTTTGTAAACGAGTGCTTTATTAACTGTATTGTTGTATTGGGCCAGGGTACATTGTGTACGCTACAATAAGTAGCCAGTTGTGCACCCGCAGTAGCCATGTGGAGCACAGATTTGTTTTCCGTGTCGCGTTGTAGAGCAAACCTGCGAGAGCTAGAATAATCGTTGCGCGCGTAACTACCGTTGCATAGTCGATAAATATGATTTATCCCTTGTCGTTGTTGGTGTTAAGAAAGCCGGTTCCACCAAATCGCCTTGACATTATGAATTAGTGATGCCTACGCAGGTGATGAATTGCTCCGCATGGCGCATGCCAGACAAGTTCAAATGGGAACAGCAAGATAGGCATATCCCGTGAATGTTCCCCTTAAGCGGGTCGTTGCAGCATGAGTTGACGTAGTGTTTCGAGACGTGGATGAAGTAAAAACAATGACCTAATTGCACTCGGAACATCCAATTAATGATGACAAATCAGTTAGTAGAAAGGGAAGGCTTGGTGATGCCACCAAAGAGCATCGAGGTGACTCACGAAACCATTCACCGTAGATTCCGTTAGTGGTGATCTGGTAGCGAGTTATGGCGCTCTTTAACTGTACTCGATAAACGCGTTTCTGCCCAAATCGAATCACATGGTGGTTTGTGCAGTTTCCGCGGATGATCGCGGAGACTAGGTAACGTAGCGGGATGAAATAGCCAGGACAGATCTGGACCAATCTTTCCCGTCGGTTGATTCGCTTTGCAAGTACTGCCTCCGAAACTTCCAAGCGTGGCATTAAAATTAACTTCAGGCTTTCCTAACAAAAAACCACCAACGATAAATCATATTTACTGCCTATACAACAGTAGTAACGCAAGCAAATAATTTTCTAGCCCTCGCGGGGTTGTTCTATAACGGGACAACTAAATCGCGGAAGCGACGCGAGCATACGAAATACATTTCTTGGGATCCACAGGGCTACTGCGGGTGCACAAAAGTTTACCTCTCGCAGCGTATAAGACGCGCCCTGACCCGATACAACGATAGAGTCAGAAAAGCACTGGTTTACAGACGATAAGTTTACTAACAGCGGAATATGTTACAAATCGACCAAATGAACAGGACGTCCGTAATTCTCCCTGACATGCTCGACTATTCGTTCACAGTGTACTGGCGCAACCGAGGCCCGTGCTTCCGGTTGACTTTGATTTCCAATTCCGTCTTCAAGCGAGGTTAAAGTCTTACAGTCTTGGACGGTGGACAACAATGGTTGGTGTTTGACACGAAGATGGATACAACCAACGGATAGAGTCAGTTCACTTGCTAAGAGCCAGTTAACGCGTTGCACACCAGTGTCCCTTGTTAGTTCGTCCGCCTGTGAGTGGGACCATGCTGTAATCAAATCAAAAGGAAAGATATGTCAACACCCGGTCGACCGATGACAACAGCCCTTGCCCAACACTTTATTTTGCGCTGTAAAACGATTATGTAAAAGGCACTCAAGTGCAAGTAATTTGTGACTCATGGGAAATTGTACACGACTTTACAGTGGTTCCCTGCTCACCTGGTTGCAAGTTTACTGGCATGGCAGAACAATCAAGGTAACATTAGCCGATGCCCATTGGGACAGCTAGTGTGTCTCCAGTGGTATGCCACAAGGATCCGTCCTTGGCCCACTACTATTTTTAGTGTACACAAATGATCTCCCAGAAAATATTCACTCGCCCTGAAGTTAATTTTAATGCCACGCTTGGAAGTTTCGGAGGCAGTACTTGCAAAGCGAATCAACCGACGGGAAAGATTGGTCCAGATCTGTCCTGGCTATTTCATCCCGCTACGTTACCTAGTCTCCGCGATCATCCGCGGAAACTGCACAAACCACCATGTGATTCGATTTGGGCAGAAACGCGTTTATCGCGTACAGTTAAAGAGCGCCATAACTCGCTACCAGATCACCACTAACGGAATCTACGGTGAATGGTTTCGTGAGTCACCTCGATGCTCTTTGGTGGCATCACCAAGCCTTCCCTTTCTACTAACTGGTTTGTCATCATTAATTGGATGTTCCGAGTGCAATGAGGTCATTGTTTTTGCTTCATCCACGTCTCGAAACACTACGTCAACTCATGCTGCAACGACCCGCTTAAGGGGAACATTCACGGGATATGCCTATCTTGCTGTTCCCATTTGAACTTGTCTGGCATGCGCCATGCGGAGCAATTCATCACCTGCGTAGGCATCACTAATTCAAAATGTCAAGGCGATTTGGTGGAACCGGCTTTCTTAACACCAACAACGACAAGGGATAAATCATATTTACCGACTATGCAACGGTAGTTACGCGCGCAACGATTATTCTAGCTCTCGCAGGTTTGCTCTACAACGCGACACGGAAAACAAATCTGTGCTCCACATGGCTACTGCGGGTGCACAACTGGCTACTTATTGTAGCGTACACAATGTACCCTGGCCCAATACAACAATACAGTTAATAAAGCACTCGTTTACAAACAGTAAGTTTACTAGCAGCAGATTATGTTACAAATCGACTAAATGTACAACACGTCCGTAATTCTTTCTGACGTGTTCGACCATTCGTTCACAGTGTTCAGGCGTAATCAAGGCCCGTGCTTCTGACACCGCACACTCGAGAATACGGAGCCGCCACTCTGTTTTACTTAAAAGTCCTTGAGGGTCCCCCCGGAGCATTTCGGCATATCTTCCCCTCATCCCCTGTTTGACATATGCCTTTATAATGCTCCAGATTCCTTCGATGGGGTTTAGAGCTGGAGAGTGTGGTGCAAGACGTAGAAGTCTCTCAGAGCGATAACGGTCCTCCGAAAACACTTGCTCCAGGTTCGTGTGACAGGGTGCGTTGTCGCAAACCACAACGCAACCTCGCAAAAACGTTGCTCCGTTGGTATCGAGAACTTCCCGCAGCCACCCAGAGCATCGCTGCTTGTTGTAGCTACCTCTCAAGATGGTACATGTTATCAAGCTCGTTTTCCTATTTCCCTACCCTCCAATCGTCTGTGCCTTTGGGGTGCGCTGATTGGTTACATGCCCTTCTGTGGGTAGAGGAACACAGTCGCACACGGTATCACCCCCGTCCACTGTGCACAGAGGTGTGTGAGCTCATGTTTCGGTTGCGGCGTCTCAATTGGGTCCATGCCACCGATATGCGTCTGCGGTCCTATTTGCTGAAGGCGCTTGGCCAATGAAACAGCCCCTACAAAGCCAGAGAGTGGTTCATTTCCGCATACCGAAGACTCAAAATGATTGCCCCGGAGGAGCAACCCTGTTGACCCACAGGCCTAAATGTTTTGCCCGAATGTCCAACTTCAATGGAAAAAGGTATATATAGTTGAATATCTGAGCGATTTTCAGCTGATGCTCACCAAGGGTTTGCGCAGCAGACGGTCCCTGCCAATTTTGGAGGAAATTTTTGTACTTCTAGGGTGCAAATCGTAGTCCGTAGCGGTTGACAGCCAGTGCAACTCTGTCCAGTGCAGCTTGGCACATTTGAGAGCCGTCTCCTCTGACGACGATGTCGTCAGCAAACTCCGAGTTAGGAAGTCGTTCACCTGGGAGCAGCTCCACGCCTTCTAACTCGTGTCCACTGAAGGCGATCTACATAACTCCGTCAGTGGCAATTTGAAGAGGAACGGTGACATCAAGCATCACTATCTTACACCGCTGGAGATATCGTGCGGCGGCGACAGCTTGCTGTTAGCCATCACTCTACCAGAACTATGCGCCTATAGCGCCCGGATGATATTTACATAATTCTCCGGCACACATTCCCGGTGCAGGCTGTCTCAAAGCGCACTTCAATCCACCGAATCGTAGGTCCCTATGATGTCTAGGAACACCAGTACGGTGGAGCGCCAATAGATGTGACGGTGCTCAAACAATTGACGTAAAGTAAAAAGGAGATCGATGCAGTCCCGACCTCGAGGAAACGCGGCTTGCTCTTCCTGAATCTGACTTTCACGAGTGCCAGTCAGTCTGTGAAGGACCTTAGAGGCAAGCAATTTGGAGGCGATGTGCATCAGTCTGATTTCCCATCTCCACAGTGCAAAACGCCTTGCAAAAGCAACAAGTAAAATGCTATCCTTTTGGAATTTGACGAAGTGGTACCGCATATGGTTGATCGGTTTAGTTATGTTATGACCTGCCGTAGCGGCGACGGGTGCGGGGTTCCTGAAGGCAGTTCATGTGTAGCCGGTCCACGGGCGTCACAATAACACGTTAAAAGGTAAGAGGTCAATGAGTGATTGACTTTCTCTTAGCCTTACTTTCTTTTTCCGCCTCTTTACTTTTTCCTCCCCTCTTTCGTGCCTGCGTCGATTCAAACGGCTTTTAGAAGAAGCCGATGAACAGGGCTTGAGTCATTGCTTAGACATGGGCTTGTGGACAAGACGGTAGTGACGCTCCGCGTTTGCTAGTGTTGTAACTAGCACTAGTCCGAGAAAACACGTCTAGCAGCACTTTCCGTTCCGCACCAAGGCATGCCTTAAGGAAATCCGACGCGTTCTTCCTAAACTCAAACCGTCCAGTCGACACCTTGTATTTTTGACGTACTCGTCTCTACGACTGCACGTGCGCTCTCGTCACACTTGTCACTCGTCCCTTTGGTGTGGCCGCATGTGAAGTGAAGACTGGACTCCAAACTTCACTGCCTGACGGCTTAGACGCAGTCGAGCACATGATCCAATGCACACGAGGTTACTCGGCTACGAGTGCGGCGGACAAGCAAACTACCAACTGAAGCGATCGATAGTATTGGTTCTACAACCCGCTTCCTTGTCGTACTACCGTTCAGCAGCCTGCAGATTGGTATGATGGTCCCGTACTGAGCCATTATGGTAGTTCGTATTGCATAATGCATGAGCTGTGGCGGAATTAGCAACGCGTGCGTGTGCGGTTGGCCTAAGTTGCACGCGCGCACTCAGACTAGTGCTCGTTACGGGTTGGCAAGAAAACACATGCGCTAGGCTGAATCAGCAATGCTCCCATTAACGTAGACCAGGGGGTCCAAATGTTTGCAAGGAGGACCACATTTTGTGAGGTCAAAAATGTCGAGCCATATTCAGTCTGGCATTAAGATAAAAACAAAAATTACACATGAACGAAAAACCTAGGCCTGAATTTATTACTTCATGATTTGGCCTCGCGCCAGTTGAAATGTTAACGCAGGCCACATTTGGCCCGCGGGCCGAACTTTGGACATTCCTGACGTAGACAGAACGACCTGTGTCTGCTCCAATCTGTGACAGCTCCCAGACGTGCCAAACAGCACTGGACAGATTAGTATTAGCTGTCAGCCATTTCGGAGTTTGCTTTGCACCATCGAAGCACAAAGCTTTCTTCCAAGGTTGGCAGGGATCGTCTCCCGCACTGACCTTTGGTGGGGATAAGCTGCAAGCCCTTCAGAAATTCAACTACCTGGGAAGCTGTATCAGCACCAGTGGGATTGAAGACGAGACCACGAACCGTATAGCAAAAGCTCGAGGCTAGCCTTCGCCACTTATGGCGCCGGCGCGACATCACTCTTGCCCTGAAGAGTAGAGTATACAATGCAGCGGTTCGCTCGACTCTACTATACGGCTGCGAAACTTGATCCCTTAGATAAGCGGACATAAAGAGGCTAGTTACCTTCGACAATCCGTGCCTTCGCAGTTTGGCTCACATCTGGTGGGGAACACCGCGTGAGCAACGAACGTGTTTCGACGCCTTGTTTACGGCACAGGAAAAAGAAATGAACCGCTGAGCACCGTTGTTTCACGCACCAGGCTTCCATGGCTCGGCCACCTGTTACTCATGCCAACCAACCGACTTCCGCGATGTGCATTGGTTGCGCACCAGGGGTGTGGATGGAAGAACAGGAGGGGTGGCCAAGCGATGACTTGCTCGAGATGAATGAAGGTGCTTACTTCGAAGCTGGTTGCAATTGGAGCGTCTCGGCTCCCGGGTTGGGATCCGAAAGGCCAGGGACACGTTTGGCTGGCTACACTTGCTGACATAACTAGGAGCCGACCTCAACGGCGTTCGTGCTGTGAGTTTCTTTGTCCCTCCCCATTTGCTTGAGCCTCCCCTCCAACTACGATCTCAGTTCGTGACATAATATATTTTACATAATAATTTTTTGCTTATTAGGCGGATGACAGCTTTCCGGAACGATGCCCATCCGTTACCGGTAGTTCAGCTGGCATGCAACTGTTGCGTTTAGTTTCTTTTATTTCTTTTATGTATTGCGGCACAGTAGCTGAGGTGTTTTACACCTCTAGCCAACGTGTATAAAGATGATGATGATGCATCTGCGCATTGAATGTGCGATGGTTGCGTAGCAATTTCTCACGTTACCGTCTTATTCTGTGATAGGCAACGCTCTCACCATTCAGTCCGCCTCGCCACACTAGCGGCACCAGTTGCCATCGCATCAATTTAGTCCTCCAATCATTGTATGATACATATATTTACACAAGGTCAATCTAAGGTCACAAGTGTCAACGAAGTAAATGTTCCAAGTGCCCACCAGCGTTTTGTATACAGTGCAATATTCGCCTGAAGGTGTTGGCCGACACCTTTTCCAAAGTCTCCACGGTGATCCCGCGACTTCCGTTCAAAATGCTCCGTTTCGGCTCCTCAAGAGAAGTGGGCTAAATTTTCTAAACTCGTCATTTCAAGTAACCCCATAGGAAGGACTCCAACAGGTTCAAATCTGGCAACCGAGCAGGCCACTCCACTGGTCATCCCCGACCGATCCATCGACATGGTAACATATCGTCGAGATAATCACGAACCGTTTGTGTATAGTGTGCGGGTACGCCATCTTGATGCGTCGCTGCAGTATATTTAGCCTACGCCCGACTGGTGGTGATCGCGCAGCAGCGAAGCGTTGTTACGGCGTACAACTGACACATTATTTATTTTACTCCCGCCTTAGAATACCTCCCCTCACTGTATTCCTGTATACTCCAGACCGAGGGCAGTCCCTTTCTGGGGACGTGAACATCACGCTTCCGAGAAGGTAGTTGTTACTTTCGCAATGCATGTGTATTAATCCTCGGGGCCGGTGTACCGAGTTATTCTGTGTCTAAAAACTACGACGGGCCTGTAATAGAACCTTAGAGCTGCAACACAAAATAAATACCTCGTAGACGGCTGGATGCTCTTATCACAACCGCGTAGGAAGAGGTCGATGCAAAGGAGACCGTGACGGAAGCACGCAAGAGGGGAGGAAAGTGTGAACGGACGGAATAAGAGAGCAAGGCTAAGAGAACGTCACTCACTCATTGACCACTTACCTTTTAATGCGTTATCGTGACGCCCGTGGACCGGCTACACATGAACTGCCTTCAGGAACCCCGCACCCGTCGCCGCTGCGACAGCTCCCAACATAAATAAACCGAGCAACCATATGCGGTACCTCTTCGTCAAATTCCAAAGGGATAGCAGTTTGCGGTTGGTTTTGTAAGGCATTTTGCACTGTGGTGATGCAAGTGAGCGCTACGCGGTGTGGCCACTCCAGCAATTTCGTCTGGCGAAATGTGCCTTCTCAAGACATATTGCTAGTAGAATTCAGAGCAATCAGTTGTATTCCAGTCAGCGCCTCAGTACTTGTGCCATGCTGTTTTACACGGAACAATTCGTGCTAGATTCTACTACAGGGCTGAGTAGAAACTGACAGTAACCAGAACCCTAAAGAACTCCACTTTTTGAGTTATCGGTGTTCGACTACTGGCTGTGTCTGCGTTGGATCATGTGAAATGTGCAACTATTTGATGCGAACACCTTTCAGGGCAGGTATATAAGATGAAATCGAGGAATCAAGTAGGCAAAATAGCCTCTTTATTTGGGGGAACAAACTAAGCTAATAGCCTTGCCGTTAGTTTTTTAAACAGCGAACAAAGCAATGATGACGCAGCCAAAACACAGAAAGCAGCACCTATGCGGGAAATGCTAAAGGAACTCGGAATACTGACTCCTGTGCTTAAAAACCCACTAGCTGGCAAATAACAGTACTTTCCAATTTTTATCAAATAAGAAAATCACTCTTCTGTGGATCTATTTTGTCAGTTACTCACCAATTGACAGGAGTGAAGTAAGGTTCAGCAGTTTGATCCATGCTGTGGCAAAGCGTAGAACTATCGATTGTCAAGCGCGGCATCTTTATTTTTTTCCAGTGCTCGCAGATAAACAAATTCTGTGACAGGTTTGTTGCCTAGATGTTAGCATCCAAAGGAATGCAACGTCAAATATCTCCCGGTTTATGCGGACAGGTCCTCCACTTAGCTGTGCTCACGGATGAATAAATTCTCAACTGATAAATTTATCAGCTGCATCTGTCCCATTCTGAAGCTGAGTTGAACTATTCATAGGAAACATGTAAATGTATGCAATTTTGTGCTCTAACTGGACATTTTATACATTGCTTTCCACCAGCAACTGGTTCCCGTTCGTTTGCCCAGGGTACGAGTTGTGTTAATTACGGCCGATCGATACGTGCACCGAGTGTTTGCACATTGTTACACAAAACATAGCACATTGTAGGTAAGCGATTACAGACGGTATATGGTGACACGGAGATGGTTCCGAAGATGGTCGATACACTGGAACAATGGTGTATTACGGGTAAAATGCTCTGCTTAACAAGTCCCATGGAATGGAATTTATTGTGAAAAGAAAATTGTGTGATATAGTGAAAAGCGTTTCGGTGGACTCAGCATGCATTTTCGAGTCTTGCTCCTTGGAATTGAAGGCACTGTTGCGGGTCGAATGGGTTTAGTTTTTGATGCTCTGTTGACAATGTCGCTGAGTCTTTCAACGGACTATGTCCAAATGTTGTCAAGAGGACTGTTGTTTGAGTATCCCCAAGCACATACGTCGACGGGTTCTTTCAGTACGTGGTAAAGTGTGAATGTATGGGTTAGTTCGATGTGTTCAGTTGGATACTCTACGTAACACACATAGTTGAACATTATCACTACATGGTCTCTGAGACTTAACGGACTCTTCATCAACAACTTGTCGGTCATGTACTCTTCATTCGTGAGTACAAGGTCCAGTATGGACGGTTTGTTTACTGTCCTGAACCTAATGGGCTTGGTGACATGATTCTACGAGGGAATATTAACCATAAGTTCGTGCAAGTCTGCTTTGAACTGTTTGTTGGGTGATGCCGATATCTCCAGATTGTTTAGCTTGTAGTCCCCGGAGGTGAGAATGTGGCCGTACCTAGTGCGTGTTATCCTGGTGAGTCAAGAGCAAAAACGGCTGGATTCGCAGTGGTTACCTTTAATCTATCTACTCAGAAAGAACCATAATTTCCGCTACATTTCAAGGACTTTTGGTACCTTGTTAACTTATAAGGTCTATATTGCCTTCCGCACACAGTTCCTAGCGCATTTGTGATTAGCTGGGACGTGACACTAGGTACACAGTGCTACTCACTGAGACCAGACATTACAGTTAAAATGTAACTTTTTAACCTTACCGAATAAACAGTACCGTAGTAATCTGAATGATACACATCTCTGTGTTTCATAGATAATCACTATATGTCGAAATTTCCGTGTTATATTTTATAGTGATCCTTTCCTGATCCATCGAACTAACCTCTATGGTCTTATCAAACTTATGCCTCACCCAACTATATTATCCGCTTACTAGTACTCTGTTCATATTCACAGACCCCCGATGTTGTGTTCTGCCCATCGCTGGATACCACTTCCACAACGGGACTTTACAAACTGATCGAAGGTATGGTGGACGATATATACAAACAGGCCCAGTGTATTCCACGTTTTGCCAGCCCTCTCGGTGGGGATGATTACCAAGTAAGTCGAATGACTGGCCTAGAGGCCGTTCTCGACCTTCAGCTAGAGTGTCATTCTGCTGTTACCACAACCTTTGCTTAACAAACACGTTACCAAATTCGTTTCACAAGTTTCTGCCAAATTCACATCCTACAATCTTGTTCCATCGACAGTGACAGCTGATTTCAGTACATCTGCTTAAGTCATCTCAACTTGTGTATTTAAAGTTGTGTTAAACTTCAACTCGGGTTATCGCACACCGTTCCTTCAATTCAGGCCACACACATCTTGACATGTTATGAGTGAACAATCTTGCCTCTCTACCACTGCTTCCCGGATCCGCAGCACGGACCGTTCTAATTTAAAGCAGCGATATTCAACTTCCTCGGTATGAGGTTCTGAGGCATATTCAAGTCTTTTACCATTGTTGTCCGTGAGGCATCAATCTTGTCGGGTAACGAGGGCACCACTTCAACGACGAATTGTGCTGACCAATAATAGCACGAGGATTTGGTTAGTTCCTCAAACCAACAAATTAAACTGAATACCTCACCTTGGCCTGTGTACATGCTAACTATGCCGCTCTCCCCTGATTGAGGGGGGGTTTTCGTTTTGATTGTCGGATGTAAAACAAGCCAAGGCTTGAGTTTGGTATTGTTGACTTGCTAGAGAAAAATAAATGCAATGCCCCGCCTCATCTTCTAGCAGTACGTGCGCGCATTGTCTTGCCACCTACGCATGAATACAACATTTCTGAACATTTTGCTAAAGCATCCACGACTTCATTGAACGTTAAATGTCTAATGCACCTTCAATGATGAAATGTGCCGTTAGCTTGATACAGTAGCCATAGGATCTCCTTCGGGGATGCTGCTGTTTGATATCTTTATAGCAAACTCAGAACATGATACACTTAGAAAGCGCATTGATGGGACTGAAATGCATGTGCATTACCTTGATGACACCTTCGTACTTGGTGAACTCGAAAAGAATACGTTGCAGTTATTGAAGACGCTTAATGTCGCGCATGAGATTCTCCACTACACCTGCGAATATGCGTTTGGAAAACGGCTACCTTTTCTGGATGAGGACGTTGTCTGTAGCTCAGACAGATCTTGTATCAGAAAGGTAGACAGAAAACATACATATGCTGGGTAGTTCACGAACTTCTACAATGCAATACCTTTACAGCATAAGAGGATTTTACTACGGTCTCACGTCTTCATTGCGCGCGGTATTTGCACATTGGATATCTTTAATGAAGAGCTACGGAGAGTCAGCTACTCCCTTGGAGATGGTTGAGACGACGAATTTATCGTGAGGCATCTAGAAGAACGCAAACGGAAGCCGCCTAGGAGTAGTTCTTCCAAGAATGTTTATACGCCAACTATTTAAATGCGATTCAGCTGCTGACCGTCTATCCCGATGACTAAAAGAGGCTGTTGAGCAAACTTATTTCACAAGTCACTTGAGAACTATTTACCACAATAAGCCATTACTTACTAAACGTTAGAAAGATAGACTGTCTTCGTTGACTGGTTCAATGCTAGTTTATCGGTACCCTTGCTCCTGCGGTGTACGATACGTTGGTCGCACTATGAGGTACCCACCACAAGGGATTGATGATCACATCTCGGCGCTGTTTTACAAAGGTAAATGAGGTACTTAAACAGCTCTGTTATGTCACCGCTCCTTGATCATGATCATACTGCTTCAGATAATGACTTCCAAGTCAACTATTGACTATCCGAACGCTTCTCGCAAGGCTTACGCAAGTAGCTTCCGTTCATTTCCGAGACTGTACTCATCCACCATGTGGAGCCGGAATTGTTCGTGCAGAAGCGATTCATAGAGCCGATACTTCTACTTTGGCCAACACACACTGTTACTTAACCGTTTGATTGTAACCTGAGCTAGTTACTCTGAAAGGGTGCGTTGTATGTGTCTAGACTTTGTTAGCTTGATTTATCATTTATGGCCCAGTCTTAAGTTGTCGATTTGACTGTTCAAACAAATTAGTGGTCAGTCCTCAGTCTTATTTGTTGCATACAACGCATTACCACTGATGAGAGTTTGCCCAAAAAGAATTCTTAACCCAGCACTAATTTCGGATTATGATTTTTTTGTTTTACTGGACCGGGACTATTTACTTTGCTGAAAAACAACATTCCTCACGGTTTGCTTAAGCTTCCAGTTTGAAGTTCACACGTCGCACTCTGCGTTTAATGTGAAATTTTGCATGACCCCGGTGGACTGCTTTCCCCTGGTTATCTAACCACCAGTTTGAAGTGCATCTGATGTTGAGCTAACAATCTGGTAAGGTGGAGTATGACTCAAGTTACTGGCAACTGCAAGAAAGCTGTTTCGCCGATGCTGTTTAGCTTCAGACGACAGTATGATGCAGCGTTCGTGGTAATTCCTTGGATTCTAACCACCAGGCCGTTTGTGTTACACATGGACCCTGTTCCCTATCTCCGGATATGCAAACAAATGAACAGGCACACATGGCATGACATATAGGTACCCTTGGTACTCACCGAGAAAGCATCCTTCACCCACACCCGACAGCAGAACTAAGCTTTAACATTGTACCCGCTTAGTTTCGTTGCGTTCTGATGCAGTAAGACACCAGCTTATTCAAAATCCCCCAGAATGAAGCAGCAGATCATAAAACGGGGTGATCAAAAGTTGATAATTTTAGTGAAAGATCTGCTTAAAATTTGAACGTCTTTCGGTCTCCAACCTGTGCCGAATGTGTCAATCATGCAACTGTACTCTGTAATACCAACCAACTCTGCTCAAGGATGTTCATTCACATTCACCGACGTAACTGATACCGTACAGTCCTGATTCGGTTATGTAACTTTACTACTATCTTTTTTCAAGTAGGACATCTTTTATTCACATTTTTAACCACGACGATTGGACAGATTACTACCGTTGAGCACATTCAGCATCTGAATTAAATTTACTGTCTATTTTACATGTTCCTCTGTATCATATAACCTTTCATTATTCACTGACACCAATGTGCAAAGCTCAGACATCCGAACACTGCTTTAATGCACCACTTGTGACGGCCTCGAATGAGCGCGGACTGTCCAAACGAGCCACGTAGCTATATCTGTACCTAAATTACGAGTCGGTTCACGGTTGCTTCAGTACCATGTATTCTGCCCACCGTCCTTCATTTTCACAGCCCAGACCGTGCTTTTAGATAGGTTTCGTCAGCTCGTGTTTAAACGGCCATTTCCTCAGTATCACAAGTTGTATGGTTCTGACTCGCTCTCAGATAGATGAACCTGGCATGCATTCGTTGTCACCGAGTTCGTAGCATGCAGGCGCTAAGATGTATGTCCACCGCTGCTCAACTGTCTGCGGGACTGCTTAGAATTACAGAACTAGGAACTCGGTTGGAAGCATTTACTCCTAAGGATGCAGTAAAGGTACCTTCAGGAGCCACTAACCGATGGTCGATCTAAAAGTGTCCTTCAGGAGACACCAGAGTTTTCGACGCCTGCTGGTTTTGGTGAAGACTACATTGCAAGAGGTGATACGCAACATGGTGTGGTGCTCGGGGATACATGCTTACCGACGGCGAGGTTTCACCGGGATTGAATGCTGCCAGACGTATTTCCTGGAAACGCCTCGGATGCACTGGAAGCTCTCGCTGGCTTGCCGAAGAGGGAAATTGGCCGATGCAGTACTGGCCATTTATGAGCAGTTTTCAAGCAAATGTCATGTGTATTACCCGTAATCCTGGGATCAGAATGTCCTACCTGATCAATTATTGTGAAGGCCAGGCTGGGGAGGCGATCGCGAGTTGCGTCATATTGGAAGCAGAAGGTTTCCCTGAAACCATGGAGACGCTAAAATCTACTTTCGGCCATCTTCATCTTATAGCCAAGGCTTACATCGGCAACTTAGTCAAGGGACCATCAATCAAGGCGAATAATTCTGAAGCGCTGCATAAATTGGCTGGGCAGATGAAAACTTGCTTGACTAAGTTACAACAGTTGAACTACGAGGCCGACCTGAAGGCGACTGTGACGGTGGCTTCGGTGATCAGACGGTTGCCCTATGCTCTGCAGCTCGATTGGTCCAAGAAAGCTACCAGCATCCTGCGCAATTACGGAGAACCAGTCTTCAGAGTCCTGTACCAATTTGTCTGTGATGCCGCAGAAAGCGCGGTAACGCAGGCCATGTAGTTGAATGAAAGCGCTAAAGCCCTTAAGGGTTATATACGGCAGAAACACTCCAAAATCATGGTAATCATATAACCGCTTTACTAACTGGAGAAATAGTACCGCAAACTCGGAGACTCGCACCAACGTAACGTGCACAAGACATGATTGCATCGATCAACCTCCTCGATTCCAAACTATGGACAGTACTGAGCGCTTGCTCGTCGTTTCTGGGAAAGCTTTATGCGAATGGTGCCTCAAAGCCAAGCAAACGTCTGCAAATTCCGGATCCCGATACACTGGCGGACTCAGCGGTTACCAGCTGAAACAGCACGCTTTGTTACACAATGCTAAGTTGAAGCAACTGACCTCACTAAGGGCAGTGGTCAACGAAACGACTGCAGCTCCTGGCCTAGTGGCTTTAGAATTATTCCGCTTGTATTGCGTGGGATGAACAAGGCATTGGTGACCAACGCTTTACTTGACCCCGGATCCGATTCATCGCTTGTTGACGAACAGTTACTAGGGGAACTTAATTTGTCAACTAGGCTGTCAGTTGTGCAGTTAGCAAAGGTTGCCGCTGACTCATGGGTGTGCTCGTAGGTGGTACGACTACAGCTGCAACGCTTGGATGGAGGTAAACCTCTGTACTTACATCAGGCGTGGTCCGACCAAAGGATGTCTAATGTCCGAAGGATAATACCGGAACCAAAACAATCACATAATTAGAAATTCGTCACATCTAGACTCACTCAAACAGCCGTCACACACCCTCGAAAGGCACTATATGCGTGTTTCATTCTTTCGGGAATCGTCAGCAGTGCGCATTCCATCGGACCCTGGTATGGTTCCAACCCGCTTGTAAGTCAGTGGATAGTGAACGGCACAATATCACATCTAGTAACTAATTCACAATCATCGTTACCGTCCCCCGTAGTTCAGTGGTCTTAAACACGGACTGGCGACGGTCGAGTTGCGGGCTCGAGCCCTACCAGGGTCCGATGGAATGCGCACTGCTGTCGATTCCCGAAAGGATGAAAGGCGCGTACAGTACTTTCCCGGGCGTGTGACGGCTATCTGAGTGAGTCTAGATGTGACGAATTTCTACCTATGCCATTCAACTCCCCACCCACAACTCATCTGTAATCAGTACGCAGACCAAACTGTTTATAATGCCATAAATTAATTGGCGGCTTAAGTTTGGTAAGCTCGCCACTTGGGGTGGGGACTACACTGTCCTCTGCATGGCAGTAACGTGTAAGTCACAGTGTGTGCTGCGTGAACGTGAAACACACATGTAAGATAGTAGGCCATGCTCAGATAGATGACCTTCGGGTCGCTCAGAGAATCATGTAACAATGTTACGACCTCATGGAGGCAGTGACAGTAGGCCAGGTGCATGAGCATCTGTTACAATCGACACAAATTAATATTTCGATGTACTCATGAGTTCTCATGTACTCATATGAGTTCACATATCATCAGTGGGATAGAATGAGGGCACAACTAGGCGGAGAACCACTGGATGAAGATGTGGGCGTATGGAGCGTTGAACAGTTAGCAATGCAAGCACACGGAGCGGGATAAGATAGGGTGGTCACACTATCCGGATGTTTTAGGGTATGATTCATTCTACGAGCGCTCCTCGAAGCTACAAAGCAAGTTCATTCAGTGAACTGTAAAGTACTGTCCAAACGATAACCGTGCATACGTCTCAGAGGGATTTTCTACGCAATGCAGTTGTCTGCTACACCTTCTATAAAACATTAATGCACCGCCAATGCAAGGGAGGCTTATCGTTGTAGCTGTTGTAGATCCGGTGTTCCGTGTGCACGAAGGATGTTGGCTTCAGGTTATCCACGCCGAAGCCTAGGTCCGAACTAGTTCACAGACCCGTGCGTGAGGTGTGCACAGAGCTACAGGTGTGTGTATGATACTATAAAAGGTGTTTTTAGCTTGTGTTGTGCTCATATTTTGTATGCTTTGATCTTCGATGTTTGAATTATTTTCACAGGTGCAAATCACGACAATTCATTTGTGTCGGGTTAAACGAAGAAAAAGGTACTTGTAGTGCTGCAACTCGCTTTGGCTGTAATGTATCAGTAATACCAAATGTTGTAAACTTTCCTTTAGTGGCGAAAACCAAGGAACGGAGAAGTACAACATAGCTCTTTCACACAGCGCTTTCATGCAAATTGCCCAACCAGTGTCATTACTAACAATACTGTTCCACTCCAGGTAAACCATAATCGGTAACTGTAATCCAATCAGCGGAGCACGGCGGGGCCAATAGACCAGGCCGTTCAGTTTGCTGAGATCAACTCCCTCGTATGTCTATAAGATATGCCCGATCCATACGATATACTACTCCCATCATGTCAGAAGTCATGGTGTTGTAGCATTCGGGGAATGCAGGCTAATTGCTTGTCTGGGTTTGTCGATGTGTGCATAAAAGCGGGAATATCGTAAGGATCGATGAGAAACACTTGCCATGGTTACTTCGAGATCGGTGCCTTCCCAAATGGATTACTGCATTCCATGATTAAGAAGAGACAGTAATCTGTCAAAATGACGTGCGGTGATTAAAAAAATAAATAAATAACCCATTGGATCCTCGTGACGGCAGCGGACAATACATAGGAATAAGTGCTGGGACTAACTCAATTTATCGAAATTATGCAACCCCAGAAAGCCAACTGGCATCGGACTATGTACTGTATTACGTGTATACACCCAATTAAGCAAGATATGGATTGCCTGGGCTGAGTGTATGTCCTCTCAAGGCTGGAGAACGGTGCGTGTGGAGCCTAAGACTGTGAGCTTACTTTAGTGTTGTGTCGCCGCTGACGCCTTCACCCCACGACCGCAAGAGGAAGTCCAAAGGCGAGCCAGAAAGAGACTTGTATACATGAAATCACAGTTGCTTATATAGTTTGAAGGCAAAATGAAGGGAAGCTACTGAAGTACACTTGAGCCAACCAACTGAAGGAAAAACGTCAAATGCAACGGCGAATAAGCAACCGTGTACTCACGAGCGAATCGCGTCTGTCCTTAAAAATATCATCATTGGACTCCAAGCGTAAAGCGAACGTCCATTTACAGTGACGGGCACTGGCCAATCAGAATGACGAAATGAAACGTTTAAACAAAAGTCACGAAACAAACGAGAATAAGGAATGCAGACCCAAAAGTTGAAAACTAGTGCAATAATTGTGTGACAACTAAATATTCCTTTAACATAACCAAGTAGAACAGTGATGAGAAGAAAAAACCAATAGAATATGTTCTTGCAAATGGCGCTGCTGAGAAGGACATGACGATGAGCGTCCATTAACAATGACGTGGATGTACCAATCGGGCTAACCCAGTAGAGCGTTTAAACAACAGTCAAGAAATAGAAAATAGGAAGAGTACAGAATAGCTATCAAGCTCGTTCACAATAAATGAATGTCTAATAGCTGTTCTCCGCATATCTAATAACAATTAATCCTCCTGAATTGCCTACAATTTCATTGGCTTAGTGGTCCAGGAGCCACTGTTCAGTGACCTCAACGTAGACGTGTCGTTAGGGTCCAGGAAGAGTACCTATTCATCTTCAGCTGTACCCTCAATGAGAGGACATTAAAAATCAAGGGTAGCGTTAACATGACTGGTTACATGGACGAGATAACTTGTTGTTGGCAAAATTCTGGTCCTACAACAACACGTTAGATAAGGAATGGCTAATGAATTATTGGCCCGTGTGTTGGCATAATTGGGTTTGTACTTACTTCTGTGATAGGCATCAACAGTACGCCGGTACGCCGTTCCGGTTCCTCGCAGCTGCGCAACCACTGCCAGTCGCATGTGGGTTGAGGATACTGCGAGAGTCGCCTGGTTTCGAACACGCAACCTCAGGAGTACAAGGCAGGCTTGTGATCAGTGAGGCTACGGGCCGGATGCCCACTCACTTTTCCGCCTGTGAGCGAGTCCTTATCCGGATCAAAAACTAGCCCCCTCCCCTCAAGTAGTCCGATAACACCCACACGTACTGTCGCAGCCACTAACGCCCTAGTTCGAATTCTATTGACCTGGTGTCCGTCTAACACTAGCTACACTGTCTTGAGGCAGAGCGGGCGTGTCCGTATCTGCAGTGTCCACGTAACCAGCCTTCGAGACTTAGTTCCGGTGCCCTGACTTGCATAAAAGCTGGTACGTAGACTGCAAGGGGTTGGCGCTATGTCCATCCTACTCAATGACCCACGATGTGTGGCTAGTCAAAAGGAAGCCAATGGATCGCGCGTAGACTCGTGCTTCTGGCCTACTATGAGCCAAGCAAATGGGTTGGAAACACTATTAAAAGGTTGACCTTGTGTCAGCCATGCACACTGTACTGACCTCGTGGCGTGCGCCAATTTACGTGTGATGCCGTCGTCTCAGCCAAGGTCACCGGTGGTTTCACCAGTGTCGCCACTCGCAGTGTGCAGTCAGTTGTTACCTCGCCCCCGCAATTCGCACATCAATGAACGGACATATCACGGAATTCTGCAAGGTGATTGGCCCACGTCACCTATCAAGCGCACATGGAAGCCAGCTCTGTTCGCCTGTGGGCTTCAATCGTTTCAGCGCGGTGTTTCGTGTGCTTTCGACCACTTGTAGTCTAAGGATGATGGGGCCGATTCCTGTGCCGAAAAAACGCTTCCACCCCATGGCCCACAATGGATCTGTATGCTAGATGCCCATTTTTTGAGCTCTAACAGGTGGTTGGCTGAGAATCTGGTCATGATGAGCAACGTCACCCTGTGCTCGTACTGAGTAGCGCACATGCATCCGGTGTCCGGTCGAAGTGTCAAGCCTCATAGAGAACCTCAAGGGCCTGCACACGTGCACGTACCACAAACTGTCATCGGGCTCAATGTGAAGTTGCCGTCTTGCTTGAAGTCAATGGGATTGGAGTATGAGGTAACTTGAATATAGCATATGGGATTTGATTTGGTCAGACGGGTGTGCAAACGCAAAAGGGTACTCTAGGTGCAGAATATATGTGGCGCAAAGTTCGGATGGCCTAACGGGAAAAGTTGAGTGGCAGTCGTGAAATTCATCAGAACAAGACTGTGCTTCTGGGTTTTTTGTGCCGACTATTCCTGAACTTCTTTGAGCCCATTTAAGTTCTACAAGCTATGTTAAACCCTGTACTTTTACTTTAGGACAAAAGTATACGTTTCTCTTGTCATCAATTGAAGGTTGGTGCCATTTGTTTTCACACAATTTTAGGGAAAAGTGAGCGCAAATGAAAATTTAGGCAAATTGCAACAGAAACTATTTGATCGTATCCATCAAGCAATAAAGGAGGCGGTTGCCTACCAAGCTGGCTTCGATGTATATTCCTACTTGTGGATGGAAGATCGTAACGAATGTATGCAACAATTTCTCACCTATGGCCAACTGCTCAGTCCAGAAGATTTAGACCTTTTGGCTTCCGCTGCCACCCACCCCAAGGGCTCTGGTGAGAGTGGTGAAGATCCCACTCTGACTGGCCTGACTCCAAAGCCACCCACCCTGGAGCAATTCAAAGAACAGATCGACCATTATGAGAAGATTTACAGTGAGGTTAGTTTCTTCTCGGTGCATTGCTTTAAACCCCTGATCTTGTCGTAAGCTTGGACGATCTATTTTAAACCCAGATTTTACAACTACCAACCAAGAAAACCAGCTTTGTTACTAAACCGACGATAGGTGATCTTATCTTTACCCCTCCGGTAGTTTACTTAGATTCACCCTTGCAAATTTTTTAAGCATACCGTGCAAGTTTTCCTCCATAGGACTAATATCCTATGGATACCAACAGGAAACATTCCCTTCAAATTGGCTAGGTGATCCTCTCGAAGTTACAAAGTACTGTTTAAATGACCATCAAGAGTAGCCCTGATCAACCTCTGCATTTAATTCTACCCTACACACTAAATGCAGCTACCGTCTGCATCCTTGACCTCCGATTTTATTTTATTTTTAGGTCGATGAATTAGCCACCACAGTTAAATTCGGCGCTTGGTTGCGTGTGGATTCGCGAAAATTCAAACGTGCATTGCTCAATGTCATCAAACGATGGAGCATGATGTTCAAGCAGCATCTGATCGATCATGTGATAACCAGTTTGCAGAATCTTGATGAATTTATCCGAGTGAGTGAAGCCCATGCATTCTTCGTATCTTTCAGATCTAATGTTGTTGCAGGGCCTCGTTCTGAAGAATGATCAGTGGATGATTAGAGGGTCATTTGAATTACTCGTTATGCGATTGGATTGAGACGCAAAATCTCGATGGGGACCGTGATTTGCACTGATACGAAGCTTTGCCAATTCGATCACTAAGACAATGGCTGAAGCGTAGGGAACTTGGGTCTTACCCCCCCCCCCCGAAAACACTGCACGCTACTACATGTTTAAATCTTGTTTGCTCTCATCAGTTAGAGCTAGTATGCCTCGAACACGGAATGTTAGTTGGAAGCTTTACCACTTCAGCCACCAGGTCACGACGCTCAACTACCAAGTTCTATACACTTCAGCTACCGTTTTAGTAATCGAATTGGTCATTGATTGCTTCAGTGCGAATCACGGTCCACATTGTGATTTGCATCGCAATCCAATCACTACGCTGCCCCTTTTGGATCTCATAACTCCTCGGATGCAAGTTTTATCCGTTTACAATAGTCCACACTATATTCTTCAAACTTAATCACCTGCTCCTGTCTAGAACGCGTCTAACGACCTTTCTATGCAAGTCTCCTATGATCAGAACCATCTCCACATCAGAAATTCACACGGCTGCAGTAGTGCATGGTGTAAAATGCGATTAGCTAGTAGTAAATTGTCCAGTTAGATTTGCAATATTCCAGACTGTTGTTTAGCTGCTTCTTGTTTAAATGTCGCAACCGCACCCTCGGTCAGAACATTAGAAGGGTGGTGTTATGGTGCCGATAGAATGTGCTCGATTCCATGTTGGCGCTGACGAATACCGAGACATTATTTGTGACCACTACATATGGTACACCATGCTTAGATGTACACGGTGGTCGACGCATTTGCGAATGTGGTTGTCCGAGTTTCCATCCATTTGTGATGTGAATCCATTACAACAAGCACTAAGGGGTCGTCGAAAGTCCACGGAAGTTAGTTTGTATCCTTTCGCACGGCCGATGAGGCCGTTGACATGGTGACATTGATACGGACGGTGGGGATGATTTATTCTCTTGGCAGTTAGCACATAATTATACGCTTTGTTTTATCTCCTGATCGCCAGCGGGCCACCTAGTATGGTTGTGTGCTAATGCATTTCTTTGGTGACTCAGATTGAGTTCATGTAGAGTTTGGTGATGCAGTTTGGGGACGATTATTTGACATCCCCAAAATATATAGCCATCCTCGAGGCTCAAGTCAGCTCTCCGACTGAAATGCTCTTGGACCCTCGTCTGATTTATCTGGTCAACCAGTTAGGATACACTCCCGCACTTACTGCAGTTTAGGGTCACTCCGAATTCTGACTGTCTCCGTTGCTGTCACTGGTGAGTCATGCAACCAAGAGATCACCAAGCGTTCACCAGTTCTCTCAAAACTGGCGTGTAGCTTGGAACTGTCGGTAACAGAAGTCGGCTGAGAGGGCCGTCACATTAGTTGGTGAACGTGTTACTGTATACTCATTAGATGACCGCACATCATTAGCTTGAATCAGTACTTTCGGAGACTTCTCTATCAAAAACATGTTTCTGCCACAAGCAAGCTCGGGATGAAAAGAAGTAGGTCGCCAGCTGTGCGCCGTAACTGCGCTTCGCTATCACGCGACAACCACCAGTCGCGCGCGAGGACGCCCGCCCCTACGTGGAATCGAACCGGTGAGATTTTTCGGATTTTTTATTGAGGGAGGGAAGGAGAATCACCGCAACAAACAGAGATAGACGACCGCCACTGAGTTCGGTTTCAAGTCATGACTTCCAAGGTTTTTAACCAACGGCACTCAGCATCCTTGGGACCCCATCCAGGGAGTCGGGAGGAAGCGACCGAAGCCAGCTGTTTTGTCAGCTTTTTCGTCCTGGTTCTCCAAATTGTAGGCTGTCCACCACACCGCCTCCTCCAGCCCTTCCTAGCGACTATGAACAGGGCACGACAGAGAAGAGGCTGAATGGGCATACGCAGTAGGTGTCCGAGCCATTGTAGTTTGCGTAGCGAGACAAGCGCCTCGAGGGAAGGGCTGCTTCCACCCAAGACGCGCTGTCTGACTTCAACGTTGGTTACGTGGTGCAGCCACCACACACGTGCGATGGGCCGCAAGCAAAGCTTCTCGAAGACAGACAGTCGGCGCAAGTCATCGGTACGAGCAGACCAAGTCTCGCAACCGTATAACAGTACAGCGGGAACGGTCGCACTATAAACCTGCCCTTTGATGGAGAGGCGGATGTCTTGGCGGCGCCATAAATGCCTTAGCCTGGAAAAGGAGTGAAGAGCCTGGGTAGGAGATCGTTGTGATCTACTCGAATTTTTCCGAAACATTCGACTGTCTGGATCTACTTTTCCAAGCCCCAGTATTACGGATTCGGTGATGTTCTCTTGAGTTGGGTCACTACCTCCTTCATCGACAAATAGCGATTAGAGTTTATAACTCTTTATCCGACATTATATATGTCAGATGTCGTATGCCCAAAGGTCAGTGCTATGGCCAACTTCGTTTTTGCAATTAATTAATCATCTCTCGCAAATCGTCCGTTCAAATTCCTTACTTTTGCTTATCATTCCACCACACTCACCGTTTCATCCATATACTGTCTTAACTATCCTCAAGTAGGCCTTTGGAATGCGTAATCACCAAAACTTGCAGATGCTGGAATTACTCAGAGCGTTCAGTGGACGATACTTTCGATTACAAAGACACCTGGCAATCGCTTACCCGACCCTGTACAATCCGGCTCATGCGTGCCGCTTTTACTGCTGTTGATCACTAACACCAAAATGAGCCTAGCCAGAAACCGTCGAAACCGCACAACCATCTTGAATCCTCCTGAAAATTTATTTTTGGTTTATTTACGCTGTCTCCAGAATACGCTCCCCGTACTAGTCGTTTCCCCACCGACATTGACCATATTTAAGTGACGATTGAATTCTACACTCAGCCATCTGCATTTTATTACTTGGTGTTTTCGTGCTGTCCCATTTCTAGGACAATAGCCTTCGGTTTAACAACTGTCAACTAAATATGCTGTCATACATTGCTGAGAACATCACAATCTCGTACAAACTAGTGGTTTCTTACCAGCAAAAGTACAAACTGTCTTCTGTTGTCACGTCTATGGGAACTCTCACCAGGCAACCCAGCGTGACTCGTAAGCAATTACTTAATAACTTTAGCTAATTGTTGTTCATCCGTGTGCATGATAATGCCGCAGGTGAGTGTTTGATCCACAGTCAATGTGAAATTTACCGGTGTGATCAGCTAAGCTATTGGAAGGTGGCACAGATGGAATATTGAACTCACTGCAATAGAATAAACTTCAGCTCTCCCGATTTACTCTGTATGAGATCTAGGTTTGCTGAGTGCGAACTCAAAGCTCTATCTCCTCGAACGTCGAAGTTAATCGCTAAGTGATGAACAAAATACCGGTTCATATGCCTTCTTTGAAAGACCTGATGTGATTGGCCACTTCCATAATGTAAGCAAACGCACTAAGCACGCCGCATAGCCGACTTGAACTCACACTTTTAGTATTGGGTTTCTGGTTAAGTAGGTTGTACTAATGGAACCTTAATTCTACATTCGCAGTGATATAGTGGACTCAACAATAGGCGATGCGACTAGCTTGCCGCAGGCATGCTTCAAATGGTCTAAAGATTGGTGAATGCCGTGCATAAAAATAAAGAAAAGGTAAGCATAAGTAAAATATACATAGAAACGCTTAGTGGTGGCAGGGTTGAATGCAGGTTGAGATGACAACTGGAATTGCCTATCTTGGTCACAAAATTAAAAATCATTATACACTACTGCTGAATTGTCAGTAGCGTCAATGGTGAACTATTTGCTCTTTAGCCATAGACCTACTAATTCCGTAGCAAATCTCTGAACCAATCACACTTCTTTTGTATTTTAACCTTATGTAATAATGTATATTCCTGGGTTTACGAAGCATGCCCTTTAGGACCTGATCAAAAATTTAAATTAATTCATATAATATTTGCAGCATGTTCCAAATGTCAGGCAGCAATGAAAATCGTGTTTTTAACCTCCATGGATGCCCAGTACCAAGTCTTGAATAGGTACAGAATAATTCGTGGCGTCCTGAAGATCTCCGTGTAGGGATGGAACCAAGTTTTCCTTTCTTTGGGTAAATGATATGGAGTAATTGTTTGATGATAAGAGAAACATTAAAGCTGGACCCATACGTATAGAACATGTCATCTAATTTAGGCTAAAAGCTTTCTATAGATTGCCGCGTTCTTTTTCCTTGGTGGTAGCGGTTGATGGTATCTCTGACCTGAGCTTATCTTCAATCATCTACCTGCCACGCTTAAACTCTGGCACTCAACGTTTAACTATAGCATTTGAAGAGGCATTGTCATGCAATGTACTGAGCATATCTTGGTGAATTTCAGATGGTGACATTCCTTTGAGATCACTGCAACATGCTCTCATTTGCCCATTTTCACAAATAGTAGACCAAGTCCACTACAAAAATGGACATACGCTACTATACACGGAAAAGAACCGTATAGATTTGTATCTGCCCGTAAATGAATCATTGAAAACAATTGGTTGCCTCTGACTGGTGTACTTGGAGAATCATTATGCTCGCGAATTTCGAAATCACATGCGGATGGAAATCAGACTGCTGCGATCATATGGTGGTGTCAACCACTTCCTCGTGTGCGATCTGTCCCCGTATGCATTAGCCTGTTATTTTCTACCACAAGCGTTGTTTACTTTTGTTGTACCCAGTCTTGTTCTGGTGTTTTCATCCTGCCACCAGGGCATCTTCTCTAAAGAGCTCTAACGTGTCATATTCCATTATATTTTCACAACTCAGGTGACAAATAAAAACCTGGGCGTTCCACTGAAGGAGGGCGATTATGACAGTCTGGTACACGTGATGGAGCACCTAAGCAATGTGAGGGAACGCCAAACGGCAACCGATGAGCTTTTCGAACCTCTAAAGCAAACGATTGAATTGTTGAAGACATACAAACAAGAACTACCCGACGAAGTACATAAGCTTCTTGAGGTAAGCCCCAACTTGTCTGTCACCATTGACGCGATGGTTGAAATGCTAGATAAAGATGAGCCATTGGTCAACTGATAGGTGTCAAAGTATTCCTCACAGTCAGATTGGTTATACTGTTTTACAAACTACTACTCAGTTGGGTTTTACAGAAACCGATCGTGACCATATGTCAGAAAATAATAAATAACGGTATTTCCCAAGGCAAGGTGGGATGCGGAACGTTGCCCTGCCTCCATGCTAGTGACATTCTAATGAACAGCCTACAATAACCGTTTTGAGGTTTCTTTATATCCCTACACAACACCTGCATAGCTGTAACGAGGCATATGAGAGCCATTGCAATTTTGGTTTATGGGGCTATTACTTGTTTATATAAGCACCACAAACATTGCACCAAATTTCCGTCTTGCCTTTAATCCTCCACCTCACTATCTTGATCGGTATCTCAGTCGCAGTGTGTGTGTGTGTGTGTGTGCTTAAAATCGACTCCTCAGTGATGGCAAGGCATACAACAGGGGAAACTCAGCACGAAAAGCAACGTGGGTGTAGGGTGGCAAGACAACAACAAAAACATCTCACGCCATTAATTACTTTGCATAGATATTTATAAGGCACGCGCTATAAGCTTGTCCGGATTTTCTGGGTTTTCAAACTCGATTTTTACCGCTGTTGCGAGAATATTGTGGAGAATGCGTTAACACTATACTGAACAACCGACTATAACACAAAGCCGGGAGATGTACGAGCGCATGGGACCGAAAAAACCAATGACCGACCTAAGTGATAGTAGCTTATAAATAGCAAGAAGCACTAGGTGAATGATAGATAGGAGCGTCCACTGAGATTCGACGATCGTACGCATAACTAAGTAGCATGGGACAACAGAAGCAATGAGAGATGGTGGTGATTTTGGGGAGTCCTATGCGGCCTCACACCAAGCAGGCGCATTGCTGCGTGCCCCTCGAGCTGTGGCACCACAGAACAAGTAAAGCTTCTCATGGATGACCGATACACAATAATATCTATAAGACACCAAACAAAGTATCCTGTGCTTCTTCACATGTAGCACATGCCACTGACGATGCGTAGTTCTTTAATCTCATTCTCTAAAAACGAATGGTACGATACGAGGAGAAACGTGATGGTACTGGTGCTGGCCTGCCCCTCAGAGTCAAGCGTCTTTCTCAACCTACGGCAACCACGCAGAGCGGATCATCCAAGTCCCTAGATTATGCACCGATCACCTTCAATGTGGGCTTCTCCCGACAGCATCGGACATAACACAGAAACAACGTAGCATAGGGTACCATGACAACAAAAAGCCGTTAGCGGCACACAGCCATGCAGCTATAGGCATTTGTAAGTAGCATTCTAACCCTGGCGCCTATTTTACAACCTCTCCGTCTCGGTTAAGGTACACGAGCTAGAGAGCTTTTGGACCGTTCAACTATACCAGCTTCTTGCAATTGCTCGACGAGTATGCAAGGCGTCCTTATGGATTACACCATCTAGGCGCGCTAGCTCTGGCAACCTTGGCAAAGCCATGATCTCGATGTGCTGTGGCATCTACAACAGAGAGGACCCACAATTGTCAGCGGTTCACACCATCTCCCTTACCAACTTAGATAGGCGGATCATGTCGGAATCTGCCGGGTTTTAATAACATATAAGTTTTTCAAGGACCGTTATGATGCAAAAGCTGCCTAATGAAACCCAGTCAAGACAACTTCCTGCGATGCCAGCGGCTCAAGTGAAGTCAAAGTAAGTCAAGTCTACACTTTTAGGCACCCCGAAAGGGTGAGTTTCTAGCTGTGTCACACAAACGCCATCAAAATCATAAAATAGAGTATGGAGGCAAAACAGCAGTAAGTGCATAGTTTCATGGATATCACGACTTTCCTGATAAAAGTAACAAGTTAGTACTTTGCTCATGGCATTCATCTCCAGTGAAATTCTAAGTATTTTTGGAATGACCGACACATTGCTCCAGACTTTGGTCTGGTCGATGAAGTAATTATTCAATCACGTTCACCATGCAGATGACGGCTGATCTCGGTGAGTATTTCTGGAGCAATTTCTGTGCAGGAATTAACAAAGTAGCTGCAACACTTATACCCAAGTTTGGCTCTGAGATGCCACTGTAGTGACCTATCAGTTAGCTTGAAATGTTTAACCAACAAGCCTGGAAAAATCACAGTTGAGCTCAATGTGTCTAGTGTGGCAGAATACACTCAGTGGCGAACCTCACGATCAAATTGTGTGGTGCGGAGGAAGATCGCAATCGATAGAATTAACACGAAAGCCGCCTGACTCTGATTATTATTTTATTTATGCGAAGAAATCACGATAAATCGTGGCTCAGTATGACTCCAAGTTACTTCACTGACATAGGGAAGCTCATGACCTCACCAAAAAATGAAAGTGCGGATAGTCTGGGACAAGATGTTGGATGCTATCTGCTTTATGCAACACTTAGGTGCATTCAGCATCAAGCAGCGGACTTTTGACTATTGTGCGAGTTTACCTAAACAACGTTATACCTTGGTCGAGAAGGCTGAGATGAGATGATTCGCTCTGACGCTTACGCCGTCAGTATACTGTGACGAGATGGCTTATCGGACTTATTTGTGGTACCAAAGTAGGTAGAAAATAAGAATGATGACAGATTAGCTCCCTTAAGGACACCGTAAGTTGCGAAAAGTGGGGAGAATGTTCTACCGCCAAGCGTTAGATTTGTCCACATCGTGCGTCCTGGTGAAACGCAACCGAGGATTTTTCTCTCTTCATGCGTCCCAGTCTTGGAATGCTCCATGACTTCCCGTTGCGTTCGCTCCCACTTTATCCAGATCCGAATCTATTAGATGCTAGTACACCATCAATAACTTTACGACACAACATTTTACCCGCAGTAAATTGACGGTTCCTTACCGCCGCATTCTATCTGGGCGCTCGCTTCGCCCGGTGTGTCCATTTCATTTCTCCGCACACATTCTTATGCCTATGCTCTTATGAACCAGTCCGACGAGCACTAGGCAGTGCTTCTCATCTCTTGTGTGGAGCATACGGTTGCTCTAGTTCACCTTCCTGGCATATTCTTCGCCGAGATCTACGCGTGCAGTTACATCACTAGTGAGCGGTTGGGGCAGAGTTTTGGTCTCCTTAGGAAGAAAAGATTAAGGACTCTCAAACGACCTTGTAACCATCATCTCAGGTTGCAGCATAACAAAATTACGGAACATTTTGCGTCGCTCATCCACTAAACACCGCGTTCGAGACACCGAGGAACCCTTGTCAGCGGCAAGTTTGCAGCGTCGCCTAACGCGAGCCTATCCATGCACACCATGACGTTGTGTGGTCGTGCGCGCACAACCGCGAAGCGACCGAGCGCCCCATCCGGTGCTATGCGCACGACCGCGAGAGACAGGAAGTGTAGCAGCCACTCGTCCCGGCAATGTGACCTTGGCGCCGGGACCATCTACCTAAAGTGCAGCGGCGGACTGGGCCTCAACATAAAGTTCACGTGATCTGCTGGGCGCGAGTGATCAATCTGCAGTGCTGACGATGCCTGTGGAATGTGCAATCAGAATGTCAAAATAGGATTTGCACGTTCAGAATGCTCTACCTATTTCCATGTCAAATGCGCGGAGTTTAATACAGTCCCATTGGTTAGCACCGCAATTGCACTGTCCCCAACGTATGATAACCTGGTAAGTGTGGGTGAGCAAATGTTGAGCCTCCAAATAGCATCAGTAGGCACAAGCGTAGCAGAATGTCTGACACAGGCCTCTTCACTGAACTCCACTGCAAGCCAAATCCACAACTCCAGGTTTTAGATTAACAACATAACTCCTGAAAACACTGCTACTATTCCAAATCGCCCAAGTGTTCCTGAACCCTTCACCTCTAGTCCATTCGGAACAATTGCCCCCAAACTGATTTCCTCCCACAGATTTCGCCGAAACTCAGGAAAAAGGCAATACCATTGGCAGATAGGCCGTAGTTGCATCTAAGAGCACTCAGCAATCAGCAGCTGCCTTTCTGTTGCCACACCCGCAACTACGGTGAGATGCGACGTTGAACTGGTGCGTGAAAAATCCCCTGGTCTCCCAATCACAACCCAAACTCCCGTGAAAGACACTTAGAAAAAAGATGCCCTATCCATAATATATGCCAACGTCCCAGAGTCAACCTCAAATTCACTGAAACGAAAGTAGATGGATGAGCTGAGCCAATGGGACACAATCAAACTGCTCGGTATTCTAATGAAGCCGACAAAGGTGACGAGGATAACCCGCCACCTTAATTCCATGCACTATGGTGAAGGAAGGCTTCTTCGCGTTATGCTAAACTCTGTCGATGAGTTGGAAGCAGTCTGGCTTTTGGCAGCTTGTTTCCAGTACGGACACTGTTTGGTTCGTGTCTTTCCAAATATTCCATGGGGCGTGCGCAAGTGAGCTAAGCAAAGCCTAGTAAAGTCATCTAGACACTACAGCCAAACCGTTTTTGTCCATGACGTCTCCAAGTCTCATGAGCACGATGACGGCGAAGCATGGACTAACCACCAGGAGCAGCGGCACTATATTAAAGAGGCTCTGCTCTTAAATGCCACTGTAGCTGCTTCTCCCTCAAGATTGCCAAGATCCGCAAACTACAAAGAGTGCGGCCGAAGAATACTTATGGTTGTGCTGCCAAATAGGCAGATTGCACTTAGGTTGCCAGAACGATGGTAGTCACTTCGGTACAGACTACCCACCGAGCTCCAGTTCAAAGCGTCCGACTAACAGCGCCATCTCATCAGACAAACGAAGTGGGGACTCCGTTCGAACTTTAAACTGGTAGTAAGTCTGAAAGAAGTGGGGATCTTTCCATGCAATCCCGTAAACACTCTCCGTGCATTGTGCCAAATGAGTTGCCAAAGGGGCTAAGCAAGTTACCACCGAATCAAACTCCAGTCGACTCACCTACAATACTACCAAAAACCAGCTAGCTGCCAACCATACAACGGTCGGCACAGCTTGCTACCCGAACCGAAGTCCTTTGGACCGCTGATGAGAACCGCAACCCTTTCCTGCGTGTACGTCAATGCCTAAGGCCTGCTGAGCGAAATCGCGGAGCTTCGGCTGCCTTATGCAGCAATCGCTGGGTATCTCATCTCCATAACCGAGAGTTGGTCGCACTCAGAGGTTACGCATGCCGAGGTCGCGATTCAGGGAATGTCGTTGTTCCGACACGAGCGTCCCAGCAGGGGAGGTGGTGTAATCCTGTACAATCGCAAAGGCTTACAATGCGACCCATTGGATGATCCGGAGACATGGGCCACCGATTCGCTACGGTACCGTTTGTGTCTCAGATGCAATGACAACTGTTTCGTGCAGTTGTTTATTGCCCCTCTTCGTATACTCCCGAGATGGATTCCCGCCTAGTATCGGCATTGACAGAAAGCGTACTCCCAAGTTAAAGCCACATTCAGACAGTTCCAACGTGAACGAGGTGGACGTTTCGTTATCCTCAGCGAAACATTCAAGGCCTAAATGCAAGGCCTATGGCAAGTATTCCACTATACAATCACATCACTTCACTTCACCTACTGTGTACAAAGCTGATAACAAACCATCGGTACTTTGCCTGGTACTTACAGCTGAGGAACTCATGGTCGACAGGATATTTATTGACACCCCACTGGAGCTAAATGAGCATGTCACTATACTTTATCACCATGTGTGTTACATTGAATATCCGGAGCAACACACTGAAGTGACACGTACTATTACACTCCACTACATCCTGACCGATCTGGTTGCAAAGACCGATTGGGAACTCTTGCGAAGTGGATCACCTGACATTGCCCGGATTCGTTTTGTTGGATGCTTCAGCAGTCTGATCGTAACTGCTTCAGAAACTAAGCGGGTTAGTTTCGCCATGCCATCGTCGTTCATCAGAAGCAGAAATCGGACACGCGTGACAATAAGGAAAGCAGCTTCGCACGGTTACAGAGCCAGTCCTGATCCAAAAAGCTGGAGTGACAGTGTGACCCAGCGCAACCAATGTAATACGCTTATCCGTGAGGACAAACTGATTCATCAACAACATTTGGTTTGTAAATTTGCCAACAACAAAACGCTCCCATATATACATGTTAATCCCATTCGAATTGTGAAGCACGGTATCCTCCCATTTACTACGACAGTCGGAGTGGCAGAGAGGGCTGAAGAAGTCGCCAGCGTCTACGGATGCAGTATGCCCCGACCTCCCAACGAGATGTCCGCTACTGTTGCATACCCACACCCATAGCCCCAATTTCAGCAATTGCTGACATCACTGTCGCATCCGTGTTAAAGAAACTGCCCTCACTGCGCACCTACAGTGTTCACGGAATCAATGACAATCACCCGAGGGCGCTGAGCGTAGGAGCTACAACACTGGTCGAGCCATAGAGCAATAGTTCCAAATGTGCCTGAATGAGCAAATTGTGCCTACTATTTGGAAATGTGGTTTAGTTAAGTCACTTTTCAAAAGTGCAGTCACTCGGAACCCGCAAACTATCACCCAGTGGTCCTTTTCCTCGTACTCTCAAAGGTGCTGGATGCATTTATCGCTGAGGTTTAGTCTGTCATCTAAAACGCTATAACATCAAAGCACCGGAGTAGCATGGTTTCCGCCAACACCGTTCCTGCACTACCAACCTACTGATTGCACGTTTTAATTGGACGGAAGCGGCCCATGAAGGTAGAGGGACAGACGTCACTTACCTCTACTTCTCCAAAGCCTTCAATCAATTGGACCACCGCATTCTGATTCACAGACTGGAAAGTTACGGAGTTGGGGATCCTTTGCTTGGATGGATAAGAAATTTCCGACAATATCGATAACTGCTAGTTAGAGTTTGGAGCGCGCTGTCTGATCCGCTTCAGGTTAAATGTGGAGTCCCACATGGATCAATTCTGGGGTCGCCTTTGTTTCTCGTGTACAGTAATGAGCTTACGCGTCTAGTTGCCTCGGATTTCTTACTTTTTACTAATGATGTTAATATCTGGTAGACGATCGTCAACCAAGGAGATAACGATGCATTTCAGCAAGACCTGGACAGAGTGTAGGAATGGTCACTCCACAATCTACTTCAGTTTAATTCTCCTAAGGTAGTCTACATCCGTCACTAGCCGACCAGCATGTGCAAACTTGGAGGTCATAAACTTCGACCAGTCACCCAGGAGTGTGACCAGTGTGTTTTAATCCAGACTGACCTGGACTACCAGAACAATCTGAGAAGGCATCAAGGACTGGGAACCAACACGTAGCATGCTGCGGAGAGGGTTTGATCGCTCTGTCTGTTCGTAATTGCTTAAAATATATTTGTGGCCTCATGTGGAATACGCAATCCATGCCTGGCAACCCTGACACAAGAGAGATCTCGCAGCACTCGATACTCCACATCGAAGAGCCAACAAGCAATTCAAAGGTTTGTTCCATCTTCCCAATCAACTTAGGCTGAGGACTCCAAGATTGTACAGTAGCCGGTATCAGCTCCTACATGGCTACATCATTATGGCCTACCAGATTCTGATGAACCCAAACTATGACTGCTGCCACCTACTACTCAGTCACAACACGTATTTTAGGGGTCACCAGCTCAAATTGGCCAGGCAATACAGTTGGTTAGAATGTCAGCGAAACTTATTCTTCGCGTCTGCCAGCTATGAAACGCCCTCTCAAATTACCTTGTTCCATCCCCCACTTGATCTGTGTTTAAAAACGCCTTGACGTTGCCATAATCCACCTACGCTTCGAGGTAGAACCTGTGTACATTGACAGACCATAGGTGACGAACGTTGCACAACGTACACTCACCTACACCATTGTTGTTGGCTCTTGTTTGCATGTCTCTGTGAATACTAATTGAGTCCACCAAAACGCTTTTCCTTTTAGCACATGTTTGCAACAGCTTGTGGTTCTCATTCTGGCAATCCTGCGGGACTTGTTAAGTAATTGCTTTTCTACCCGGAATACACCATTGTTCCATCGTTCGACTGTGCTCTATACCAAGATTCTGGCTGATGTGTCATCCAGAGCATGTTGCCGCTGCAGTCGAGCTGCACATGCACGACTTCCATTGTATGTTATCGCGTAACATACCTGCTCTAGTTACAGTGGATATAAAGGCTGACAAGCTGCCTACGCCATCTCTATTACTCAACCCATAAATTGGTGCTTGACTGCAATCAAGTTACCCAGCTCGGCGAATACCACAAAAACGGAACATGTCTCCCGAGATAACAGTGTTCCAAGTAATTTCAACTAGTGCTCATCTATTCCCAAAGGTTACATCAGTGAATAGCGTGTCGCAAGAGTCTGAGTCGGTTTGCTTCTGTGGTGGATCCCATCCGCATGCCTTCCATCGTTGTTTCTTCGGGTTTACACCAGGTGTGCGTGCACATAGCTGGAATTGTGTGTGGTTAAGCACAATCCTCTAATAATCCATGAAATTGTCCGCATGCCCAGTAACTGGCAACTTCCGGGTTAGGTCCGGCGACTTGGAATGGTGATTAAATGGGAGGGTCGCGTAGAGATCGGGTGTTCGACAAAGTCGATGAGGGCCGCACCGATGGCCAGCCGAAATACAGTGCATTTGAGAAGAGTCTTTCGTTTTTGCTCAGTCGCCGCGCTGGTCAGGGGTAGATTGGAACGCACTAATTTGCCGACCCACCAATGGCATGTAAGTCTACTGTATTTACTCACCCACGCATGCTTTTTGGCGTGCCATACTTGTTGAGATTTTTAATTGAATTAACGTAGAAAACAGTGTTTAAATAAACACTTAAAACGAAATTTGACTATTGTCAAATTTCCTCTGATCCAAGATATCTTGGATCGATTACAGGGGTTCTGGTCAAAGCGTCTTTGGCGCTTACTGGTAATTTTTTTTTTAGTTTTAACCCCGTTTTACACCCAGGCTTTTTGAGGCCTTTTTACTGTGGTCCATTTATCTAATTGCATACGTGTTATGACTCACACTGTTTTCCCAATATGGTCTGGGTCCTCGCAAGGCACCAGAGGCTGTGTTGTCTCACGAGACTCCCGGCCCTCGGAACTTCACGAGGTTAACGCACTATGTTGGCCGGAACCAAGCTGCAGCGTACCCGTAACTGGACAATGGACATTCAGGCGGCAATGCAAAGCGAATGTCTTGCAGACCGGAACAAAAAATTGTGGTACCATCAGCTTTGAGTACGGAGCTAAATCACCGAGCCAGTACGCAGCGCTGGCCTCTAGCTAAAAAGTAGCTTTTCATTTTTCCAATTGCATCCCAGCCGCTCCGCGCCCCCTCTCGCGCCCTATTAAACTACCTCTCTCATCTTCCACAAATCATCTCACGCGCCCCCCCCCCTCTCTTCCCTATACTCTGCCCTCTCTCTCCTTCTCCCCTTAGTAAATCAAATACACCTCAATCACATAACATCCTCCTCTCCTCCCCCTTAACCCCCCCCCCTCCTCAAATTCACTCAATCCCCCTCACCCCCGCATTCTCCACTCCCTCTTTCCCCCCCCCCCCCCCCTCCCCAACACTTCTAATAACCCCTTACCCTTCCATTCCAACCCTCCCACCCCCCCCCCCCACCTTCACCTATCCATCACGCGCTCAGATCAGTCATCTCCCACCCACCCCACCTCATCACTACTCCTAAAATCATTAAACACTTTACCAACTCTATCGCTCGACGCCCTTCCTATCCCCTTCCCCCACGACCTTACTCATGCAACAAATAAGTTTTCACGTCACTTCACCCTAAGCCAATTTCTGAACATCCCATATATAAGGTTGTGCTAAGGCCGAAAACCACAACACCCGCCCAAGACTATTCAGCCGAAGCTTCGCGCTACCGCTCCTCTACTCCCCCCCGTACTCACGAGAAGACATTTCTGAAGGTGTGCTTGATTCTGCTCAAAGCGAAAAAGCCTCACGGGACCCTGCTCCTGTTATCAAGAAGAAAAAGCAGACAAAATCTGCTATAAAGCCTTCCGGTGAAATCGATGACCCTAACAAAAGTAAGACATCGACAATGGAGCGAAAAACATACGCTGCCGTTGCTACATCATCGGAGGGGCTAAAGACAGTTCCATCACCAATAGTGAAGCCACCTGCTCCGAGTGCCGAATCAAAGACCCGTGGGGTTAATACACCCCGTCGTGGCGATTCTTTCACGGATAGTAGCGTTATATTCCGTAACGCGGGCTGAATCTACTGCTGTCCTTCCGCTGATCGCATGTTGGAGGACCTTCAAATGGTTTAAAATGTGCGTAACGAAGCTTCTTCCGCCTGGTTTTCCAGGCGTTACTGTCAGGAAGCTGATTAGACTGGGGAACGTCCCAGTTAACGTACCAAACCCGCGACCGCGGCTACTTCGTGTGGTACTCTCTACCCCGGAGGAACGCAATGCTCTCATGCGGTTTGCGTTTAAGCTGAAAGGTACAAATATTAGCGTTCAGCCGGACCTTCCGCTAGCCGATAGGCTGAAGCTAAGGGAGGCCATCAAGGACCTCAAAAGCAGGCGAGCGGCCGGTGAACAAGGTCTCCGGTTAGTGGGTTTTCGGGTGGTCAGCCGGCGGTCCTTTTCCGCCCTACCACTGCCCATTCTGGTAGCGCACGACCCAGGTCTGGATCTAACGAAAACCTTCAGATAGTGCTAAGTAATGTGCGCAGCCTAAGGAATAAGGTGTACGAGTTAGGTCTGCTTGTAGATGGGTCTCATCCCGATATACTCGCATTCACTGAAACGTGGCTGTCTCAGGACATCACGGATGGTGAAGTACATCTATCTGGCTACGCACTATTTAGATGCGATCGCTCTGCTGGCCGACAGGGAGGGGGCGTCGCTCTTTATGTGAGCTGTAAACTTGACGTTTTGAAGACTTGCTTATTTCAGTCGGCAGACAAAACTGTTGAAGCTCTATCGGCTGTTATTAGCACATCCTCGGCTCAGGTTACAGTTGTAATTGTGTATAGAAGCCCTGGGAGCGTATCCAAAGAGGTACTTGAATTCATTCGCTCCCAGTCCGCAAATAAGTGTTTGGTGATGGGCGACTTCAACCTCCCAGAGATTTGCTGGGCAGATCTTTCTTGCGACTCAGCGTCAGGCACATTCGGCGCTGATCTGCTTGAACTTACGCTCCAAGTATCTTTGCACCAGTTCATTGACCTCCCCACTAGGTACATGGACGCCCAAGTACCGTCTATCTTAGACCTTGTATTCGCTAAGTCACTCGATTTTGTTGATGACATTACTTACGGACCTCCACTGGGTTCCAGTGATCATGTTTGTTTGCTCTTCAGTTGTACTCTGTCTAGACGCTACCAGAGTACTGTTGAGTCTCGCCCGAACATATGGCAAGCAGACTATCAATCAATGAGAGCCAAGGCTTCTGGTTTCCATTGTGAGATCTCAGACGACGATACTGTCCAGGTTGCCTGGGATAAATTTAAGTCCTACCTCACAGAGGTCTCTGCTCCCTTCATCCCAGTCAGAAGGAGAAAGGAGGCCCGAGCACAGCCGCCCTGGATAGATCCCACTGGCAGGCATCTGCTCACAAAGAGGTCTAGATGTTGGCGGACTTACCGAGATGCTCCGTCCACCGATACTTATGACAGGTACCGTAAGGCTAGAAATAGGTGTAAGCAACACCTAAGGGATGCTCGGCTCAATTTTGAAAAAGGGTTAGCGGACGAAGCTTCAGAGAATCCAAAAAGATTCTTCGCTTATGTCAAAAGGCGCTGCGCTTCGAACATGTCAATTCCAGTATTGATGCGTGATGACGGTACTCATGCGCATACGGATTATGACAAGGCCTGCGTACTCAGTGGGCAATATGCGGCAGCGTTTGTAAGGGAAACCTCTTTGACAGGCGTTGAGCTGGTTTGCAGGACCCCAGAGGGTTCAGAACTATCTGAATTTATTGTAGCGGAGACTGCAGTTCGTAGGCTGTTACAAGGGCTGAACCCTTCTAAGGCCTCTGGGCCTGATTTAATTCACCCGAAACTGTTGCATGAGTTGGCTGCGGAACTAAGTGGACCGCTCGCTATTGTGTTTCAGAAATCGCTTGACAGTTGTGCATTGCCTTCCGAATGGAAGGAAGCTGTCATCTGTCCCATCTTCAAACATGGGGACAGGGGTCTGCCTGCAAATTACAGGCCAGTTAGTCTGACGAGTGTAGTAGTCAAACTCCTCGAGAAACTGGTGAGAGATTCATTGGAGAGTCATCTGAGTAGATTTAATCTACTTAGCAATGTACAACACGGATTCCGGAAGGGATTTTCGTGTCTGACGAATCTGTTGGTGGCTCGCGAAAATTGGGCGGATGCAGTGGATAACGGCCACACACTGGACGTGCTTTTCGTCGACTTTTCGAAGGCATTTGACAAGGTACCCCATTTGAGGCTCGCGCAAAAGCTGTCCTCCTACGGGGTATCTGGCCGCGCCCTTCATTGGGTGACTGCCTTCTTGGAGGGTAGAGAACAGTGTGTACGGGTAGGCCGGGGCCTATCATTTAGGCAGTCTGTCCTCAGCGGCGTGCCGCAGGGCTCGGTCCTTGGACCGCTGTTGTTCTCTATCTATGTGAATGACCTACCCGCGGAGCTTGAGGTACCATCGCTGCTATTTGCTGATGACCTGAAGCTGTGGAACATTGTTGATGTTCCTGGGGGTTCCGAAGCTATTCAGCGAGCATTGGATAAGCTTTGGGACTGGTCTACTTTATGGTTACTGCCCATAAATCAGGCAAAGTGCTCCGTTCTTCGAATTGGAGGAGGTTGTCCTCCTGCGAAGTACTTGGTCGGTGGGGTCGAACTCCCCCGTGTATCTAGCCAGGTTGACCTAGGCGTCGTACACTCTTCGGCTTTACACTCCGGCGACAACTGGAAGAAGGCCGCAAGCAGAGGTTTCCGCATGTTGTGGTTAATCCGACGTTCTTTCGGAGTCTTGACGGGCGGCATCTTTACGAGGCTGTTCTCGGCTTTCGTTCGGCCTCATCTGGAAATTGTGTTGCCTGCAGACGTCGTGATGGCACCGACGTTGAAAGAGTTCGAGCATCGACTTGACGCTCTCGGTCTGCAGTTTAAAGTCTTCCCCTTCGTGTCTTAAATTTTTCTTCGTCTATTACTGCTTACGCTTCTTTAACTCATTTTAACTTACATTTTAATATTGCCTACGATATTAGATTAGCTTGTCTTTTCTGTTTTCTTTTCTTTACTGACACTACTGTTTTCTGTTATTCTTCACGTGGCCGGCACAGCGGGGACTGCTAGTGCAGGGCACGTGGGCATTGTTTGGTTGACCATGTGAATCGTGTGTGTTGATTTGGCACACCAAGGCACCGGTTTCCCTGTTGGATCAACGACGTTTTCGAAGGTGGAACATTCGCGGGATTTTCTTACTGTTCCGGTCCCAATTGAACTTGAACTTGAACTTGCATTGCAGCTTGTCACACTACTTGGACACGGAAGAGCTCAGAACGCCGGACCGGAGGAATTTTACACTCCGACAAAAGGGGGGCTTAAGTGGCTGTTGATCTGTCCTTTTTCCAGACATTGTAATTATGCTGGAATATGTAGTATATTTTGATGCTGACACATGAACTTGCAAGGATTACTCTTGTTCTTGCTTCATGCGCTTGTAGAAGCAAGAAGAGTCAGTCCAACGTCGAAATGCCGGAGCCGCTACACTTGGAGTTATACTGTCCTGTTCAACACTCGCCGACGCCCAACAATTCGGTCGGAGGCCCTCCCATCAATTAAGTTTGCTACCGCCCCACATCCGCGTTTTTCTAAGCGAATAACGTAGCCCTACTTCTAGTTCTGTCCTATGTACAGACGTGCCCGAGTCCAACGTCCGGCAACTTCAGAATCGACATTCTCATAATTCCACTATGTGGAGCTTAATCTGTATCGCGTTAAACCTCCCTGAAACAAAACCCATTGATATCACCAGACTAAATCGCCACTCTTCTTCTCCGAGTGCCGGTAAGCCAAGAATTCTGCCTGTTGACTTGCAGCCAGGCTACTCCGAAATAACGCGTCTCTCGGCATTTACCATATTCGTATCTTCCCCGACATCCCTTGGACTAAGCGCGCTGCGCGCAGGCAGCAACTGACGCCACCCACTCAACTATGCTCCATCATAGTTCATGACGTTCCAGAACTGCATGCCCTTGACGCAATCTTACAACAACGACAACAGCATGACTTTGATCACTGGCGGTTCCTTCAGCACTCACTAAAGATTGTCAACGTAATCACAACGGACGTTCACCGCCTACCTCGTCCAGCAAGTTATACAGCAATAGCCACCCATCTCCTGAAAGTGACATTCCTCACCGCTAGCATGCCAACCCAGGCACTCACTATCTTGTATGCTAATAAAACACGAACGCCATCAGATATCCGTCTGCGTCCTAATGGGCACCCGGTGCCGAAGCGGACAGCTTCCCACAGACCCCTAGCAGCAGCAGCAGCAACCAACTCCGTACCGACACACTCTGAACTGTCCTCAGACTCTACCACCGGATCCTCTGCCTCACTGCCTGGAATAATCTATTCACCTATACATTCCAAAATTCAGTCTTTCAAAAACCCCATCGCAATGAGGCTGGACCTTACCGTGGATGTGGAAGGAAGAAGAGGAGGGATGGCCAAGCAATGACTTGGTCCAGAGGAATGAATGCCCTCACTTCTGAGCTGCCCTTGGTTGGAGCGTCACGGCTTCCTGGTTGGGGTCCAAAAACGGTGAACACGTTTGGCTGGATACACTTGCTGACATGGCAAGGAGCCGATCTCAGTGGCGTTCCTGCTGTGAGTTTCTTTGTCCCTCCCCATCCCTTTTAGCATCCCCTCCACCTACTCTCTTACTTCATAGCGTAAAACAGTAATATTTCTTTTTGCCTAGTGGTCGGCTGGTAGCTTACCGGAACAATGCCTATTCGTTGCTGGTAGCTCAGCTGGCATGCAACTGTTGTATTTATTTTCCTTTATGTATTGCGGCACAGTAGCTGTGGTCTTTCCCACCTCTGGCTGACGTGTATAATGATGATGATGATGACAAGTACGGTGGTGTGATGATTTGCGTGCCTCAGAGATCTATTGAGCTATGCTGGGTGGTACTTCTTTTGCATCTTCAGAGCCACTCATACCAGATTGGTCAATGGTTAGAGGTCAGACAAACTAAGCCTCCAGGTTAGGGTTGGAATGTGGGTGGCTCCTTATTTCATAAAAGGGGCTTACTGCGTACTCAGACCAAACTGCTTATAATGCCAGCAATAAATCGGAATACTTGTAGCTCAGGTGATCTGTTCAGATTTTGTTCTGTTCTCCGAGCTGAACAGTTTCGTTGCAGACGTTTCATCACCAGTCGTGGTGACTTCCTCAGTGCGTTATAAGCAAACTGATTTGTTTTGTCGATTCTTACCGGTGAGTGAGTGACATTTGAACTTGCTCAGTTCGATTCAGGTCCCGTGATCATTGCCAGTTCCCAGTGTGGGCGCCGCCTCTTTCGACTCATTTGCCAGATGATCCATGTAAAATCTTTTCTCGCAGCTGCCTGTATATCGGATCTAAATCGATGCGTTGTTTTATTGAACTGACTGTAGAAAACCAGGCTTCAAGGAATTCTCTTCCTCTTTTGGTTTCTCCTTGTGCTAGTATCTCTGTTTTCTCCCAATCAAATGCGTGCCCTTCTTCTTACTCAAACGTCATACTCAAACGCAGCCAGTTGCAGACCGCACAAAGTCTGCTGAACGATGCAATGGACGGTATTCACTTCACTATGGAGCCAGAAATGGAGAACAAACTACCTTTCTTAGATGTATTGGTTACTAGAACAACGGACGAAGAACTGCAAACATCAGTTTACAGGAAAGATACGCATACAGGTCAAATATAAAATTTCAACAGCAACCACCCAAAATGTCACAAAATCAGCTGCATCTGCACCTTGTTCCGTAGGATAGAATCACATGGTAATACTGCTGAAGCAAAACGCGAGGAAGAAAATCATTTGTTTACATCCTTCATGCGCAACGGATATCCACGCAGCTTCATCCGAACATACATGAACCAGAAGAGTACAAACACCACACCTGAACCAACAATAACCAAACGGATCGCTTTACCATACATCAAGGACGTATCGGAACTGACTGCTAGACTCCTCAAGCCACACCATCTGTTATTGGCTCACATACCCACCAACACGCTGAAAGGAACCCTATCTAGACCGAAAGGGAAGACAAGAGCACACGAACGCCGGAACGTCATTTACAAGATACAGTGTAAAAATTGTGATAAGAACTATGTGGGCCAAACGGGAAGAAAATTGTCTACAATTCTACAAGAACACAAGCGAGCCTGCCGAAACCATTACCCATCATCCTTGGTCTCGACACACGTTGATGAAGAAGGGCACGCATTTGATTGGGAGAAAACAGAGATACTGGCACAAGGAGAGACCAAAAGAGGAAGAGAATTCCTTGAAGCCTGGTTTTCTACAGTCAGTTCAATAAACCAACGCATCGATTTAGATCCGATATACAGGCAGCTGCGAGAAAAGATTTTACGTGGATCATCTGGCAAATGAGTCGAAAGAGGCGGCGCCCACACTGGGAACTAGCAATGATCACGGGACCTGAATCGAACTGAGCAAGTTCAAATGTCACTCGCTCGCCGGTAAGAATCGACAACACAAATCAGTTTGCTTATAACGCACTGAGGAAGTCACCACGACTGGTGATGAAACGTCTGCAACGAAACTGTTCAGCTCGGAGAACAGAACAAAATCTGCTTATGATGCCATTTAATTGGCTGCTTAAGTTTGCTATGCTCGTCGTTTGGTGAGGGGTTACCCTGTCCTCTTCACGGCAGTAACATGTAAGTCAGTGGATAGTGAGCGGCGCTAAATCACATCAAGTAACTTATTCACGATGATTGTTGCCGTCTCCCGTAGCTCAGTGGTCTCAACTACGGATTGGCAACGGTCGAGTTGCGAGTTCGGGCCCTACCAGGGTCCGATGCAATGCGCACTGCTGATGATTCCCGGAAGGATGAAACGCGCTCACGGTGCTTTTCCGGGTGTGTGGCGGCTGTCTGAGTAAGTCTAAATATGTAAACATTATCAAAGTGCCGTACGCACATAGTTCGGGCAGGGTGAGGGTTAATGGCAAACACCCACCACTCTTCAGTATCACTAGCGGTGTGAGACAAGGTTGCCCACTGTCACCTTTCCTCTTTGACTTTACTATTGATGAAGTCATGGAAACAGCTTTCGCTGGACACGACCTAGAAGGTGTGGAGCTACTTCCTGGTGAGCGACTTCTTAACTAATATATGCGGACGATATTGCCCTCATCTGTGACAGCTCCCAAACATGCCAAGCAGCACTGGACCGATTAGCAATGGCTGTCAATCGTTTTGGGTTATGTTTTGCTCCATTGAAATGCAAGTACTTCTCGAAGCTTGACATGAACCCTACCCTGCGCTATCGGTTGATGGTGATCTGCTAGATGTCGTTCAGGAATGCAAGTACCTGGGCAGCTATATTAGCACCCGTGGGATTGAAGATGAGCTTACGAACCGTATGACAAAAGCTCGAGTTGATTTTGCCAATCTCCGCCACCTGTGACGCAGACGCGACATTACTCTCGCCCAGAAGGGCAGAGTTTATAACGCAGCCGTCCGTTCAACTCTCCTATATGGTTGTGAAACCTGGCCCATCAGGTTGACAGACATAAAGAGACTCGTCATATTCGATCTTCGCTGCCTTCGCAGCTTCGGTCATATTTGCTGAGAACACCACGTGAGCCACGAGCATGTTCAGCCCCGCGTATTTGGTGCAGGAAGAGCGAGTGAACCGCTCAGCACCATTTTATCACGCACCAGGCTCCGATGTCTGGGCCACGTGTTGCGCATGCCAGCACACCGACTCCCGCGAGGTGCATCGTTTGCGCGCCGAACGTGCAACTGGAACATGAGGGGAGGCAAAGCTATGACTTAGTCAAGAGGAAGTAAGTCCCTTACTTAGAACTTTGAACTGGTTGATGTTTCCCGACTGCCGAGCTGGTGGCCGAGGGACGATGAACAAGTTTGGTTAGACAAGCTAGTTGAAATGTCGAAGAACCGATCTCAGTGGCGTTTGTGCTGTGCGTCTCTTTATCCCTCACCACCCCCTTTAGCTTCCGTCTCAAACAACAATCTCAAGCCCTTTGCATAATGTGCTAGCATTATGTTACTTTTTATAGCTTTTTTAGTCTGTATTGTTTAATCTCTTATCTTTTTGTATTGCAGTGCCTTAGCTGTGTGCTTCTCACCCTCGGCTAACGTAGTTTGACGATGATGATGATGCTGATGTTCACTCTGCGGCAGGTGCTGGAGCAGCACCACATGTATCATAGGGCGGAAAATAGCTGTGTTCCTGGGCTACAAGAGTGCGTTCGCCCCATTTGACCGATCCGTCTTACTTGAGCTACTTGTGCGGAAAGGTGTTCCCATGAAATATGTGAACATTTTACGTGCCCTGTACTCGAAACCACAGGCCGCGTCAGGATCAACAGTGGTTTATTGTATGCCTTTCTGACAACAAACGGCGTTCCTCAGGGTCGTACAATTTCCCCATTTTTGTTCAACCTCGTCGTGGACTGTATCATACAGTATTCCCTTGCGGAACCACCCGATGTAGGCTTTTTGTACGGCCTAGTGATAGGCTAGTTGATCTTGTTTATGTGGACGATATTGTACTGCTTTTTAACGATGCTGGGCGACACGATCAACCATGAATAACCTTTCTAGAGTGGTCCCATTATTTGGTATGCGCTCCACGCCCTCAAGGTGCAAATTTTTGTTGCAGGACCATCAGCCACGATTTCACTTCGACCCTTGATAGCAAGAAAGTCAAGGTGGTTGATCAATCCACTTACCTTAGCAGCTACATCAGCAACAATGGACGCATAACGACTGAAGTCAGTTCACGTATTGCAGAAGCTAGAATTGTCTTCTTGAATCTGCGACATCTTTAGCGTCAGAAAGGGGTTTCCGTCGGTTTTGAAAGGCCTTCTTAACAAGGCTACAGTGAGTGCTCTCCTAGTCTATTGGCGTGAAGCGTGGCGCCTTCAAGTCTTCAATCATCATTGTCTGCGAAGTAATGCCGGTGTTGGATGACACCATTGTGTCTGCACCAGTGATGTGCATAGGCGAGTACTAGGCACTGATAATCATGCTAGTTCCTTTGAACAACAGATAAAACTGAATACTCCTCGTTCGCTTGGCTTGGCCATGTACTACGTATGCCCGATCACCGATTGTCATAGTGTTATAATCTTCTCACTAGACGCAATTCCAAAAATAACAATTTACTGCTCCACAAAACTCCCAGCCAAACCGAAGTAAAAAAGCAAAACGCCAATGACCTTGACAAAAGAACGTATTAATCGCCGCCAACGAACACTGTACAACGACTGAGGACCCTGGCTGTATTTATAGGTCTCTACTGACCTTCGACTTCTAGAATTGGAAGGTCAGCTGTCAAGGTTAGTGTTTCCTCATATCTTTTGCCGAGAGGTCAGGTGGATTTTGATCACGTGTAGAAGAACATTCAGGAACGTTCGAAATCGATGCGATAATCGTTAATAATCGATTAATTGCTAAAATAGGGAATTTCCAAGGCAATTCTTACTTTCTCCCGGACACCTCCCCGCACTTACTATCTGTAAGACCTATAGTTTCAGATCATCAGAGGGTGATGTTGAGGCACTCGCAGTTAACCTGTGTATTGCCTCCGCGCAACTTAAAATTGTGCTGGTCTATAGAAGCCCTGACAGCGTTGTTAAGGGGCTTGCTGATTTCATCCGCGAGCATTCGGCAAATAGGTGTTTAGTGATGGGGGACTTCAATCTTCCCGACGTTGACTGGCAGAATTTTTCCTGTGGCGCTGTTACAAGGTGTTTGGCTACCGAGCTTCTCGAGCTGGCCTTGCATGCTTCCCTGCACCAATTTGTCGATCTGCCTACTAGATTCATGATGGGTCAAAACCCGTCCCTCTTGGACTTGATCTTTGCTAAATCCATTGATTTTGTCACCAATATTGTATACAACTCACCTTTCGGTGCTAGCGACCACGCATGTCTCTCATTTAAGTGCGCCCTTAGTCGTCAGACTAATGATCATCCCGACCGAGTACCAAATATATGGCGCGCCGACTTTCAGACAATGAAAGCCAAAGCCGCAAAGTCGCCTTGTGTCATTTTGGAAAGTGACGATATTCAAACGGCCTGGGAAAGCTTTAAATCATACTTGAGTGAGCTCTCTCTCCCCCATATGCCAGGGCAAAGCCACCCTGGTTTGATTCTGCTGTACGCAGACAACTTAACAGACGTGCCAGATGTTGGCGTACTTACTTATCTGCTCCTTCATTATGCACTTTCAAGCGATATCGTGAGGTTCGAAATGCCTGCAGGCAGTATCTACGTGGTGCTCGTCTACAGCATGAAGTAGAGCTTGCTCGTATAGCCTCATCAAACCCGAAACGCTTCTTCGCTTATGTCAAAAGGCGAAGCAACATGAATTCGTGCATCCCAGTGTTGTTTGGCCCGGACGGCACTGCTGTTGTCACGGATCACGAAAAAGCTTGTTTGCTTGGAGAACAGTATGCTGGGGTTTATGTTAGAGAGTCACAGCCGCCGCATATCAGTCTCCAGGCAAAAGTTCCTGAGGGCTCCCACTTGGAGGAGGTTTCTATAACCGAGGCTCAAGTGCTCCGGCTTTTGAGGCAGTTAAATCCTAATAAAGCTGCCGGTGGAGATGCTATTCATCCCAAACTGTTGTACGAGTTGGCTGATGAACTTTGCTCTCCGATTACGCATCTTTTTGTGAAGTCTCTACGAGGCTGCTCTCTACCCAAGGACTGGAAGGAGGCTATTGTTTGCCCCATTTTTAAGGAAGGTGATAAACACCTCCCTGATAACTATAGACCGGTCAGTTTAACGAGCGTGCTGGTCAAGTTATTGGAAAAGCTCGTGAGGGACGCTCTCGAAGGACATTTGAAAGCGTTTGACTTGCTTACTCCTTCTCAGCACGGTTTTCGTAAGGGCTATTCTTGCCTTACTAACTTGTTAACCGCTCGTGAACACTGGGCCGAAGCCGTTGATTGCGGGAAGGCAGTAGACGTGCTGTTTATTGACTTTTCCAAAGCTTTTGACACCGTTCCACATTCGCGCCTTTTGTACAAGCTGAATTCCTTTGGTATTTCTGGACCAGTCTTACGATGGATTTCAGCTTTCCTAATCGGAAGGGAAATGTGTGTGCGGGTGGGTTCAAGCTTGTCCTTCCGCCAATGTGTTCTCAGTGGCGTGCCGCAAGGTTCGGTTCTTGGCCCCCTTCTCTTCACTTTATACGTTAATGACCTACCTGATGAATTGGGTGTGCCATCCCTAATGTTTGCGGATGACTTAAAACTCTGGTTCACGATAGACGAGCCGATTGGTCCACTGACCCTATAGGAGGCTCTGGATAGACTTTGGCACTGGTCAATTTTGTGGCAGTTGCCAGTTAATTTAGGGAAATGTTCCGTTCTACGCGTTGGTCCGAATGACCCGCCGACGCGTTATTTGCTTGGCGGCAACGAGGTACCGCTAGTTCAACTCCAATCTGACCTCGGTGTTTTGATGTCATCTGACTTCAAGTCCAGTGAACACTGGAAGACAGCTGCTCGTAAAGGCTTCAACATGTTGTGGATGATCCGCAGGTCATTCGGGATCATGACCACCGACACGTTTGTTAGACTATTTTCGGCTTTTGTAAGGCCGCACTTGGAATACTGCGTCCAGGCTTGTCCTCCATGCCTGGTTCGTGATAAGATGGCAGTTGAACGAGTCCTGCGGTCCGGGACGAAAATGGTGTACGACTTAAAGAAGCTGACGGACCCGGAGAGGCTACTTAAGTTGGATATGTTTTCCATGTATTACAGGCGGCTTCGAGGCGACTTGGTCCTTACATATCGTATATTGCCGGGTCAGATTGGTCCTGATTTGACTGGACTGTTTCGCCCAACTCGAATGCCAACCCTTCGTGGCCACCCATTAAAGTTGCACAAACCCCGGTCTGACCGGGTTTTGGCAACTTTTAGATTATCGCGTAGGGTTATAGCTCATTGGAACACATTGCCTGCAGACATCGTGATGGCACCGACGTTGAAAGAGTTCGAGCATCGACTTGACGCTCTCGGTCTGCAGTTTAAAGTCTTCCCCTTCGTGTCTTAAACTTTTCTTCGTCTATTACGGCTTACGCTTCTTTAACTCATTTTAACTTACATTTTAATATTGCCTACGATATTAGATTAGCTTGTCTTTTCTGTTTTCTTTTCTTTACTGACACTACTGTTTTCTTTTATTCTTCACGTGGCCGGCACAGCGGGGACTGCTAGTGCAGGGCACGTGGGCATTGTTTGGTTGACCATGTGAATCGTGTGTGTTGATTTGGCTCTCCTTTGGCACATCAAGGCACCGGTTTCCCTGTTGGATCAACGACGTTTTCGAAGGTGGAACATTCGCGGGATTTTCTTACTGTTCCGGTCCCAATTGAACTTGAACTTGAGATATGTTTCGAGGTGTAAGAGGAAAGCCTGGTAATAACTTGCAGTCTTCGGGACGGTGTTCTCTGCCTGTCGGTCCACCTCCTTCGCAGTAGCGCCCGAGAACTTTGTTCCGATGTTCTTGTTCCGGATTCTTTGCTCGACTGTGCGCAGTCGCCTGCTGTTACCTTCAGCAGGTTGAAAGTTTCCACCAGTAAATCAAACGGGAGCTCAGTAGGCCTTTCTTGTTCTGGCTGGCACAATGTGGGCCGTAACTGGTTTGCATGCCTTAGCCAGACCTGTGCGCCCACCTTCACGTCATACATGACGTTTCCGCGCTTGCTTTTGACCGTTCCTGGCGTCCATTTCGCATGGCCTTCCCGGTAGTCACGTACTAGCACCATCTGTCCAAGCGTGAAAGAGCGCTTCTTTGCTCCATGCCGCCGGTTAAACTCCTGTTCCATTCTGCAGTTCCTTTCACAAACAGAGGACTCCGAGCCCGGTCGGATGGCGTCGAAAGGCATGCGTAGCTTCCGGTTCATCATTGCCTGTGCTGGAGAGATTCCATCTGGTGCTTGTGGATTCGGTGTTGATCGGTAGAGGAAAAGGAACCGGTCAAACACCTCCTCTATACGTCCCTCCCCTTTTGATTTGTGGAGAGCTCGCTTGAATGTGTCGACAAATCTTTCTGCCTGGCCATTCGACTGTGGGTGAAACGGAGGCGAGCGAACGTGCTGGACGGCGCATTGCTTGCAAAACTCCTTAAACGTTGCTGAAGTAAATTGTGAGCCATTGTCAGTGACCATTGTCTCAGGACAGCCGAATCTGCTAAAGGCTTGGCGCAGTTTCGAGATGGTGGCATTGGTGGTTGTGTTATCCATGAGAAATACTTCTGGCCACTTGCTGTATGAGTCGACTATAATGAGGAAACTTCTGCGTTTGATCGGCCCTGCAAAGTCGACATGGATGCGGCACCACGGCTTAGCAACTATTGGCCATGAACAGAGTTCTGCTTTCGGTGGCGCTTTCAAGACATTGACGTTCGAAATCGATGCGATAATCGTTAATAATCGATTAATCGCTAAAATAGGAAATTTCCAAGGCAAGTCTTACTTTCTCCCGGACACATAGAACCTTGTTTTGTCTGCCAGATGTATGGTGGCGCAACGCCCTATGTGGGCAAAAGTTTGTTTTGACGGCGGTAATTGAAGTCATGGACTGCCAAACTCGGTGCCATCGATCAGTCACACCTTCCATGTTGAAGTCCACGTGACACGGCTTGTGCTTAGCTCGAGACGTTAAAAGACATGGCTTACAATCGACACCAGTGGCATGTCTGCTGTTCTGTCTTAGTGTGTTTGATGCTATGTTATCTGCGGGGCAATGGCTGATTATCACGCCGGTCAGTGAAAGCCGCAATGAAGTCCTCTTGCCTATGTCGCCCTACTGACATGCAAGTTGAGTAAGCGCTTACTGGAGACAATTGATGGTCGCTAGTCACATGTTCACCAGACATTACTAACAGCAGGCAAATCCTCATGTGGTATGTCTTATAGCCAACATGGATATTTGGTCTCTTCGCGGTCTCTGAAACTTGTCGACGCTCGCCGGCATATCCCAGTTGGAAGCGAACATTATGAAACTCGCAAACAGCTCCGGGCAAGACCGTGCTAGCCTGAAGGGAGACCGCAAATCTTGGTGGTCTCATCGTGCGTCAGAGACAGAAGTGACCACTGCCCTTGGCAACCATCTTAAGTTATTCCGTCTGATACGGGAAACGGGCAGCAGGAGACCTGGTGTTAATGAAACAATACGTGACGAGAGTGAACAGCCTATCCACGATTTGTCAAAACGTTTTAATCGTTGGGCTGAGCATTTTGAAAAGCAATTTAATCAGCTAGAATTGTTCGATTCTTCACCGACCAGTGATCGCCATGCTCCATGGGCTGTCGCTTTGGATCCACCCTCTCGCTCAGAAGTCGAACGTGAGATCGGACTGTTGAAGTTGAACAAAGCCGCGGGACCAGATGATTTTCCTCCATCTCTTTTCAAATTCGGAGGCTCTGCTCTTGTTGATGCTTTACATGAATTATTAGTGAAACTATGGGAGCATGAGACTGTCCCAACCGACTGGAGCCGCTCCGTTATTGTTCCCATCTTCAAAGGAGGCTGGCGTTCGGAATGCGGCAACCATAGAGGAATCAGTCTGATCTTCATCGCCTCCACAATCCTTCACAGACTGACTGGCGCTCGTGAAAGCCAGATTCGTGAGGAGCACCCGGGTTTCGTCGGGGTCGTGGCTGCATCGACCACACCTTCACCTTGCGTCACTTGTTGCAGCACCGTCACACATATTGGCGGCCCACCTTTGTCGTGTTCCTCGACATCAAAGGTGCCTTCGATTCGGTCGGTCGATGTGCCCTTTGGAATTGTCTACTCAGGAAAGGCGTGCCGAGAAATATGTAAATATTATCCGAGCATTATACGCGCGTAGCACGGGTAGAGTGAGGGCTTACGGCAAGCTGTCGCCACCCTTCAATATCTCCAACGGTGTGAGACAAGGATGCCCGCTGTCACCTTTCCTCTTCAACTTTGCTATTGACGAAGTCATGGAGACTGCATTTACAAGACATGACTTGGAAGGTGTGGAGCTACTCCCAGGAGAACGACTTCTTGAATTGTAGTATGCAGACGACATTGTCCTCATCTGTGACAGCTCCCAGACGTGCCAAGCCGCGCTGGACAGATTAGCAGTGGCTGTCAGCCGCTTCGGGCTTTGCTTTGCACCATCGAAATGCAAAGCGTTCCTCCAAGATTGGCAGGGATCGCCTCCTGCGCTGACCCTTGGTGGAGATCAGCTAGAAGTCGATCGGAACTTCAACTACCTGGGAAGTTGTATCAGCGCCCTTGGAATCGAAGACGAGATCACGAACCGTATAGCAAAAGCTCGAAGTGCTTTTGCTAACCTTCGCCACCTCTGGCGTCGGCGCGACATCACCCTCGCCCTGAAGGGTAGAGTGTACAGTGCAGCGGTACTTTCGACCCTACTGCGCGGTTGCGAACCTTGGCCCCTAAGATCGGCGGACATGAAGAGGCTAGTTACGTTCGACCATCCGTGCCTTCGCAGTTTTGCTCACGTCTGTTAGGAACACCGCGTGAGTAACGAGCGTGTTCGACGCCTTGTTTACGACACAGAAAAAGGACCAGAACCGCTCAGCACCGTTATTTCACGCACCAGGCTCCGATGGCTTGGCCACGTGTTGGGGAGCCGTGAACACGTTTGGCTGGATACACTTGCTGACATGGCGAGGAGCCGAACTCCGTGGCGCTGGTGCTGCGTGTTCCTTTGTCCCTCCCCATCCCTTTTAGCCTCCTCCTCCATCTACGATCTCATTTCGTAGCGTAAAGCATAATAATTTTTCTTTTTGCCTAGTAGCCGGCTGGTAGCTTACCGGAACAATGCCTATTCGTTGCTAGTAGCTCAGCTGGCATGCAACTGTTGTATTTATTTTCCTTTATCTATTGCAGCACAGTAGCTTAGGTCTTTCCCACCTCTAACTGACGGGTATAATGGTGATGATAATTGCTCTTCATTCCATAGATCATCGTGGTTGTACGGCGGCGATGCGCTAGTTTAAATGACTAACGTACTGCTGTTGCTGATGATGAGAGTAACTCACGCGTACGCCTGTTCCGCATAACACTAGCTCCGACCAAACCTAATTTATTTTACTCGCTCACTTCTGTTAATCTTCCGCATATTCGCTGTTTATTTTTGATGTCGTTCGGTTTATGTCCCGTTACTTCCAAGTACACATGCTCAATTTACCCTTAAGCTAGATCAGACTTAACACACCTCTGGTCATTTGCTCTGTTGTGTTCTACTGCTACACCTCTGCCATCCACTTATTGTGTTCATTTTCTTTTGTGTCATGCGTTTGCTGTTTGATATCCCTGGTGTGACTGTGCTTGATGTGGATGTTGATAATGTGCTTAGCTATCTAACACACCCCACCTCGATAGCTGGCTCTAGAAAACTGTGCATCATTTCTGGGAGCGGAATGCACGGTCATCGTGTATGTATATGTATGTGTGTATTCTCAACAGTCTATTAACTAGACACAGCCAGCATAAAACCATGGAGATTAGCAGATAAGCAAGATTCATCGCGTCATAATCATCGTGGCATGCTAGTTGAAGGTGAGCAACACACTTCAACTAATATGCCACAGGGAGAGTAGAACATTTTGATAAAAAGTAGAACAAAACATTTTTAGTTTGTTTTTCACACGCCGCTTTTGTTCTTTTTTGTCATTTTAATGTTTGTAGTATTAAACATGTGAATCCATACAATACTGTACACAATTCTTCCATTGATTCCGGTTGCGGGCCATGTCTTCAAGTGTGCTAAGCCATTGGCACTCCTCATTTTTGGATCCCCATGCTGGAAGACCTACGGATCCTACAGCGGCTAAACACGACGTTAGCGATTTCATGTGCTGCCGCCAAGTGGAAGGCTGACCACCACTGGGTCGCCTCCAGCCAGGTCCTTGACGAGCGAATAGAGCGCGACGCGGTAGACGCTCAGGTGCCATGCGTAGGACATGACCGAGCCATCTCAACTGACGCAACAAAACCAGTTTGTTGAAGGGAATACTCGCATCCCCCACGATGCGACGTCGAAAGTCATTACTATTAACTCGATGTTGTCGTCAAACACGAGCGATCCTCCTTAAGCAACCGTTATCGAAGGCAGAAAGACGACGCATGTCTTCCACGCGAATTGGCCAGGACTCGCACCCATACAACAATATTGAGCGAACTGATGCGCTGTAAACGCGGCCCTTTAGTGAGAATGAGACGTCGCGACGATGCCACAAGTGCCTCAAATTGACAAATGCTGATCGAGCTTTAGCGATACGAAGAGGAACTTCTTTGTTGATAGTGCCGTTAGCAGAGACACAGCTCCCAAGGTAAACGAAACTATTTACTTGTTCAAGTTGTGCACCTTCGAGAGTGAGTACGGGAGCATGTGAAAGCCAATCCTTTAGCAGTATTTTACACTTCGATGGGGCGAAGCTCATGCCATACTTAGATGCTTCAACCGCCAAACGATCCAGAATGAGTTGCATACTCTGAGGATCGTCACCAAGTAAGGCGATATCATCAGCAAAATCTAAGTCGGTTGCGTGCTCACCCGGTAGAAGCTCTAGGCCAAAATGTTGGAAACCTTCTAGAGCATTCGACAGAACGTGTTCGATTGCGAAGTTGAAGAGGAATGGGGACATAGGGCAGCTTTGTCGCACACTGCTATTGACACTGAATTGCGAGGAAAGCTTGCCATAGACCCTCACTCTGTCGGATGTATGAAGATAAAGTGCTCGTAAGATGGCGGTATATTTCTCTGGTACTCCGTTCTTTAGTAAGCAACACCATAAAGCAGGTCGATCAGCGGAGTCCAAAGCGGCACGTATGTCTAGAAATGCAATGATAGTGGGCCTGTGATAAATTTGGCGATGTTCGAGGAGCTGGCGGAGCGTGAAGATTTGATCCACGCATCCGCGGCCAGGACGGAAACCAGCTTGTTCTTCACGGTAGTATGATTCACGTACTGGTGATAGCCTGCGAAGCAGAATGGATGCCAATAGTTTAGAGGCAACCGAAATAAGACTAATCCCGCGATGATTTGCACATGAAGTGCGAGCGCCTTTCTTGAAAATCGGGATAATGACTGATTCGCCCCAAGAGGAAGGCACTTTCTCTTCATGCCAACTTTTTGCGAACAGCGCGGTCAGCTGGTTAATGATCGCCACACCGCCGTACTTGAATAGTTCCTTAGGAAGTCCGTCTAAGCCAGCAGCCTTGAAGCGCTTCAAGCCTCGAATCTCGAGGCAGACTTCCGCTTCGCTGGGCGGATTCAGAGGGACGAGCCAGGTTGGACAACAACATGTACCGCATGTACTGATGGATGGTGGAGGCCAGTTGAACTGCGAGTGGAAGTGCTCGGCCCAATGGTTCATACGCCTCTGTTGGTTGGTGATCAGACTCATCCACCTCACAAATGACCTCACTGACACCAGGCTTCCTGAGGCCAGTGGACCGAATGGGTTGGAAAAGCCTGCGAGTGTTGCCAGAGAGGGCAGCGGTCTCCATCTCTAAAGCACGCTCAGACCACCATGTCTCGCGATCCTTGCGTAGGCTTTGCTTGAGCAGCCGGTTGGCAGAACGGCGCCGCTCGTTGCAATCTGATTCCGCGGGGATAAGACTCATCATCAGCAGTACATCAGCCATTTGAACTGATGCTTCGCTGCCATACAACCATGAGGACCTATGAAATAAAGAATAAGAGGGAGAGAAGGGGGACTTACCTGAAAACCTTAATGCCCTAAGCAAACATTCAGGGTCAAGGCGCCTACACCTTGTGTAGACAACATACCGTCACAAACAGCTGGCTATCGTGCAAAGATAAGGCGGCATCGGCGAGACAGCTTCCTTGCGGCTTTCACTGCCACGCGTCATAATCAGCCATTACCCCGCAGATAACTCAGCACCAAACACACTTTAAACAGACAATCCGATTAGGAGACGGCAGCACACGCGCCACTGGTGTCGGTTGCGAGCCATATCCTGTAAAGTCTCGAGCCAAGCACAAGGTGAGTCACGTGGACTCCAACCCGGAAGGCGAGACGGACCAACGGCACCCAGTTTGGTCGTCAGTGACTTCATTTCCCGCTGCCAAGTCAACTTCTGTCCACCTCGAACCTTGCGCCATCCGACACCTGGTAGACTGAACAAGGCCCTCCTAGGTAAGCGGTGACCAGGCATGCGTAGCACGTGCCCGAGCCAGCGCAACTTATTCAGTGCTATCTGTTGTTCTAGGGAGCTAGCATGATCATCACTACCTAGTACTCGCCTACGCACATCATCGTTGTGGACACGCTGGTGCCATCCGACACCAGCAATGCTTCGCAAACAACGATGATCAAAGACTTGAAGGCGCCTCAGATCTTCAGACCGAAGGGGCCAAGTCTCACTACCATACAGCAGAACAGCCCTCACTGTGGCCTTGTATACACGGCCTTTCAGACGGAGGGAAACTCCCTTCTGTCGCCAAAGATGACGCAGGTTCAAGAAGGCAGCTCTAGCCTTTGCAATACGTGAGCTGACGTCAGTTTCTATGCGCCCATCATTGCTGATGCAGCTGCCAAGATAAGTGAATTGATCAACCACCTCGAGTTCCTCGTTAGCAAGCGTCAAGGGGTCATCAAGTGGCTGGTGGTCCTGCAGCAACACTTTGCACTTTGAAGGTGCGAAGTGCATGCCAAATAATGGGACCACTCTGGATAGGATATTCAGGGTTGATTGTGCCGCCTCAACATTGTCGAAAAGCAAGACGATATCGTCCGCATAATCTAGATCAACTAACCGTTCACCAGGCAGCACTTCAACACCTACATCGTGAGATTCCGCAAGGGAACACTCCATGATAGAATCCACGACGAAATTGAACAAAAATGGGGAAATCGGGCAACCCTGTCGAACGCCACTTGTAGTCGAAAAGCTATCCGATAGGGCACCATAGACCCTGACGCGGCCTCTAGTGTTCGAGTATAGAGCACGAAGGATGTTCACATATTTCGTGGGAACACCTTTCCGCGCAAGTATTTCGAACAGAATCGATCGATCGACTGAATCGAACGCACTCCTGAAATCGAGGAACACAGCTATTGTCGGTCTGCGGTATGCGAGGCGCTGCTCTAGCACCTGCCGCAAAGTAAATATATGGTCTATACAGCCACGTCCTGGGCGAAAACCGGCCTGCTCTTCTCTAATCCGAGATTCCCGTTCTGCAGTGAGGCGACGTACGATAATCGAGGCCAGTAATTTTGTCACAACTGGCGTTAGGCTAATACCCCTGTGGTTCGCACAGTCTGTGCGACTGCCCTTCTTGTATATTGCCACTATAATCGATTCGCTCCAATTAGCCGGCACACTCTCTTCGTTCCAAATACGTTCGAATAGAGAGGTCAGTGCTTTGCAGAGGACCTCACCTCCATCCTTAAATAGTGCAGGTGGGAGGGAATCCGGGCCAGCGGCACGAAAACGATTGAGGGCTGTGATCGCGTTTCGGACCTCGGCCTCCGACGGAGGCTCTAAACTAACCGTCCATGGCTCGTCCTGTATCACCTGAATAGGAAGAGGTCCAGGAGCAGGGGGCCAGCTGAACTGATGTTCAAAGTACTCAGCCCAACGAGCCATACGGCGCTCCTTATTGTGTATCAGCGCACCCGCGCTGTCCCTGATTGTCTCACTGACGCCTGGTTTTCTCGGACCAGTGGTGCGTATTAGCTGGAAGAGCTTCCGGTAATTGCCTACTGCTCCTGCCTCCTCCATTTCTTGAGCCCGACTGGTCCACCAGGCTTCCTTGTCAGCACGTAGGCTCCGCTTTAGTTCACGCCTAATAGCCCGTCTGGTCACATTGTGTTCAGAACCAGCCGGGAGGTGCCTTCTAGCATGCAAAAGGTTCACGGACCTCTCGGATATCCAGTGACTGGTGCGATGACGACTGTTAGTGCCACAAACTGATGCTACTGCGTCGTGCATAGTGGCCGAGATCCTATTCCACTGAAGTTCAGTATCATTAGGACAAGACAGCGAGAGTTCGCTATGCAGTGCTTCTTGATAGGCTTGCCTGACAGAGGGCTGGGATAATTTCTCCGTTGCCAATCGTAGGGGACGCTTGGTGCGCCTCCCGGTAAAGTTCATGGAGAAACGACAGCGCACCAAGGCATGGTCAGAGTCGACACAGGTATTCCAGTACGAGCGGCAATCCAGAATGGAACCGCGCCACCTGTAACTTATGGCTATGTGGTCAATTTGGGTCCATCGCTGACCAGCTACAGGTGGACGCCAAGTGGCATTTCGGCGCCCACTGTGTCTAAAAGCAGTGCTAGTAAGAAACAACTGGTGCTCAGCACACAGTTGCAGCAGACGCTCGCCGTTGTCAGTCCGTTCGGAGTTAAGTCCATACTTACCACCCAGCTGAGCTTCTGAAGAGCTCAGACGCCCTACTTGTGCGTTCATATCCCCTGCAAGTACTATAATATCTGAACTAGTAGCTCTGCGTAGCAGCGTGTTCAGTTCGTGATAGAAAGTGTCCTTGACTGCATTAGAACTGCAGTCGGTGGGAGCATAAACGGAAATCACAAACAAACAGCGTGTTTTACTTCGCGAATTCACCTTAGCTGATGTCGTCAAACGGGCTGCACATAAACGGCTGTTCACCGGAATCCAATCAACCAGCGATGACTCAGTCTTGGAGCTGAGAATGATACCTACACCAGCTTGACCCGTGAGTGCCGCATCGGCGTCTCCGGATGCGTGCAACCAATAACGAGAGGATATGCCGGGTGCAGTCAATTCAATAACCCCGTTAGGGTCATTAATCCTAGTTTCGGACACACAACACACATCAACACCCAGTGTGTCCAAGGTGCGTGCGAGTGCAGCCTGCTGACCTGTTTGTCTTAGAGTGCGGACGTTGAATGTCGCCATGGAAACGGGACAGCGTGGCCTTATAAGGAACCTTTGCCGATAGGCGTCCGATAGGTGCTGTGGGATGGTGGCTGCAGATGGTTCTACTCCAGTAGCACTTCGGTTGCTGTCAATTAAGCTGGGAATTATAGAAGGAAGGTTAATAATGGGGGCCGGGATGGGAGTAAGAGAAAAAGGTGGAAAAGAAAGAAGGGAGGCGCCAGCAGTAGCATGCTTTCGCTTATCCGCCCTGCTGTATGCAGCAGATAAGGCGACCCTTTATAATCTGCGCGACGGCCGATGCAGGATGAAGTTTATGTTTGAAGAAAATGTCATGGTTGTATGTGGGCTGGGATACTGCCAGGGCGCCCAGACCTAGACAGGAGAACGATTAGGGTCCTCATCCAAAGCCTTTGGCTCAAAAGCCTGTCCGCAAGGCAGCGGGGTGGCAGTGATTTAGTTTTACAGATATGGACGCCATCCCATTTCAAACCTCCAACCTGGAGGACCAGGAGACTGAGTTTGTCTGACCTCTCACCATTGACCAACCTGGTAGGAGTAGCTCTCAAGATGCTCGAAGGCATCACCCAGTATAGCTCAATGGGTCAATGAGGTACGCAAACCGTCGCACCACGTTAAGGTCCAGTCTCGTTGCGACGGTTCCGCGGGGATATCTTTGCGGCGTTCGAACAGCTCCAGAGGACGAGCAGAGATCCAAGCCTTCAAGGGGCGTCTAGTTAGGTCGCAGCATGATTGTCCGGAAATGGTCATTACCTTCCGTATACAAGTCCAGTGTTGTTCCACTTTTTGCGGTGGATTGCAACTGAGTGCATATGCCAATGAAGACTGATAGCTCCTCTGGACAGAGGAATCAGTTAATCTGTTTACATCAATCTTGCGGTGCTTCGTGTTTCGGGATCCTCCAAAACACATACAGATTTTCGCACAGACCAGAGCATGGTCTGAGTCAACGTAGGCGGACCAAAAAGACCTGCAGTTCAGTACGCTGCCGCGCCATCTGAAGCTAATTGCAATGTGGTCAATTTGAGTCCACGGTTGTGTTGAAGAAGGGGGACGCCACGTTGCGGAACGCTTCTTCGTACGCCTGAAGTTAATGCTCGAAAGATACAGACGGTTGTCTTCGCACAATGTGAGAAGTCTCTCTCCGTTATCAGAGCGGTTCTCATCGAGCGAGTGATGACCACCAAGGTGACGTTCGTATGGTAACAGGCGGCCAACCCGTGCATTAAAATCTCTAGCAAGGATAACGACATCCGACTTTTTAGCATTAGTCAAGAGCTGTTGTAGATCCCGGTAGAATTCGTCCTTGACCGAGTCGCCGCTGCAGTCAGTTGGAGCGTACATGGAGATCACAAACAGGTTGTGTCTCTCCGCGGTGCCTGTTGATTCTACACGAACCCCGAAGCTGAACTGCACATAGTCGGCTGTTAATAGGGAACCAGTCCAGTAGTGCCGCCTCGGCCTTGTCACCTAGTGCTATACCTACACCAGCCAGACCCGCTGAGGCTGCTTCTGGATCTCCAGAAAGACGCAGGTGATATATGGCTTCGTGGTCAGTGGGGGATGTCAGTGTAAGCACAGTGCTGGGATCTTGCAATCGGGTTTCTGAAAGGCAGCAGACATCAGTGTTTAGGGAATCTAGGGTGCGCGCTAGACCGGCTTGCTGTCCAATCTGCATGAGTGTCCGAACGTTGAAGCACGCCAGGCGGAACGAGGATCGGGGACGAAGGAGAGCCATAGGTTGAACCTCTTGGTCTGCGGCGCAACCGAAATCGCAGCCAGATTATTGAGCACATGAATCGGATAACGGAAAGTGAGGGTTGTTAACACACAAACAATTGGCGTGTGATGAAGTCTCGTGAAAGGGACTAGCAGAAACAGCAGCTGATGAGCAAGTTGTAATACAATCCATGGTTTTGCGAGAGGGCGTGATACTACCCGGTTGCCCAAGCCGAAGTAGGGAGTTGACTTAGAGGACTCCACCCCGAGCCTTTGGCTAAATAACTTACCCGCAAGGCAGCTGGGCGAATTTAGGGAATCGCTCCCATTGGGAGGCGTTGACTGAATGTTCAGTTCATGCGTCTTTGTTTGATAGATTACCAAACAGGGACCCAATACTCCCCATGAAGTCATAACCGTGCTTGGCTCAAGAATTAGTTCCATCCACCCACTTTGGAACTATCTGCGGCCCAGCCACCGCCTTATGCACGTCTGGTACGCATGATTCCCCACTTTGACTGGAATGTTGCCGTTGTGTATATTGAGGGAGTGCGGACCGACTCAGCTGACGCAACGTGGCTCCTACCCACATGCCTATCGGTCTTGTTCCTCCGGGTTTACACTGGATGTGAAATGTGTGTATGAAGCTTCGGGTGGTGCAGCACAAAACGCCCGTGGTCTATGTGTAGGCGCAGGCATCCAGTGACTGCCCTACAGAGTCCGCATTGACAAGGAAATCCGGAACCGAATGCCGCGAATCATGTGTATGTGGCTATGTTCAATGAATTTGTTGTTGTTACGCTGTATGGGTGAGTATGTTTGATCGGATCGACAGTACGCGAACGGATTACAGGAACTCTTTGAAATGGTCGACTTAATTCCGTGGAGAGGGTAGGATGCTTTGGAGAGGCGGGGTAGTGAGTATATTTAGTGGCGCGTTGCATCCGCCACGTCGCATGCTGTGAATCGGATATTTGTGGCTTTTCATAGAGAGAACGTTTGCCAGGCGCAAACCCACCACCTGCATCACTGCCGCCGAACCATTCGTGGGAACGCGATTGATCCGAACTAGCCAGCTGGCACCTCGAGGTGGTGGTTCGGTGAGGTAGCCTTGTGAACCTCGATTTACCCATCCTTTTTTATATCGTAGGTTTCTTTTGTTCAGCTTTCTAGGGAGGATGCACTGTAACGCCCCAAAAGATAACTTATTTTCATGTACAATTTCATTGCTGATCTACTGTACTGTTTTCCTGCTCCTCACCTGTATGTCCCGTAACATTCGTCTGCTTCGTGAGTTACAGTGGTTACCTTTGCCCCTGTCTCCATTCGTCCGCGTCTTTCTGCAGCCCGTCGAATAAAGTCCGCTGTGTCTGATTTCACTTACTTTCCAATATCCGCTCTTGATTATGCACCCCGTCTTCGACTAGTGTTTACTATTTCCATAGACCCTGGTCAGCTTATTGTAAGAAAATGGCATCTGTACGTCATTACATCATATCGACGCTTCGCTGCCACGCGACAACCATCAGGCACGTGTGTGCCAGGAATACTACGAGCTCGCGTCTTACCTGCCTAAATTTGTGCCAGCATCCTTGGATTACAAGGCAGACGCATGATGACTAAGGTATTTCTCTCCTCGACTTTGAGATGCATCTACTATTTCATGGATATCTTTTATGTGTGCACTGCAACTATGCCTTTTTACTGAGTGATTCTGTGCTTTGGACCATTTATACTCAGGTTACATTTGAATGACATCTTCATTTGTTTTATGCTTAAGTGCTCCGTGGTCGAGTGATTTCGATGAATTCATCCGTCGCTCGTTCGCTAACTTTTAATCTCCTACTGCAACCAAACTACCTAACATTTACTCTTCCGCGCTTTTGTAGATTTATTTTGTCATTGACTGCTGGCTACTTCGAGATCCCACCTATGGTTGCCTATTTGTCTCCCTCCGATGAATCACTGCACCGAAGTACATGACGTCAGTTATCTCCAAGGTGACTTCGTGTTCCCCTATTTTATCCTGATCAACATAGATTTTTTGTCTTTCCAACTGTGACGGTATTGAGGCCGCCATCCAACAGTACACACGGAACCATACGTGTGATGTCGTTCCGGACTTTGAACTACGCCGTCTTGTTGATGACGACTTCATTGCCGGATTTTGCATGAGGGGTATGTATGCCCTTATTGCTCTCTGCTTTATTTTTTACGCCGAAAATCAATTCGCCATGGTCAACGCGTTCCAAACCTTTGTAGTCTCTGTAGCACATGGTGTTTACTTACGACTCCTCCACTTTTTTCAACTCAGTCACATAGTCCTACATTGCTCTGTGCCGCGTAAGTCAAGGTTATGGCATTATCGGATGCTGGACATGCTTCCACCAAATGGTGAAAGTGTTGTGGTGCAGCTGAATGTACTGCTAACCTGCTGCTACTGTGCAGCTGACCGTCGCCAGAAATCTGTTGTGAGTTCCCGCTGATACTACGGATAACCTACCTGAATCCGCTGTGCTGCCGCCGACCAGTTCAACCCGCGACATAATGATAACGCCAAGACCCGCCAGACAGAGATTCTGATTCTGATTCTATTGTATGAGAGCATGGCGCAATACGTAGATTGTAGGAAACCACTAACACAACCAAATTGGATATAATTAATATTAATTGACACAAATCAAACGGTTCATGGTCCGACTTGCCGTTGATTCCATATAGATCCGCATTTTGATCTTTACTCGCGTTCGATCTCTACTTGTAGACCGGTCCACTGTTGTGCCGCTGCTCAGCCTGAACGCTGACTCTCTGTAACACCGACAAATCGGTCTTGGAACCTGAGCAACTCATAGCGCAGCCGCGTCAATCCAAAAGTCAAAGCCGGAAGAGCTAAGGTGCTATTTACAAATGGTTAGACAACAACTTAATAACAAACGTCAAACAATTTCCAGACCAGATGTGTGCACTAATTCGGCTCTAAAATGCAACGCGCCGCCAACAACAAATGGTCAACAGATAAGCGCAATGAAGCGAAGCGGTTCTAATGTCAAAGTGGTTTAAAGCGAAGGGATCAATCGTCAATCGATCAGCAAAAAGGCGAGATGGACCAAAGGAGGAAAAAGGTGTAAGGTGAATACGTCGAATGAGACGGTTAAGAGTTCGGTCAGACAAACAAAAGAAGTAGGACGTGACCAGTACAGACTACTGAAGCTGAGTGTGTAACTGGGCCGTATAACACGCACAAGGAGTAAGACAGAAGGCGGGAGTAGCAAGCTTAACCATTGAGCGATGCAAAACGGGTAAACTCTTGTGGTTACTCAAGGTCCAAATGTGAACGAGAAACAAAGTAACAGGTTTTATCATGCAAAGTCCAATAAGCAATCAAGGGGTAGTGATTGGTCGTTTTGGGGTCAATCAGTAAGAGAAATCTTCAGATATGTTGAATAAGTTAATTTGTCTGTTACACCTCCTTCACGCAAAATGACGTGCGACTTCCGTCATGCGTCCACGTGCATTCTGATGACGTGCTTCCACTCTCGATCAGTGTTTCATCGTGGCTTCACGTTCTCTCCTTTTTTAGCCGCTGGTCAAAGCACGTTAGGTCCCTCCTGTGTCCCCAATTGATTGGTTCACCGGGTGGAGAACTGTACTGTTTAAGCCATGAAGCTCCTAGTCACCCATTGATGTTGCGAAGCCTTCCAGAAAACTGCTGTATACCTTTCTCGCAGGTGCACAATGGCCACTGTTTTAAGGGCTGTTGGTTTGTGTATCTGGATAGTTGCACAGTTGCAGACCCTTGCATTTCTGTTCCCAGGCAATTTCTCTGTCTAGCGACAAAGGGCCACTAGGTGCGCTTTGATCCCTGCGGAGTGCGGCAGTAATCGGAGTGCGGGCTTTTGCTTCTGCACGTTTTGATTCACATTGTGGCCACCACTAGCTGTGTGGCGAATCCGGATTTCACATCTGGCATTTGCATTTTCAACCTTTTTAGTGTCTAATCCCGAGTTGAGCTGCTTGTAACATTCACCTGCAATGTGCTCTGATGTGAGTTCTGGCTCCAATACACAATCTGCTTGAATGTTTCACTTTTGTGTCAGTATCTCTGTCAATTGCCGCCGTTATTCCTCAAACCTTGACTGCTGGACGTGATGGAGCGTCTGCATGTGATCCGCATAGATGGCTGCATACTGGAGTGACAGTGTTCCAGTAATAGTCTCGACCATACACAGCTGTGAGGCCTTGAATTATTGATGCTGTCGAAGCAAAATAGCTTTCAGCTCTTCTGTTGATATAGCCATTTTGAATCAGTTTATCTCTCGTCGCCAGAAATATGTGATACCCCCAGAAATATGTTGTGGTTTCCGCTGACAGTACGGATAACCTGACTCCATCTGCTGTGCGGCCCCCAACCAGTTCAACCCGCGACGAACTGAGAACGCCAAGACCCGCCGGACAGAGGGATTCTGATTCTATTCTATGAGAGCATGGCGCAATAAGTAGATTGTAGGAAAACACTAACGCAACAAAATTGGAGATGCTAATTAGTGTTAATTAACACAAATCAAACGGTTCAAGTTCATGGTCCAACTTGCCTTTGATTCCGCCTACATTCGCATTTTGATCTTTACTCGCGTTCGATCACTACTTGTAAATCGATCCACTGTTGTGCCGCTGCTATCAGCCTGAACGCTGACCCTCCGTAACAGATAGTTACCTCTTGTTGTCATACCGGCGGTTACTTTGTTTCATAGCTGTTCTGTACATATTTTACCGAATCAAATTACGCAGTAATAGTGCGTTGCGCTCATTGCCTAGCTGACCTCCTTGATTGTGCATTATCTTCCCGAATGCAAACTTTAATTTAGTGTCACCAGCTGCTAGACCTTCGGACGCATTTTTTACACTAAGTACTGCTTCTGGTCCCTTGGCCATTGGATTTCTGCTCGTTCAACTTACAGACAGGTTTAGGGCAATTGGGATTCGTTTTCTATTCATTCCAGTGAACATTCTTCGTTCATTTTTGTGGGTTTGTCCACAAATGGTCTACCCTGAGCCAATGATGATCGTTTCATCGCTGATCACTTTATTCTGCTTCTCGATGCTTGAGTCCGAGTATATGACACTCCGTTGCACAACTGGGCTTCAGCGGCGGTGTATACAATGCACCACTCTCTATTTTATCCGCCTCTACTTTCGTTCGTGACCTCCTACTCTATTGCTTCTGCTTCGAAGCTCGATCTGTCAGTTTCACTGTATCCTCAGCTTAACTACCACCTCTATATCCTGACCACCAAGTCGACCGGTTTTTTCATTACTTGAACCTTATGGATCCACACTTCTGTATGTCGACCGTTTTGGTCTAGTTTCTTGTGTAGTCAACTTACGGAGGTTTTACTGTAAAAAGGCATCAGCTGTACGCAGTATCGACGCTTCGCTGCCGCGCAACCACCACCAGTCGCACGTAGGCTAAGAACAGTGCGAGGGCCACCCGGTCCCTACGCACGCTCGAACCCGCACCCTCAGATTATAAGCCAGGCTTGTGATTCTTAGTGCTACGGGCCGGTTTTACTGCACTTGCAATCTAACGATTCCTCCTCTCGGACACTAAAAATGAATCTCTGCCTCTTACCTCATACTAGCAATCTGTCAGAGAAAGTGGTCAACCATGCATTATACTAAAAAGATCACGTCACCGCAAAACTTTCCGTATGCCGGAAGTTGCTCCGAATGTCTGTGCTAAGCTGAACTTGCCTAATGCCCAGTTCCACTCTGATGCAGATCGGACGACAAGCATGTCTGGCCCGCACGCTTGAGACACTCGGTGAACATCTGTTGCCTTTCCGAAACTAGATTGCAAGACGCCAGTACCATCATCAGAATGACATATCCGGCAAACCCTGACGTCAAATACCACTTGCGCCTTTCCGAATACCCAGAGGCCGCCACTTTTGGCCAAGCTGGTGTTGGGTTTGCACTGAGTGACAGGGCTAAGGCCGCTTTGCTTGACTGGATCCCAGTCAACAGCCGGCTATGTGTAGTCAGACTATGAAGTTCGTGTAAGTTAAGTACGTGTCCAGATGTTACGCCTGCCTTGTCATCTCCGCCTACACTCCTACAGACTGCAGTCAATGATTGATTTTACCAACAGCTACATGAGCTTCTGCGTTCGACTAAAAAGTCTGACATTGTCATTCTTGCAGGAGATTTTAACGCAAGAGTGGGCAGCCTGCCACCAAGCGAGCACCATCTTGGGGTAGTTTTGGTTTCTGTAGCAGTCGATCAGACAATGGACATGAGTTGCTGACTTTTTGTTCTGATCATCGTTTGTCTTTTTCGAGCACAAGTTTTCCTCATTCGAAAAGGCCGCTACCTGGCGTCCGCCTTCTTAAACGCAAGAATTGTCCTAGCTTGACCTTATAGCAATTAGCTACAGATGGCGCGGAAGCGTAACAGACTGCCAATCGTACTGGTCAACTTGTCTGGACTGGTTCGCGCCAAAATTTTCCTGCGTTTCGGGTGATCACCCAGACGTACGCACTACAGACCGAACGTCGAAGATCTGCAACATCCTGCGACGTTGGCCAAGTGCCAGGCTACTCAACAATACTGCATCATCATCACTATACACGTCAGCTAGAGCTGGGAAACACCTCAGCTACTGTGCTGCAATACATAAAGCAAAAGGAAAGTAAACACAACAGTTGCATGCCAGCTGAGCTACCAGCAACGGATAGGCATTGTTCCGGTAAGCTACCAGCCGGCTACTAGCCAAAAATAAAAATTATTATGTTTTAGGCTACGAAATGAGATCGTAGATGGAGGAGGAGGCTAAAAGGGATGGGGAGGGACGAAGAAACTCACAGCAGGAACGCCACTGAGGTCGGCTCCTTGCCATGTCAGCAAGTGTATCCAGCCAAACGTGTTCATCGTCTTTTGAACCTCAACCAGGGGGCCGTGACGCTCCAACCGAGGCCAACTCCGAAGTGAGGATCTTCATTCCTCTGGACCAAGTCATCGCTTGGTCACCCCTCCTCTTCTTCCATCCGCATCCCCGGTGAACAAGCAACGCACGTCGTGGAAGTCGGTGGGCTGGCATGCGCAACACGTGGCCAAGCCATCGGAGCCTGGTGCGTGAAATGACGGTGCTGAGCGGTTCAGTTCCTTTTTCTGTGTCGCAAACAAGGCGTCGAACACGCTCGTTACTCACACGGTGTTCCCACCAGATGTGAGCCAAACTGCGAAAGCACCGATGGTCGAACGTAACTAACCTCTTCATGTCCGCCGATCTTAGGGGCCAAGTTTCACAACCGCACAGTAAGGTCGAACGTACCGCTGCATTGTACACTCTACCCTTCAGGGCGAGGGTGATGTCGCGCCGTCGCCATAGGTGGTGAAGGTTAGCAAAAGCACTTCGAGCTTTTGCTATACGGTTCGTGATCTCGTCTTCGATTCCAAGGGCGCTGATACAACTTCCCAGGTAGTTGAATTTCCGAACGACCTCTAGCTGATCCCCACCAAGGGTCAGCGCAGGAGGCGATCCCTGCCAATCTTGGAGGAACGCTTTGCATTTCGATGGTGCAAAGCAAAGCCCGAAGCGGCTGACAGCCACTGCTAATCTGTCCAGCGCGGCTTGGCACGTCTGGGAACTGTCACAAATGAGGGCAATGTCGTCTGCATACTACAATTCAAGAAGTCGTTCTCCTGGGAGTAGCTCCACACCTTCCAAGTCATGTCCTGTAAATGCAATCTCAATGACTTCGTCAATAGCAAAGTTGAAGAGGAAAGGTGACAGCGGGCAATCCTTGTCTCACAACCGTTGGAGATATTGAAGGGTGGCGACAGCTTGCCGTAAGCCCTCACTCTACCCGTGCTACGCGCGTATAATGCTCGGATAATATTTACATATTTCTCGGCACGCCTTTCCTGAGTAGACAATTCCAAAGGGCACATCGACCGACCGAATCGAAGGCACCTTTGATGTCGAGGAACACGACAAAGGT
>CALYDF020000007.1:1074349-1097451 GCA_944474145.2 Dicrocoelium dendriticum
TGTCCAGTTCCAAGTTGGGCATTTGGCCAGTAGCTTGTTTAACAGGGCACGCAGGCTGTGCATTTCAGGCAAGGATGCGCTGTAGTGGCTGATGAGCCCACAAAAGGAACATAAGGACTGTAGATCTGTTGGTGGAGGCATTTTTCTAATGGCTTCTACGTTTTCCGGATCTGGTCGACGTCCATCCTTTTCGAGGATAAAACCGAGGTGTTTGATGATCGGCGTGAAAATGTGCATTTATCCTCGCGGATCCGGAAACCATACGACTGTATACAACCAAGCACTTCATCCAGGCGGTTAAATATGCTCTTCCGGTGTTCGGCTCATCACTATGATATCATCATCCAGATATGCAGCGGCTGCAGAAACGCCCGCTAGCATGGTATCCATCAACTGTTGGAAAATAGCTGGTGCCGTTTTTACACCAAAGGGCAAGCGGTTGTATTGGAATAGCCCACGATGAGTGTTGATCGTCAACAACTCCCCCGAGACTTCCTCAACATCCACTTGAAGGTAGGCATCGGATAGATCAAGCTTAGCAAAGATATCTTCCGGTACAGGTAATGAGTACAGGTGGTCGTCCAGCGCGGAGTTAAGGCCAGTTGAGAAGTCAGCGTAGACGCGTACCCTGCCATTTGCCTTCTTCACTACGACAATAGGCGCGGCCCATGATGAGTAGTCGACGACTGTGATGACTCCGGCACGTTCCAGTCGATCGAGCTCTTGCTCAACGGTTGACATGGCTGCATATGGTACTGGTCTTTTAGCCTTGAACACTGGTTTAGCACCTGGTCGCAAGCTCAGCGTTGCCTTGAATTTCGTGCAATGGTCCAAGCCATCCTGAAAGACAGTGGCAAATTTTCCTTTCAGGGTACGTGTCATGTCTTCGACGGACTTGCTCGAACTCGGTTGCAGATCTGATTCAAGGGAACACCGAGGAGTTGCAACTTTTCAATCCAGTCGAGATCAAGAATATTCAAATTTGGCTGGTCTGAAATGTAGCACGTTCCCGACTTTTCCACACCTTTGAAAGGAATCTTGCAATTGAGTTCGCCTACTAAGTTTAACACACCGCCGGATGCATTATGTGCAACTTTCTTAGACTCGACCATCTTCGACCTCTTTATGTGGTTTCATGTGTTCGTGGAAATAATCGTGATGTCCGAGGCCGTGTCAAATTGCAGTTTCGTTGGGATCCCATTGATCAACACCTTGATAAATCGTCGTCTCGGTTTACACTCACTTTGGAATGCGGCAACTATGGACAGACTGCGCCATCCTTCCTAGAATTCCCCTTTCGATAAGACTTCTTCACTTTCTTCGACTAGACCTGACTGCAGAGTTCCTCTTTATGCCCACGCTTATAGCACTTTTAACAAATAAGACGTTTGAACGGACAAAAGCGCGCGAAATGCCATTCGCCGCATGACCAGCATGTTGTTGGCGGTTTGTTCGTAGACCTCTTGAAGGGTTTGCTTGGGTTGGCAGTCCTAGACTTTTTCACAAAGTGCACGGTATCCGGTGGTGCGAGACCATTCTGTTCGACCATGGCAGTGTCGTGTTTTAGAGTGAGCAGCCGTTTGCATTCGCTTACGAGGGCCTCCAGTGTCAGATCAGGATCCTGATCCCGCTTCGGTAAAAGCCGCGTGCGAATCTCAGCATCACTGGGGGATTGTAGACCGCTAACGAAAATGAGACACTTATACTGATCGTCCGTTAGAGAGCGTAGTTTGAAACGCTCACACTCACGGTTAATCATGTCTGCTAGGGCCCTAAAGTCGTACGATTCCTGCTTGACAATTTTCAGGCATTGATAGCGAATACTAAACAAGGATGCTGGCTCACCGAGAATTGCCTTCAGCTGCGACACTGCTTCGTCAAACGTTAGATCCTTCGGTTGTTTTGGCAGAATGTGGTCTATGAACCTTGAATGTTCACTTGTGCCGAGCTTGCGGAGTAGCAATCTCACCTTCCAGGAGTCTTAATGACGAATGAAGTCCGTCCGGAACATGTCTTCCCAGCGCTTGAACCACGCTTCTAATGTGCATCTAATATCCGCGTCATAATTGAATTCAGTGATTGCATTCGTGAGAAGATCAACAGAACTCGCCTGCATCTCCCGCGTCGCTTCTCCTGTTGTCTGCAAACTCAAGCATTGTGTCAGATTTTCGACCATTTTCATTTGTGCCTCCATTTGAGCTTGCTGTTAGAAAATCAGCTTTTGAAATTGTTCAGCCGAAAAATTCACCACATTTCCAATTTTCTCCGTCGCCATTTGTTATAATCGTCTCACTAGACGCGATTCCGAAATTGACACTTTACTGCTCCACAAAACTTCTAGCCCAACCGAAGGAAAAAGCAGAACGCCAATGACATTGACAAAATAACGTATTAATCGCCGTCAACAAACACTGTACAACTATTGCGGACCCTGGCTGTGCTTATAAGTCTCTTTCTGTCCTTCAACTTCTAGAATTTGAAGTTCAGCCACCAAGGTTAGTGGTTCTCCATAGCTTTTGCCGAAGTGTCAGGTGGTTTTTCGTCACGTGCGGAAGCTAGTACATTCCTGCACGTCCGAAATCGATACAATAATCGTTAATAATCGATTAATCGTTAAAAAAGTGGATTTCCTAGACAATTCTTACTTTTTCCCGGGCAAGGATGTCCTCAAAAATGATCTATAAGACTTGTTGAACAGTGGCGTTGAACTCCTCTCAGTTAGTGGGGTGGTTGATTCGAATTGCACTGATAATATCGTCTTGTTGGTTGACGGTCCGCAGTCCGGCCAACTTGCACTTAACTGCTTGGCGATTGAAACGTCGAAGTATGGCATGCACTTTTCACTATCCAAGCGCAAAGCGCTTTTTCCCGACTGGGGAAACGTTAAAGTTGTACAGAGTTTTGTCTACCTGGGAATCTGCATAGCTGCTGGTGGGGCTGTTGGAAACCAGATTTCGATGCGCATCTCAAGAGCTCGTCTCGCCTTCTCTAGGCTGAGGCATTAATAGCGCCGCCACGACATCCGTCTCTCCATCAAAGGACGGATCTCTAGTGCTACTCTCCGCGCGCTGTACTTTTGTACGGTTGCTAGACGGCCTGCTCGCACCAATGACCTGCGCCGACTTTTTGTCTTCGAGAACCGTTGCTTGCGGTCCATCGCCCGTGTGTGGTGGCTGCATCACGTAACCAACCTTGAAGTCAGACATAGTGTCTTGGGTGGAAACAGCCACTCCATTGAGGCGCTTGTCTCGCTGCGTCAACTACGATGGCTCGGACACGTACTGAGTATGTCCGTTCAGCGTCTTCCGCATCATGCCTTGCTTGCGGTCGCTGGACAGGGTTGGAGGAGGCGGTGTGGTGTACAGCCTACAAGGTGGAGTAGCAGGATGAAAAAGCTGACGAAACAGGTGGCCTCGGTTAGTTCTTCCCGAATCCCTGGATGGGGTCCCAAGGATGCTGAGTGCCATTGTTTAAAAACCTTAGAAGTCATGGATTGCAACCGAACTCAGTGGCGGGCGTGTATCTCGGCTTGTTGCGGTGATTTCCCTTCCCGCCCCCAATAAAAACTTCAAAAACTGTGAGTAGAAAAATGAACAAAAAAATGCTTGTTTTTTTACTCTAATCCTGTTTTCCTATCCCGCCATGGTTCTGGTGACACAATAACTGTACACAGATTGTGATATATATATATATATATATATATATATATATATATATATGTATATATATATATGCTCAGCTCAGGCTGATGTTGCATTCATGATGCTTCTTCATCGCAGTTAGGCTGAACCAATTTACACTTAAAATAGGTCTTTTTAAGGTGGATAAATGTCATTCCGCTTTATTTGGTTTGTTCTGCCTACCTGACTAATCTTCTATTAACGTTGCTTACGCTAATTGTGGTTATCTTCGCTAAATTTATTGCGCTTATAACATTTTTTGAGTAACTTCTAGACATTTTGTGCTTATCGCGGATTCGTTTCTAATCAACTTACTTCATACGCTAATTTAGGGTTGAGTTATGTCTGCATAGCCGTATTCTTTGACAGATATATTTTATTTGATAAGGTCATTTCAAGTGATTGGCTTTTGTTTGACATCCCCGGTGTGGCTGCGCTTGATGTGCATGTTGGCAAGGTGCCTACCTGTCTATTACCCACTACCTCGTCCATACTGGGTCCAGGAGACAGTTGGTCATTGCTGGAGGGGACGGGGTGCACGGTCCTTGTGGTCGTGCTAAGCTCAAAGAGTGGTCCCATGTACTCAGTGTGGAGCGGATTACAGTCCAACCACTGCCTTGTGTGCGCTTGATTCCCCAAATACAGCGTGAATGTGTTTGCCTATGAAGGAGTGTGGGCCGGCTCCGTTGATGAAATGTGGCTCCCATCCATATGCCTCCTGGTAATATTATTTCGGGTTTACACTGGATATGGGGTGTGTGGATGGAGCTGTGGGTGCTGCTGCCACCTATGGGCCTTCTGTAGACGCAGGCGTCCTGTGTCTGGCTACAGTGACAGACAAATCCGAAATCGGATGCAGCCAACTATATATATGTTCAATCCCATTCTGTCCCATTCTCACATGTTCTGTTGTGATCCTATTTCGTCTCATTTTGGTTGCAGTCGGTTCATAAAATTGTGGTCAGTTATGTTCCAATGCAACACGATGTTGGCGTGCTGGATGCAACACAGCATTCGACACCTCGGATCTGGCCATCTGGTTTTGTCCGTCCATGTATCACGACCAGTAATCGCACGTATGAAGGCACCGTTATCCGTGGTAGGATATAGATGTTCAGATCGTAGTCCATATGCTCATTTGAATAGATCTTTTCACAATGCCGTTAAATCAACATACGCTGAGCAGTCGAGTGCTGTGTAAGTAGTAGCTCGCTGAATTTTCGTGAGTGGCTATCATCAACTGACTTCATAACTTCATTTAGTTCACTTCTCACTATGTCAGTGGTTCCCAACCTATGGGTACTTACCCCCCCAGGGGGTAAATATAATTTTACGGGGTAAGTATAAGAACAATAGTTGCGCCATCAGTCTGTCGTAGAAAAGTTAATAACAACATCATCTGTATCAAAGCATGTAACCAACTTCCTAAACAACATTGATTAGCCATCAGTAACTAATCGTTAATAAGTGTTCATTGAATTAGACTATTTTCGATGACAAATTTTATTACCTAAAATACGAATACAAGTCTGCAAAGCAGTGCAACTAGATGGTGCCTCTAAGTGTTAGGAGGGACATCTAACGAACGGATCAGTGAACCCAAAGAGGATCAAAGTCCATCCATTTTCCAGAAATCGAGCAAGATAATCGCATTGGTTAATCAATAGAATGTTCTCGCAAAATCTAATACTATTGTCGGCAAGTAAAGAAGAGAAGAGAACTGGGAACGTTCGGGAAGGTCGCTATGACCAAATAAATATCGGTACTCTGTAATCATCTCGTGTCTGGCGGCCATTACACTGTGTCTACGGCTTTGCCCTTTTTGATCGGCCAATTGGGGGCGGGCAGGTTTACAGCGAACGGCCAATCTGAGCGGCCGGGACGACGTTGGTAACCATAATAACTGGCGACAGAGATGACAGTTTGATTGGATACGACGAAATATGTGGTTTTCAGGGGAGCAATTTACTGCAGCAATTTGAAGAAAGCCAGACATGATTGCTCGTGAATATCTTTCAGCGTTTTGCGGTTCAAGCAAGACTAAACAAAGGAAAAAAGCAATCATCAGCGGATGCGGTCTCGAACAGCATTTGTGAGGTTCAGTATGACCCGGATGCCGGCCTGACCTTCGAATCTTGGTTCAGCAGATACGAAGACGTTTTCCGGCCCGAATTCACTGATGTTGACGACGGATGAAAGTGCAGACTGCTATCGCTGAAGCTGGGCACCAAGACGCATGACAAGTTTCTCAATTTTCTTTTTCCAAAATGCCCTAAAGATTTTACTTTTGACCAACTTGTACCTCTGTTAAATGACATTTTTGGTGAACAGTCTTCCCTATTCAGCGTCCGATACAGCTATGTGAAACTCGTTAACTGTGCGTCAGAGGATTTCGTAACTCACGCCAATACCGTCAGTCGTCATTGCGAGCGTTTCTGGATAAAAGCAATGACAGACTACTAGTTCAAGGCCTTAATTTTCCTTTGTGGTCCCCCAGCGTCCGAGGACGCCGAAATTCGCATGAGGCTGCTTAACAAAATTGAGCAGGACCCGTCCATCACTTCCGAATGCCAGAGGTTAATCAACTTGAAGCACAGCACTAACGTGATTGCCCAAGGCCACAGTTCATGTCTCGTGGATGTGTTGGCGGTATCAAACCCGCGCGGGAGTCCAGCGACGGTCCGAAACTCAGTGCAGTCAAACAGATCACCATCCGCATGCTGTCAATGTGGCGAATGGCACTTCGTTAAATTCTGCCTGTTCAAGAAGCATCTTTGTCAGAAATACAACAAACGGGGTCACAAGGAGGATCATTGTCGTGCAACCACTTAAAACAAGAACGTTCACACCAAACCTGCCAAATATTTTGTACCCACATCTTTAACAAAACAAATATCTCAACTTTATCCTGTCTTTGCTACCTTTGATACAGGGGCCGCAAAACGCAGAAGGTTCGTAACAGTGGTTGTGAACCAGGTGCCCGTACGTCTCCAAGTTGACACTGCCTCAGACATCACGGTCATATCCGAGGAAACTTGGAAGAAAATCGGTGAGCCACCTGTTCAAAGAACAACTCGGATTGCAACCAATGTTTCAGGAGGACCGCTGGACTTGGCCGGTGAAATTTATTGCCCTTTAATGTTCAACGATTGTCAGTTTAAAGGGGCAGGCTACCTAACATGACATCCTGATTTGAACTTACTCAGACTCCACTGGATTGACAATGTGAAACTGCTTGATGTTCCCTTGAATTTCGTATGCAACGAAGCAAGCGACACGTCTGCAGAGTGGACGGGGTCTTTGCAGAGGAAATATCCGCAGATGTTTCAAGATGGTCTGGGATTGTGCACGAAAATCAAGGCCACTCTATCCTTACGGCCAGACGTAAGGCCAGTCTTCCGACCGAAGAGACCGGTTCCATATACAGTGGTTTTAGTCGTCGACCAAGAACTTGACTGACTACAGTCAGCCGGAATTACCGAACCGACCATTTGCTCTTCATAGGCAGCACCCATTGTGATTGTCAACTAACCAAACGGAAAAATCCGCTAGTGTGCAGATTACTCTACTGGCCTGAATGCCGTCTTAGAAGACCGCAAGTACCCTCTACCCATCCCTGAAGACCTTTTTGCACGTCTGAACGGTGGCGTGTTTTGCCAAATTGGACTTGTCTGACACATTTCTTCGGATTGAAATGTCAGAGGAATCGCTTACGTTGCTGACGATTACTACTCACAGTGACTATTCCAGTATGCACGTCTACCAGTTGGCGTTAAGTCGGCCCCGGCAATCTTTCAGCAGCTCATAGATACAATGCTACAGGAACTACCATATGCCGCTGCATACTTAGACGATGTCATTAGCATGGGATCTAACCAGGAAGAACTACACCAACGAACAGAACTCGTGCTTGACAGGATAAAGGAGTATGGTTTCCGCCTAAGAATGAACAAGTGGGTTTTTCGCGACCTCTATTAAATACTTTGGCTTTGTCATTGACCAAAATGCACGAAGACCTTATCCATCAATCATCAAGACGATCAACAAAATGCCCCCGTCAAAAGACGTAGCGACGTTGAGATCATTCCTGGGTATGGTGGCTTATTACAGTACCTACCTACCGTACATGCACGACCTACGCAGACCATTAAACCGGTTGCTGATGAAGAACGTTCCGTGGATCTGGACTATCGAATGTCAGGAAGTCTTCGACAGCATCACATTGTCACTAAGCTCAGAACTGATGCTAACGCACTATGATCCATAGCTTCCAATTGTAATGGTATCGGATGTATCCAGCTACGGAGTTGGAGCGGTCATCTCTCACATTTTCCCAGACGGGTTTGAGAAGCCAGTCGCTCATGCCGCTCATTCACAGACAGCAGCAGAAAGAAAGTATAGCCAACTTGAAAAGGAGGCTCTCCCTATTGTGTTTGCAGTGAAACATTTCCGCAAAATGTTATATGGTCGTCACTTTACCTTACTAACGCACCACAAACCGCTTCTTGCTACATTCGGCTCGAAGAAAGGAATTCCGGTATATACGGCCAATCGTCTGCAGAGATGGGCGACAACTTTGCTGGGGTACGATTTCAACATCAAGTACCAATCGACGAGCGACATTTGTCAGGCTGATGCGCTGTCACGGTTGTTAGACGAACAACACCAACCAGAAGACACTGTCGTTGCAAATGTCTCAATCGAAACGGAAGTTAACCGTGAACTCTAGGATACTGTGAGCCAGCTCTCAATATCTTTCTGTCAGATTCGAGACGCCACCTTACGGGACCCGTTGCTGTCACAGATGATCACGTTTTATCACTCACAGTGGCATCGAAAAATTTCGGACGCACAGCTACAACAATTGTTCCAGCGACGAAACGCACTATCGGTTGTCAAAGACTGTAGCTTATTTGGTGAACGTGTCGTCATCCCAGCCGATTTTCAATCCAAAGTCCTACATCACTTTCATGCTGGACATCCCGGTTCCAACAGCATGAAGGCTCTAGCGAGGAGTTACGTGTACTGGCCATTTATGGATTCTCAAATTGAGGAGTGAACATGTTCCTGTTCAAAGTGTGCCTTAGCAGCAAAATCGCCGCGGAAATGCGAACTGTTCTCCTGGCCGACGCCCACGAAACCATGGCCAAGGGTTCAACTTGCTTTCGCAGGACCAATCAAAGGACAGAACTTTTTACTTATCATCGATGGATACAGCAAATGGCCCGAGATATTCCAAATGTTGAACACATCAACATTGGTCATGATTAAAATCCTCAGGGAAGTATTCAGTCTGTTCGGTTTTCCGGAAACATTAGTATCCGACAATGGACCCCAGTTTATCTCTTCACACTTTGCTGAATTCTGTGCGGTACACGGCATGCAGCATTTGCGCTCACCTCCTTATCATCCACAGTCAAATGAGCAAGCTGAACGATTTGTGGATAGTTTCAAGAGGGCTCTTCTTAAAGCTAAAGGTGACGGACCAATTCAAGAAGTCCTACCAACTTTTCTGTTAGCCTACAGGATTACGCCTAATCCACAGACGCCTGAAGGGAAGTCTCCAGCAGCATAGCTCCTGCCCAGAAGGCCTCGAACGAAATTTGATCTAATAAGGCTGCTGGATAGACCCAATTCCGAAGGAAACTGGATAATGGAGCGTCAGTAGACTCAAAAACATCTTTCTGTATCACGACACTTCGAGGTTGGACAGAAAGTGTTGGCAAAGGACTATCAGAGCAACAAAATCTCTTGGACACCTGGAATGGTTGTGAAAAGATATAGCCATGCTTGCTATGAAGTGGCCGTAGGCGATGACAGATGGGTCAGCCACATCAATCAACTCAGGAGCTGCACCTCATTTGACGGGAAAAATATCCTAACTACGCCACTTGAATTACTTCTGGACGAGTTCAAACCACCAAAAATGGAGACTACTCAGCAAGATAATCCTATCACCCCACCAACCTCTCCTGCACCTGATTGTCAACCCAGAAGATGGACCGATCGTTGCGAGTTCCTGTCACGTCGCTCCAGGTCAACCCCAAACTGAAATCATATAACAGTGGACTTCAAACGGGGAGGTATTAGGAGGAGCACCTCCTAACGAACGGATCAGTGAACCCAAAGAGGATCAAAGTCCATCCATTTTCCAGAAATCGAGCAAGGTAATCGCATTGGCCAATCAATAGAATGTTCTCGCAAAATATAATACGATTGTCGGTAAGTAAAGAAGAGACCATAGAACGTTCTGGAAGGTTCCTGTGAGCCAATAAGTATCAGTACTCTGCACCCTGTAATCATTTCGTGTCTGGCGGTCATTACACTGTCTGCGACCTTGCCCTTTCGATCGGTCAATTGGGGGCGGGCAGGTTTACAGCGAATGGCCAATCGGAGCGGCCGGGGTGACTTTGGTAACCATAGCACTATGTGCTCGCTCGTCGATCGTTGTACTTTTGAGTCGGGCAGTCGAATAACGGAGTTGTGTGAACGCTGTGATGGGAGCATGAGTCTGCTGATCAGATAAAGGAGTGAGCGATTGTTTACAAGGTAGAATGGACAACACAAACAATTAATGTTCAGGACGTGTCGATACAATGTGGTAGTGGGTATCTGTCATCCAGGTCGGAATTGGAGATTTTTGCGACAAACGGGAAGCCACTGATATATGTTCATGTTTGATCAGGAATCACACACTAAAGCAAAGAACCAAATGAACTTGGAGCGCGACTTGCGCTGTGCATTAACCGAAACCGCATTAAATATACCAGAAATTTTTATAACTAAGCAATATCAACCGTCACATTAACGTACATCACTACTTGAGTGTTTAAAATTACCCAGAAATAGGCGTTTCCTTTATTTGAATGATCGAAAGTGACTGGAAGTAGCATTCATTTCCAGTAACCTAAAGCAAAAAGCGCAATCGTTAATGGTAACAGCTTTTTAAACTAGAATGTTTGGGATACTTGTTTGTAGTGAACCCGCTATGTGAGTAACAGCCTCAAAAAGATTACGAACCACTGTCCTATATGACTACCGTTTCATACTCGTCTCTTTGTTTTGTGACTCATCAACTTTGCGCATTTTCTTCTACCATTTATTTGCTCACTGCTTGGTTGCGTTCAGCCATCGTGTACCCGCCCACCCCCCTTCAACTTAACATACATCTCCTCTAGCGCTTTGACCATCCATGGCTGACCCATCCCGAGCAGTCATCGAGCAGTTCAGTTCTCTGGTTTGTACTCCGCAGGTCGCACATTCGAGCCTACACCCGGCTTACGGTGGTCGCGCGGCAGCGAAGCGCCGGTGCGTGTTACCACCGTGCAGCTAATACCTCATGACCGATCCAGATTGGATCGTCTCATCTCCAGTCCTTCGGCGATCTGCGATTGGACGAGGTTGCTCTGGGAATCCGCTGTTCCCCACCTAATGACAGTTTGCATGGCAGGAACGGACAAGCAGCCTTATGTCATCCTAGAACAATGGCACTTGACAGCTACCAGCATAAGCTAAGGTCGACGACTTCTGTTCTTAATAGCCGTTCATTCTCACATCAGATCGGAAGACTGCTCCATTCCCACAGTCTCCGGACTGACCAAACGTCCATGTGACAATTCAGAATCTTATATGAATCACACGGAACGTTTGACTTTAGCAATCCAAAAATTTCCATTTAATAAGATGAATCAGCGTGATGAGTTAGAAATTCTTTTCTGTAAATCTCAACAGACTCAGACAGTCACATAGTACGGGTTGCATGGTTGATGTGCCCAGTTGGGCCAAATATTTAAAAGGATGTTAACTGTACCGGCTAGATCAATGAATCACCATGTCACTGAAGGTGGTGGATTAAGTGCAATATGCACGTACTTCGGTACATTATTTTCACGAACAATTAAAGGTTAACAGGTATAAAAGCAAACCGAATGATCATGTACCGAGAGATGTAGGCGATGTTAAAAGTAAGTGGCGTACGAATTACTTCTGTACGCACAGCTCCGACTTGAGATGGCGAATATAGATAAACTCAGCAATGGATAAATGTTCGTAACCCGCGCATGAATCTATGCGGAATGCAATCGAGAAATCTGGACTGCTTTTCAAAGCCTGCGTGACCGTATTCGAGGAGGTGCGACATGATGGAGCTATTAGAAGACCTCGTTTCGCCTAGATAAAACCACTTCGGGATGTGCTCGCGAATTCTGTGAGATGGGCGCCTCGTAGTACCGCAGGAGCACGAGTATTGCTAAGCAAGCATTGATCGACTCAACCTAGACAGTCTATCCTTCAAGGGTCCTGCGGGTGAAGTCTTGCTATGATATGCTATGCGCAGGCGAGCTGCGAATCAGGTCTTCTCAACAGCGTTTCGTCAGGGTATCAGCCGCAATGTTGACTTTGAATGATAAATGCGCAAAAGTTTCTTCGTGGGAACGCTCATCCTCTGCAGTCTTCCATTTCGTTCTTTGAAATGTTTGAGGATGAATTTTTTCGGGATGCCCATTTGATCTTAGGGCCCCGCTGATCTGCAGTTCCTCGGTAACGGTATCCGGTGTGCACATACTACGCACCCAAAAGTCAAGAGTGCAGACTAGGTTCCTGTTTTACTGTAAGGGAACCGTACCGTAAAATCTTGTATCCTCTCTAGTCCAAGTGCTTTTTCTATACACTTTTCTGCTGCACGATCCATCGGTGTTTCTGTTAATATATACGTCCAGAAGTGGTAGCCGTTCTCCGGACTCGTGCTCACAGGTGAAACGTAGATTCTGTTGCGCGTCGTTGACAGATTTCATAAGCCTCATAGCCTGTGCTTTCGAGTTGCAAAGTATAAGTGTCGTCTACATAGTGTATATACATTTCAACTTCCTTGCTATACTATCTTAGTGAGCTGTACTCCAATTTCGCCATAAAGACATCTGCCAGCTTGGGTCCCAACGGTGACCCCAGGGCAACTCCATTAACTTGACGGTATATCTCCCCATTGAACGTACACTGCACGTTTAGGGTGCACCTTAGTAACAGTCCGTTCAGAATATTTTCCTGGAGATTTAATGGTATGTTCTACCATGGCCCACATCTATCGGTACCTGATCATTCGATTTGCTTTTTGCCCCTGTCAACCTTTGATTGGTCATGAAAATAATGTACCTAGTTGCATTGCACTTAATCTGCCACCTTCAGTGACATTGTGGTTCAACGATTTGGCCGGTAAATTCAACGTTCTAATCAATACTTAGCCCAACTGGGCACATCTACCATATAACCCGTACTATGTAAGTGTTTGACTCTAATGAGATTTACTGAGAAAAATTCTCAACGCAGAACTCTGCTTCATCTTATTACATGTGACAATTTTACCGCCGCTTGCTTTCCGGCTTCATCTTCTCGTGGTTAGTTGAAGACATCTTAAGGGACGCGTGCCTATCAGACATACGTAGCTAATTGTCTGTGCAAAATGTTTGATGCAACTCCCTCCGTTGCTAACTTCGGCGACCATGATTTTCAAGGCGAAAAATTTCCTTTTTATTTTTTCGTCCTTCATTTGCCCTCTGTATGAGACACTGACGGTTTCCAATCGGTCTGCGGGCTTTGTGACTGATTATTCAAGGCCTACCTTGTGATCTGCGGTCGCGGGTTCCGGTCTGCGTAAAGGGCCGGGCGACCCTCGCGGTACTCTTATAGCCCAACACACGACTGTTGATGGTTGTGCGGCAGCGAAGCGTCGGTACTGTGTACTGGTATACTGCTGATGCCTTTGTCAATCACTACGTTAACTGCCTTAAGCAACCGTTCCTTACCTAATCGTCGGTACCTGCGGAGCCGCCCACATAAATTAGTAGTACCGACCAAGCAGTGCAATCGGTTTATTCAATCCACCCACTCTATATGCCTGCATGACCTGTGTACTCAGTCCGGCTTCTTCCCATTTTTGCTCACCACCCACCTCAGTTCGTTTTATTTGCCAATCCTTGCCAACCTTGTGATATCACCGAAGAAATGTGAAGGCCCTACTCAAAAGACTAATCAGCGCTTATGTATCGTTTGTTGACTGGTGACCACCGCAGAGATGAGCAACCTCGCCTCATATGACGCTTTCTCCGAATACTTCGTGTTTGCATTTTTACTGTCATTGTCAAAAGCCAGCTCACCCCGGTGCTCCCACCACCACCTATACCTGGCTATTTTGTTACTTTTTTCATCGTAGCAACATATAAGATGCAGCTACCTCAAGCTACTTTCATCCAGCCTCAAGCTGCCCGTGTGCGTCTGACCTGCTCACCAAGCAGTCCCGTTCTCATAGTAGTATGGGGTTTATTGCGTTTTTGCGAACGTTCGTCACAGCTAGACGCAGCTACACCTGTAGAAAAGCACTAGACGGCGGTTCCATCCTATCGAGACTATCGCTACTGGCGAGTTCCAATAGGACGAAGCGCCCGTTTGACGCTTTCCTGGGTGTGTGCTGACTGTTTCGCTGAGTCTAGCTGCGACGCACGTTCTCAAAGATCCCCTTTCTCTCCCACACTTTTTTCTTCTCAAATCGCCTACGCTATGCACTTGCTTTTTTATTGTTTTACTATTGTTAGTGCAAGCTTTACTGTACCCTTTTCCATTCTCACAGGTGAGGTCACCGTTATTCCGCTCCAGTTCTCCCATGATCTGCATTTTACCGTTAAAAATTGTGAGTCAGTATGATATCTTTTGACCTCTCGCATTTCTGTGCCGTTCAAACTACAACTGGAGATAGCACTCCGTGCTTAGACGCGCACGTGTTCTGATAACGTATTTGATGTTGCTCGCGCTGATAGCCAATGTGTTCTCTCCCATTGCGCCTTATCTGTTATCATTCGTCATGAAACAGACTCTGTCATCCCAATCCTAGATGATTCAATCTTTCGGCAGCGTGGTTCCTCTCTGCCCCCTTTTGTCTTTTCCAATTTACTACTCTTATCAGTGCGTATGGTAAGCGCAACCGGCCGCTGTTGAATGTGGTAAGGATGGCATCAGCAGTACGCCGGCGCTTCGCTTACCCGCGACCACCACCAGCCGCACGTGAGTTTGGTATACCGCGAGGTCTTCCGCACCTACGCGGTTTCAAACTGGTGACCTCCAAATTAGAAGGCAAGCACGCATTCCTTTCGGTCACAGGCTGTTGAATCTGACGTCAGTAAAAATGCTATCGTATGGCGACAATATTGATGGCATCCGTAACGAACTAATTGGTTCGAAACACGTAGTTAGCCGCTTGTTACTGCGTTATTGCCTATCCCTTATGGTTACCACACAGATGCATCATTCTAATTCCTAATAACGCCTTCCCATCTAATCCTACCTCTATGGCAACATGCGACGCTTGGATTTCACACTTATTCATCATCAAAATGGCCATGTATAACATCGACTCAGCCCACCAGGCACAGATGCTTCTGTTCCATTTTGGCAAATGCAATTTCGTGATTGGTTGGCCACCATCTTTACTCCACTCCGTGCTCAGTGAAGACTCTTCTCGGATACATGTGTGTATCTAGATTCGATATGTTATCAGTATGGATAACGCACCTGACTTGTGTGTGTGCAATCCCGCTTTTCATTATTTTTGTACTTCTTGTGCTTCGCAACGCAACCCGTGAACGGCGAACCGGAGGGGGGGAGCACTCCTCATCATGTCGACCGCTGGCCATGGCTGATTTGCATCTTTTATCACTGTTGCATTGGGCTCCGCAACTTCTTCCACTCACTAATAATAATGCATATATTTCTCAATTATGTGAGAGGCTGTCCTTGAATTGGGGACAGATCCTTAGTACAGTAATGATCATGCTCATGCATGAGTGAGATGTGTATACTGGAGCGCATGTGGCATCAAAGCACTCTGAAGCATAGGACTTTTGGTGTTGCTGACTTTTGTGTAACATCTTCCTCCTCACTGCTTATGCATTTCTTGGTCCATCTTGGAAGAACTCAATTGGTTTTTGTGTAGGTTTGTCGCAGTTAGACACAGGCAGACAGCCACCACACATCCAGAAAAGCGCTAGACGGCCATTTCGTCCTACTGGGACTCGTCAGTGGCGCGCACCCGCCGAATCCTCCCGAATTCGAACCCACGACCTTACTCTTGCGAGTCAGTGACTTATGTCACTGATCCATGGGCGACGGCAGCGGACCGCCATGACTGATATCTAATTGCGATATAGCGCGGCTCCTCCTCCACTGTCTTGCATGTTATGAGTGTGCAGAGGACAGGGCTGACCCCCAGAGCAAGGACTTCCTTTGCAAGCCGCCACCAATCAAGGTGGCATGTAAGCTGCTAAGGCGACTACTGATTATTTGTAAGTAGCAGGAGGATTTATTGGGTTTTTGTGTAGGTTCGTGCTTTGCTCGATTAAAACATGGTTATAATAGAGTTCTGGTGTAGGAAATTCCCAAGTTTGGTGCGGAATGTACTTACATTTGTACAGCACCTGATAGTGGCTGGTAAACTATTCCACACCACAAGTTATCTGATGAGGAAGAAGTTGGATTGAATACCTGTCCTGGTTTTCGACCCAATTAGTTTATAAGTCTTGTGAAGTTTCCAAATGAAATTGTGTTGTAGTTCTAATGTTCACAGATTGGAGTGTTTTTTTGGTTTATAAGATTGTGTATGAGCATCGGGTTACTTTTCAGTCGTCGCAACCAAAGAGGCTCGAGGTTAATGCGTTGGCCATGGTCTTGATAGCTCAAGGTGGACGATTTATTTAACAAACGTTTAGTGGATGATCTCTTCAGGTTTTCCAGAGGGTTCCTGTCAACCATACGCTAGCCGTTCGGCGTAACGGCGGTTCGCTGCCACGCGATCACCACCAGTCGCGGGTGGGCTGAGTATATCGTGAGGACGCCCACCCCTACGCGGATTCGAACCGGTGACCTTATGGTTGCCAACCAGACGCGCAGACCACGGCCAGCGGCCGACGTCAACCATACACGTTCTCATAAACGATGCTGCAGTATTCAAGGACAAGAGGTGTGAGTATTTTGAGAAGCTCGATTTTGGCAGGGACTGTATGGATTTTATGGCACATGTTAGCCATAGATCGTTTGACACTTGCTATTTGATACAGCCTGTTCTGATAAATTGAAGTATGAAGAATATCGTATGTCTAGATCACAGTTAGCCTGTTTCACCCAGCTGCGTTCACTATTCAGTTCAACTGAGTACGGAAAGCATGCGGACAGATACAGCCAATAAAGACTGAGCACATAAGGAACCAATCAGGTACACACAAAGAACCATACTGAGTGTTAGCATCAGAGTAGGGCTGTAATCGGAATGCTAAAACAACGACTCCAAACGGCCAATAGGGATAGCGAAGTGATAGGTTCAATATCAGTGAACCACCAGAGCAAAACGTAAGTCTGCATTCATAACCAGTGACACAGGCATACTTGCATTTTTATTGCTCGTCTAACAATCACGCGAGTAGCAAGTCGTCCTGTCCCCTGCGTAGCTCCGAAGTTATCGCTTAAGGCGGGGGACCACTACGCCTATTTGATGGCATCTGGCCTGCATGTTGCTCGTTCAGCAGTCGGCTGCGCGCGGTGCAAAATCTATGGATACCTCTACACGGCAGTAACGTGCAGGCCAGTGGATAGTGAGCGGCGCTATATCACATCTAGTAACAGTCGTGTCAGTCATTGCCGTCCTCCATAACCCATGGACAAGGTGCAATGCGCGTTGCTGACGATTCCCGAAAGGATGAAACGGCCGTACAGGGACTTTCCGAGCCTCTAATGTCTGACTGCTTGGGTATAGTTGTTAACTTGTACTTACACCATTCAAATTCCCCTACTACTCTCTTGTAATTGAATACTTATCAATCGAAATAAATTTCCCCTATTGCTAGGGCATTTTACTTATCTCTGGTCACTTTCAGTGCTCTTTTGGGATTCGCAATGTTGCATTGCTTCCATTCCCCCTCTCTCCTGTTTAGCTGTGCTCTCCATCTACATGTCACCCACCGTTTATGCGGGCTTCGGTATGCCTTGTGAGAAGATCAAAGAAAAACCGCGCATGATATATTACCGTAAGCCGCGCAAATCTGCACTTCATTTCATTTGGTTTTGTGTAAACTTGTGCCCTCCTCATCTGATGCTTCTCTTCCTACGCTGCTTCTCACATACTGATTCTTTATGTCGAAAATACTACTGTGGAGTTAAATCCATTTCTCTGGAGCCACCATATCCAACACCGTTTGCGAGCGTTCTTCACTTGTGCTTGTTCTCTCACCTCGCACAGCGTTCAAACCTGAGAAAACTAATCATGCTCCTACCCAGAAAGTTCTCATCTTCGGAGCCACTTGGTAGCGTCAGCTATGCTTCACGGCGACAAGGCAGGACGTTAGTGTAGCACGCTCGTTTGTGTGTCTCCGTGACTCACTGATCCACACTGGGTGGTGTTTTCCGTGTGACTTCAGCACCACTCATGCCTGTCTAGTCATTGGTTGCAGCTCAGACGAAATTTGCCCCACCATTCTTCTCAGCGAAGGTTAAGATGAAGTCGATGAGTCTCTTTCCTAACTTCCGTTTGTGGGGGGGGGGGCAACAGCTTACTTCATATCGAACACTATGGGCGCCGTGGATTCATTTTGACGGTTGGAGGGCACAATTTTTGCAAGTTGATTGGCTACGACCGCCCCCCATACCAGGCGACTCCTGAACAATTAGACGTAAACACTGAAACCCCTCCTAAACTGTATACCTTGGTAGTTGGCTTCCCTTAGGCAGATTCTTATAGCACTCTACACCCCTAAGTTAAACTTGCTCCCCACAGCTTTTGCATACCATTTTTTGTCAGAGGTAAGAAATTGCTACACTTGACACAACTCTCTTTTGAATGCAGTCGCCCGAGAGTGCATCTACTGTTGTATCACCCTCGCTTGACTACGCCACTATTAGTCGGAACAACAATTCGGCTCTTGGGGACTGTGACTTACGTGCATAAGGGCCTGGTAGAATTCCGATCGACGCCACCCGTGGGATTTAGTCGGCCAACGGTCCTTCTTCGTTGTACTGTGACTAACATGGCCACTGCACGACTACTCGAGGCCCCGAGAAAAAAGACAATGACCTTCAGTGGAAGCGCTTTCACGACACAAGCCAAGGCTGGAGACGGTCTGTGCAACCTGTTATTTATGCATGGATGGTATCGTTATCGGGGGGGGGGGCGGTGTAGTTGCCACTTACTCATGGAATGAACGTAATTAGCACCCGACAATGGTATCATTAAAGTGATCACTCAATCGGCGACGTGGTAATAGTGTCTCTTGGGTAGGATAGAGATAAATACCAACTGACATCGATGTCATCGATAGCGCATCGCGTAACCCTTCCACAATAACATGAATCGAAAAATTACGGGACAGGAAAGGCGTCCGGCGCGAAGTTTTGTAGAACCATGAGGTCTCCACAACATCTACGCACATAAAGTCGTTGTTTGTGCTCTTTTCTTTTATACAGGGATCTCAAAGTGCCTTCACTTGATAGTGTAAACTGAAGAGGCATCTATCTGAATTCAGAAACAATGGACGGGATATCTGTATATTGTGACTGCCATCTCTCCACGAGAACCCAATGGGTGTGCAGAGTAATTCGCTGGGATAGCGAGCATCCATAAAGTACGTCAGGTGTAACCACCCACGACCCCATTCATCTGCAATCATCTTCCCAGATGTCGCTCTCATTCTTCATCGAGGGTTGCTTTCGTGTTGTTTTTCTTCGCACATCTGCAGCCCTCGGACTTTCACCTTGTGTTCAGACGTTCTTTTGGCAATAGCTGACCCGTTCCTTCCATACTACTGGTTCTTCGTGCCGCATTAACCGCTCCTTCTGCACAACACGGTTACGTCGACGGTACATCTTCCTAACTGTTCCCACCATCCCAATATACCATTTTGCACGCATGTTAGCGAATTGTACCAAGCTTTTAGCGTGGCACATTTTCGAAGTCGCGTGCTGTGCATTCAAGTTCGCGAGGCTAAGAACGCTGTTTTGGCGTTTTTGACACTCCCATTGTTTACGGGACGTTAGACAATGGGACACCGGTTAGAAGCCCCGAGCATAAGCGACAGACAGTCCAATGAAAGTGGTCGAGCATCACCTTCTGTGCTGCTCTGATGTGCGTCTGAAGGAAACCCCGATGATTTCTCCAAACTGAAATCGTCCGATGGGCAACTTGTGATGCCTGTCTAACGAGGAGATCCTAACGACCACATGATCCGAAGCTTACGCCGTAACCAGTGCGGACAGACATACAAACCACCACATGAAGCGGTCTATACTTATTGGTCGCTGGCCGCTACCTGAGGCGGCTTATTTCAGCGGCCTAACCATGCATACGATGGTGGCGTAGACAGGCATTCTTCTAACTGGTATTCCGCAGTTCCTTAGGTCTGAGGGAGTCAGGCAGGCCTGCATTTGCGGTTGGTCACGCATGCGCCGTGGCTAAGACACTGCATTCCCTAGGCTGAATCAGCAATGACTGCTAGGCGGTTGGACAATTTTATACGATTGTTATTGCGACGACCATGGGGGACATTGTTCTCATTGAAGTAGCCAGACCAACCAGAAGCTGAACAATCTATGGGTGCTTAATTCTATCACAGTTGATGACTAAACACAAACGAAGATGATTCCAAGTGTGTCGGTGACAAGACATTAGTGAGTGTTTCTTTGTCTCCACACCCATGAACAACTTTGTTAATCAGTTATCGCTTCAGTGTCAACTGACATGGCGTTATTTGAAGGTCAAAGGGAGGGTGCGGAACCTATGTATTCATAGGATAATTAGACTTTACTTGCATATGGTCGCCTGTAGGTGTTGAGACGCTTTGACAAGTGGCTCTGCATATGGCACCATTACAAGCACAGTCAATGCAGATAGAACCTCCCTATTACTTCCATGAACTGGAATGCTATCCTCATGAAATCGACATTACTCAACAAAGAAACACCTAAAGGAGCCATAAAGACTACCGTGTTTATAACCGCCACATCGTCCAGTAAGAAGAAACGCAAAGGTCGAGAATTACTGGCGGCGCACGCATTTGATTCTGGTAATTAAGTCGAATACTTGGAACAGACAAACGCTGTTGTCTCACCCGCGGGCGTTCTTACAGCATATTTGCAATCATTTACAAACGCAACCGCGCCCATTAATCCTGCTGTGGATTACTGTTTCAGCCAGCCTTAGAAGCAGTCATGGGTGCACGCCATGACACGTTGTTATCGACTTAGCATCTACTCGGAAACATTTTGCCATTGTAAAGTAGGTAATTCCTGAGGCATTGTTGAAGGAGGACAATTGCTCCAAATCTTATACTTACATTGCGTATCCAGTGCTTGTTGGCAGTCATATCAGGGTCGTTGGGTCACATGGTATTTCAAGCTTATCAATCACATGGAAATAAAACGTAAATATCATGTCGAAACGAATGATTGACATGCATCGTATGACCTTTAAATAACCGAAAATCCATAGCCACGGAAGCGGTAACTGATTATCGAAGTGGCCCATATGTGTAAAGACGAATGAACGCTCACTAATATCGTCTCACCGCCACACAAGGAACTCTCTTAGTTGGAACAATGGCTACAGATCAAATGATGCTCTTACCTACCCAGGGAACTTGAACTTAGTATCTAATGCGCTGACTACATCAGCAGTACGTAGCTATACTATTCACGTGAGTGTACGACCAACTGAAACAACACAACGCGGGAACTTTGTATCAGTAAAAGCATTTAATTTGTAGTTGCGAACAAGTCCTAGCTTTATCTCCTCCATACGAAGTACTGTATTGTTTCTGATTACCTCACACTGACTTAACAATCAAATGCATTTCCTACAAGAAATCGCACACGTATCGATTCCCCAGATTGCTCGCGGTTGCACGATTACACTATGCATACCGTATCATGTGTGGCCAGGTAGGCAAGCGTGTAAGGAAGGTAATCGTACAGTCCACCAGTAAGCCTTCAATGCTTCTCTTCCAACAGCCTGCAAGCGTTGCAGACTCAACACAATCAACCAATCCGCTTCTTATTACTACTCACTTAGATGTTATCTGGCTCGCGTGGAGGTGAAATCTGCTTACGCCAGATTGGCAGCATGACCAATAAGGTATGATATCTCCGATTGGTTGATCACCCTCGACATCCTAGAAGTGTGTAGGTACACCGGTTGCGATCAACAGATGGGCGACCGATCAACCGAGCTAATGGTACAGCGAACCCGCAAGCCTGCTACCAGCCTGCAGGTAGTTTTAAACAAGACGACAATTGTTTCAAAATGTGCTCATGTTTAAAACTACTGGCACATTCCGTGCTGCACCAATGAGTGCCTGAAGGAAAGCCGAGGCGTTCTCACTGAAGTCAACAAACCGTCCAATCGATATGACCGCAAGCATCTGATCTCTTACCCTTGAACATTGGTTTGGCACCTGATCGCAAGCTCAGCGTTACATTGTATTTCGTACTATGTCCCAGGCCATTCAGGGTACGTGGCATGTCTTCGAAGGACTTTGATGATGGGTCTGGACTTGCTTGAACTCGGTTGCAGATCTGATTCAAGGGGATATCGAGGAGTTGCAACTTTTCAATCCAGTCGAGACCAAGAAGATTCAAATTCGACCGATCTGGAATGTAGCTCGTTCCCGATTTTTCCACACCTTTGAAAGGAATCTTGCAATTGAGTTCGCCTACTAAGTTTAACACACCGCTGGACGCATTATGTGCAACTTTCTTAGATTCGACCATCTTCGACCTCTTTATGTGATTTCATGTGTTCGTGGAAATAATCGTGATGTCCGAGGCCGTGTCAAATTGCAGTTTCGTTGGGATCCCATTGATCAACACCTTGATAGATCGTCGTCTCGGTTTACACTCACATTGGAAAGCGGCAACTATGGACAGAGACTATGCGCCATCCTTCCTAGAATTCCCCTTTCGATAAGACTTCTTCACTTTCTTCGACTAAAACTGATTGCAGAGTTCCTCCTTATGCCCACGCTTATGACACGTTTGACAAATAAGACGTTTGAACGGACAAAAGCGCGCGAAATGCCATTCGCCGCATGACCAGCATGTTGTGGGCGGTTTGTTCGTAGACCTCTTGAAGGGTTTGCTTGGGTTGCCAGTCCTGGCCGTTTTCACGAAGTGCACGGTATCCGGTGGTGCGAGACCATTCCGTTCGACCATGGCAGTGTCGTGTTTTAGAGTGAGCAGCCGTTCGCATTCACTTACGAGGGCATCCAGTGTCAGATCAGGATCCTGATCCAGCTTAGGTAAAAGCCGCGTGCGAATCTCAGCATCACTGGGGGATTGTAGACCGTTAACGAAAATGTGACACTTATACTGATCGTCCGTTAGAGAGACTCACAGTCTGTGTGT